>OU896711.1:44627099-44736575 GCA_918026855.4 Phaedon cochleariae
TGAATGATAAATCTTGTTTTTGTCATATTTTGCTCCACTTTTCTTTAAATTTGTTAGATTAGAACAACTTATTTCAGAAATGTCTGAAGATTGTTTTAAGTGAACACTTTTTTATACAGGTAATATTACTCTTAGATAGGTAGGTATGTGCCACTTTCATTAACTGATAAAAAAATTTAAAATCAGGATGTGCATACTTGATTGAACATTTAGAGGCAAGCAATTTATGGGTCACAAGATTTGAAATAGCCTCATAGGTTTGAAATACAGGTGAATATATCCAATAGAATACTTATATGAGATTATAATGAGAATAGATGAACAACATTTTTACTCCACATGATATAAACAAAGATTAATAACATTGAAACATGATCTGCACTTCTCATAAAAAACATTTGAAATAAATCACAAAATTCTTGTTATCACATATATCATTCATCCGAGCTCTTAATACTATTAATATTCATTGAAGAGCTCCAAAATCTTGGATTTGACAAGGCGCTTGTCCCTGACTTCTTGGATTTCAGATAAATATCCTGCAATTAGCTTTCCAAATAATGCATCTTGGGATTCTGGTTCTTGTGGTGGCTGAGGTTGCACATTCTCACTTCTCTTGTGCATAGTTTGACTGAATTCAGTTAGAGCACCCTGAAGAGCACTGCCAAGCTCAGCTATTTCATTTCTACTTCTATTTGTTTTGTTCTTATCTTTGATGAACTGATTTGAATTATTCTCCATATCAGTCATTACTTTTCTCTTCTCATTCACCTTCATGTTCTGGTCATTGTTCATTTGAACACCAGACCATGAAGGTAAATTTTGAACAGTAGGTAGTTCCTTTGGTTTCTTTGGTCATAAAATCTCCATCCTCACTTGCTTTTCTTTTCTGGCTATTCTTTGTTTGGATACCAGAACATGAAGGTAAAATATGTTGAGTAGTTCTAGATGAAGCTGTGCTAGAAGTTCCTTCAGTTTCTTGCAAGGTTTCTTGGGTAGACATCTCAACATCAGATGATTGCTGGTCTGACTGAAGTCCATACCGATGCCAGTCAATTAGGATTAGCTGGCATATTGTTCCAAAAGCAGACTGATGGAAGGTTACATCCAGTAGCATACTATAGTATAGACTAGGGTCCCTTGATGGAAATTGACGTTAAAGTCATCTTAACAGGGTACGGACAGATCCTCGTCTCATCTCACTCTAAAGTGTTTGTGAAACAGTTATATAGTTCCATCCTTATTCAATTCTGGGGATAAACACTAGATTTTTGACATTCGTTGTTTTTTAGGTTATATTGAGGTCACTGGCGTATCATACGTAATTTCTATATGGAATTCCTGATTCAACTATACCAAGATATAGCTGAACAATCCTCTAGTTTTAGAGTTTACTACTCCAGCATAATCTTTGCGATTTAGGGAACATATAAATTGTACTGAAAGCTCAATATATTTCACCAAAAGAGACTGTTCTTAGACTGTATACCAGGGTAATTGACTGAATAAATTCTGATTTCGAGCTGAGCAGTAGTTTACCTATGAGCTGAATGAGCTGAGCCTTATGATTGAAAAATGGTGGAAACCTCGATGTGGGTATCTGGACTACTGTACTCATGTCATGTGTGCGCTAAATGTATTTTCAGAAATCCAACTCGGAGAAGAATTCATGGAGTTACTAATATCTCACTATGTAAAAGACTTCGTCTAGGACGAAAAGTAGGCTGATAAAAATTAATACATAAAATGTGCAGGAAAATAAAGAATAGAATATACTTCACCCCCATGTTATACATATGATTTTTCCGTCTCTTCTGAATAGCGAGTCATTTTCGAATAATTTATTGATGAAAGTAACAAAAAATTAGGTATACGTTAAGTCTAGGACGAAAAGTAGGCTGATAAAAATTAATACATAAAATGTGCAGAAAAATAAAGAATAGAAAATACTTCACCCCCATGTTATACATATGATTTTTCCGTCTCTTTTGAATAGAGAGTCATTTTCGAATAATTCATTGATGAATTAAAGTAACAAAGAAGTAGGTATACGTTAAGTACACACAGTATAACTTATAGGCACGTCATTTTCACTCTTGCATTCTACATATTTTCTATTTGTGGTAGAGTAATAATCATATAAACTAATGTCTTTCGCCATATTAGATCCGTCATCTTGAATGTTTCAATTTTTGATGAAACAATCATTATCTCCTACCCCGAAAACCCCCAGATATCAATTTTGAATAGAATCGGATCTTCATTACAAAACTCATCCACCATATTGGATCCGCCATCTTGAATTTCCCAATTTTGACAAAATAATTATAATCTCCGACCCCGAAAACCCTCAGATACCAATCTTGAATAGAATCAGATCATAATTAGAAATTTCGTTTGCTATATATTGGATCCGTCATCTTGAATTTTCCAAGTTTGACGAAACGTAAACAATCATCATCTCCAACCCCGGAAACCCACAACCCACATACCTTCCAATTTTGAATAGAATCGGATCATGATTACAAAACTCGTTCGCCATATGATCTTCCTCAACAAGTAAATACCCTGTACATAACTATAATTAAAATGTTGAATGATTTTCTGTAGCGCCCATGGATGTGACGTGACAGCAATGTCAGGGATGCCAGTAGACAAAACTAAAATCTCTAGATCATTAAAAAAGAATGCAGCTATGATCTGTCCGTACCCTGTTATGATGACTTTAACGTCAATTTCCATCAAGGGACCCTAGTATAGACAAACAAATGGAGCAGAAAAAAACTATCACTCATACGAATTGGAGACCCTTCCAATTGTAGAAAGTTTGAGAAAGTTTCGCTCATATCTATTAAGAATTTCATTCATCGTTGTAACAGATTGTAACTCGATCAAAGCTGCAAGCAAGAAAAAACAACTCATACCACGCATAGCAAGATGGTGGCTGGAATTACAGGTACAATATCGACCTGGAAATCGAATGAGTCATGTCGACGCCTTAAGTCGGAACACTGTGATGGCTGATAAAACTCAAAATGAGGTCATTTTACACATTGAAGAGGCAGATTGGGTGTTATCTGGTCAGTTAACAGACGACAAAATCCGAGGAATTAAGGAAGTGTTGTCTAAAGCTCCAACAACAGAGTATGAAAAATGAATGTTTATAAGAACTACCGCCTGAGAGAAAATAGAATATATCGTATTACGGCTAAGGGGATATTATGGTTAGTACCAAAAGGTTCGTTAAGACGGCACATGACGATCTAGGCCACTTTGGAGTAGAGAAGACCTTGAAGAAAGCTATTGGTTTCCACGAATGCGCCCTTATGTCGAAAAGTACATCAACTGTTGTATATCTTGCCTGTATAGATAAGTTAAAATAATTTATTTGGTTGAGGATGATCCAATGGAATGATGGATACCTCGAAACGAGATATTTACATGGGTACCTAATTCTAAGGGAAACTGATTATTTCGATAACCTAAATAGTCCAGCCAAAAAACCTCAAAAAATGATCCAACCTCCGAAAAAATCCGATAATTGAAGCTTATTAAATTAGCAACAAAAATGATAATTTACACTTTTCTTGTACTCCTGTTGGTTACCGAGTTATAGGGCGCTAAAGAAAGCGTTTTTTATAAATTCACGCTGGCGCTGGTACAATATGGCATTTCTAATAAATTTCGACAATGGTTCACCAATTTCTCTGAGGATTGGGGAGATAAACTTCACAGTCCATTCAAAAAGAGGGACATGATTTATATACGTTTATATAAGAAAAGCTCGTATATATAAAGCAATACATTGAGAATTCGCATTTTCTATGTAATGAGAATATTCACTCTTTTTCATGATAATATGAATATATATCCATTTTTGTATGTTCATAATTTATCTGAGAATATTCTTTTTCAACACTTTCATACCCAATTAGGGGGTTCAAACTTGAACGATGGAAACTAGTGATTTTTATAGACCTCTAATCGCAGATTCGTGATAGAGTTTCAATTTAGGATTTCTTTCCACGCCCTGTATGATGAATGTCAATTTATCATACACCCAGAAGCAAAAACTTCCAAATGACAGGAATAGAATGTCAACAAATTTCTCAGATGTCATTTCGTTATAGTTGTAAGCGGCGTTCACAAATGAACTTTTTACGTTCTGCTTTTTACGTTTCGTATTCTGATTGGTGAAGCAAGATCTGAAATTGAAATGACGCAAAAAGCTGAAAATATTCAGCTTTTTGCGTTGCAAGAAGCCATCGTCTGTGGAAATAGTAAAAATAGACAAATGATATTGTTATGAAATGGAAAAACTACTATTAGTTTTGATTCGAATACAACAATACATGTATGAAACATTCTATAGTTATTGTTTACAATGAATTCAATGTATGGAAGTTATGATAATATTTTTGCTCATGATTTTTCTCGTGAATCCACGGAATAGTACACTGTTTATTATTTTCTTTTTCAGGATTGATTTTTCTCTTCAAGTATTGAATAAGGATCAATTCACGTCACCGCCAGTTTTATGAATATTATTAATTATCTAATCATCAGTATTATTGTTATGATTATTTCATCTCATTTCAGGATGAAACACAAATGATGAAATCAAGACAACTGAAAAAAGCCGTTAAAAGTCACGTTGATTTTTTGTTGTTGTGAATGACATTTGCATAAATTTAATTCACGTTTAATTTCAGATTCTGCTTCACCAATCAGAATACGAAACGTAAGAAGCAAAACGTAAAAAGTTTGGTTGTGAACGCCGCTTCACTCGGTTTTAGTTGTATTATATAGAGATGAAAATTGTGTATATCATGAAGAATGGCTGTAAGAATAAGTGGACATCATGGTTACTGATGAGGATTCAGAAATCCGAGATGGTTTTATTGCAATAAAATCATATAACCTGTGTGTGAGAGATAATATTTTCCATATCACTGATATGAATGATTATTTTTGGAAGTTTTCAAGCTCATCAAGATCAGAGTTCATGCCAGTATACTTCTCCTATACATTACAATTTTCATTTCAATGCTGAATATATTGGTAAGTCATATTTCTATATCATTATTCATCATATTATTCATCCGATTTGAAGAAGAATGTCAATTCTCAATTTCGGAGGATTTTATTCTTCATTTTTCATGTTCTCCTTCTGAATGTTCATCAGATATAATTCAATGTTCGACGTGGCAAATAGCCAGGAAAGTAGTTGTTTTCTATTGAATCAACTGAAAAATAGTAAATATCCTCATCACATAGAGAATGCGAATTTTCAATGTATTGCTTTATATAAATATATATCCATTTTTGTATGTTCATAATTTATCTGAGAATATTCCTTTTCAACAATAAACCTTTATTTTTATGATACTGCCTGCTTATTTGAATAATTTCTCAAATATTTTTCAGTTCACTTTGATTTTCACCCCCCCTTCTATTTTTTTTTTATCCAGAATGTCACTTTGCAGACAGAGAGAAGTATATTTACACATCTCATTATCTATGTGAAAGTTGGCAAAAATTTTTCTCATCCATTCTATTTTTATCAAGATTTCCAATGTACATTCTCCAGATTCCTAAAAATTATTGTACAGGGTATATTTACAGTTTCTACAAGGTTCGAATACAAAAGTTGTGCGGTTTGTTCTGAACCTCTAGAAAATTGTACGAGGTGAGAAAAATGAATATGGCTGATATAAGAAATGGGTACCAACCTCGTTCAGAACAAACCCTACAACTTTCGTATTCGAAGTTTTTTTCTATCTTCAATGATGTAACCCTGTAGAAGCTGTTTGAATATAATATGGAATGACCCTGTACTTCACGCTTGGACAGATTCCGGCAAGTTTCAAGTCAAAGCTCAATCATTAATTGATGATATAATAAGTAGCTTCCACATCATGCGTCAATACTTTCATGTCATGCATTTTGAAAATTGATGATAAAATGTTTTGCCATGTGTTGCACACACTAAATATACTTTTTTTTTCAAAAGTGGGTTGTTGTGCAATTTCTCGAAGAATGTACAATCTCTACAGTCCCAGGAAAATGGTTAAAATTCAAAAAAGGTGACTTATTGGAGGAAAGTAATCTGGAATGTTTCTGGCCATCTAGAAAAAAGAAAAACTAGAAATAAGATTCAAAATGCAGTAGACGCTAAGGAAGATTGGCCAACTTATCGCGTGAAATTTCTCTATGAGACAGGTAACATTCAAATTCTTCTTGATAACAAGTTACATTATGATTGATAATTATTTTTACATTCCAGATGATTATGATGAAGCGAAGTCTTACGAAAAAACCTTGAGTGGAGAGGACTCTTCGGACACATTGGATAAACAAACAAAAATTGGATCCCGTAAAAGGAAAAATGTAAGAAATTCAGATTTCGTATCCGGGGATTCATCATCATTATCTGGAGAAGAAAGTTGTACTCTACCACCTTTGCCCAAAAATCCAAAATTGAGCGATCCTAAGAGAGATGATTCAACTACATCTCTGGTGACATCAGAACAAATGATAAGAGACATAGGTGGAGAAAAAGAAGATAGTTTCAATACCTCAAGTACAAGTAAGTGCACTTTAAGCTTCTGCTCATATTATCGAAGATAGTTTTTTCATGTATTTATAATAATTATTGTCCTTAGTATCTATTACGGAGGAAATTTTGGCAGATGTGGACAGAATTATAATGCCTCCTCCATCCACCGCAGGAACATTGAGACCAATCCAAGATGTCCAATTGGAGAATTATAACCAACAAGGTAATTCTCAGCACATATCTCTGATATTTAATTTCAATCAATATTCATTTCAGATTGTTGCTGTGTTCATGTCAAAAGACTGAATGAAAAATAAATGTTGTAGCTCTTAAAACGATCTCAGGAGAGCTCACATCGAATGTGAAAAAAATAAATTCAACTTCCCAAGTTGAACAGATCAATGAATTTGATACAGTGCCTGAAAAGGCATTTGGAAAATATATAAATCTAATGAAATATGAGGATTCCCTGAAGAATTCTGAATCCGCGAGGAAGCAATTGGTAAGTTGCACATATTCCAATAAAATATTTTTCTGTCTATATCTGCATTAAATGAAAAAAATAATGAATTTTCAATTCCTTCTCAATACCTATCAAATATAGTTTTATGATAACTACTTTAGATTGTTATTTGTACTTGCAAATACCTATATTTCCATTATTTTATGTCTCAGATATGAAGTAGCTGCTTTCCTCGTATATTCATCAAATTCTACAGTACTTAGATAACTAATTAATAATGGGATATTACTTGTGATAACTTGTAAAATGTGTCAATTCATATTATTCATATGAATTTGATTCAGTTGTCTGGTTATCTCATAATGTATGATATTTTAGGAAACATTATTCTTTATTGGTGGAGGGGACACTGTACTTGACATCATAAAAAGAGGTTTGAGAAGAATTTTCACCAACAAACTAGCCACCAAATGTTCCTGGTATGGAAGAAAAGATAATTATCCCATTCATAAATTGGGTGTGATATCTATCCTGAAAGGTGAGACTCTATTTCATAGTTGATAGTTAATATGAGAAGAATATTTTAATTTTTGAAGGGACCAAGTGCGGAAATGCAAGGAGTTTCTCAAATCTGACAGATTCTGAATATGAGAAATCTGTTGCTACATGGTTTCGTCAGGCGACACTCCGATACAGAAGAGAATTAGATAAATAAACAAATCAATGGTCGATATTGTTTATATTCAACTCAATATATATAAAGATATTGAAATGAGAGAATATTTTTATTTGCCTATCAATAAACACATATCTCCTAACTTACGAAAAAAAAATATCAAAAAACAAATGCTCAGTGAAATATTCAAGAATGCATACACACGATTATTAACGTTTCAGGCATGTTCCTTTTGGAATATTTCATTTGCAATATTCAAGAATGCATCAAAAACTATCAATTCACATTGCAAACATGTTACTCATGAAACGTTCGAGTTGAAATATTAAAAAATGCATCCATATACAATTTATTCATGATTCAGAAAGGATTCTTTCGAAATGTTCCAAGTGAAATGTTTTTTGCCTAGGTCATTCCTGGTTTCTGCAATGTTTCAGGGATGTGTCTGAGTCTCGAGATGAAATGTTTCAACTGACAGATGATTGGTCTCTGAAATGTGTCAGACACATATTTTGGTTTACTATATGAAAAGAGGTTGATAGGGCTCATGGGATGGACGTCAATAAGGAGAGATGAATTTCTCGAACTTGGATGCCCCTCAACAAGAACTGTAAGTAGAGTTCACAGTAGCCTATTTATGTGTGAATATGGAAGGTTCACATTGGTCTGTAGTAAAATTTTGAACTTGTTTTTCATATTTCTGAACAAATCCTTGATACACAGATCGAGAATCAGATAGAACATGAGCATGATTATAATTTCCAAATAATGCCTTCATCTCACAAACATGTATATATATCATCACCCCCACTAATTGGTATATCATCCGAGAGAGATAATGAGGAATCAAACAAAAAGTACCAAAGAAACGGGTCTCATAGATAAACTTCAGTGCTGGAAATACTAAAGAGATAAAAGATGATACAGGGTGGCGCAACACAACCATGGATGTGAATATTCAAAACTTTCTCAAAAATTTGATTGAAGAATCAAACAACAAGCAGACTAAGGAAATACGTGAGAGCCTAAAAGCTGAAGTTGATTACCTCAAACAAATTATTTCTGCAGAAGTGGAAAAAAGGGTAGCTATCGAAGAAAAATACCAGGAGTTGGCCGTAAAATATGAGCAGCTAGAAAAATCTCAGAGAAAAAATAATATCGTCATATTTGGCCTCGATTTTTCCGAGGATAAAAATACTGTTGACACAAGTTTCGATAAAAAAAGGAAATTACTCAATTTCACTATTGAGAAATTGAATCAATCATTAGGAATAAACCTCTCAGCTTCTGATATAAATGATATCTTCACAATTGGAAAACAAGATAAAGATCGTCCAATTATCTTGAAATTCTGCTCATTCTATAAGAAACAGGAAGTATTGAGTAATTGCAAGAAACTCAAGGGTACCAATATTCGTATTTCTATAGAACTGAATTATCAAGAAAGGCTGAAGAATAGAGAATGGACCAATCTACTGATTAAGGCGAGGACTAAGTACACAAAAGTATATATTAGAAGAGGAAAATTTTTTGTGGATGAAGAAGAATATTCGTTTGAGGACCTCAAACAACTTTTGGGAGTGGAATCAGAAGAACATGTTGAGGCCACAGGGAGTACAGTAAATACAAGAGGGACTGAAAATGGTGATTTAGAGGAAATAGAACTCGAACAAGATGAAACCAACTTGGAGAAGACTATAGTTGGAGTAGATGAGTATCATAAATCGGACGATTCTTTTGAAACGATTGAGGATAGTACGGAAGACAACAAGAAAAGAAAGACTTCAACGAAAAAAAAAAGTTCATCAAGGATTGCAAGCAAAAAACCAAAAAACATTCACAATTGAGAATAAGAGTTACCTGGCTCGGCAACTCTCAATATTACTTTACCTCATTTCACTTGACTTTTAGTTTTTAGTATGTGTGATAGTACAGTCAGTTTATAGCTACTCGATTTTGCATCACCTAAAAAATATTATTTGTCACATCTTGTTACACTTATAATATAAAATAATCATGGTCTGAACATATTATTATATTTGAATAATTTCACTTGTGTCATCATGTATAATGTAAAAATTGCTAATATCAATGTTCGTTCGATATTCACAGGATTTGCAGAATTCAAACAATTAGTATTTGAAAACAATTTTGACATAATCTGTGTTACCGAAACATGGTTAGCACCAGGTATTCAAACAAATATGATTGCTTTGCAGGGGTACAATTTTCTGAGATATGACAGGATCAGCCGTGGTGGTGGTGTAGGAATTTATTTACGTGAATCGATTAATTATGTCACCTTGAACTTAGATATTGATTTAGGAGTCATCTCAGAACAATTATGGTTGAAACTACGCTTACTAAACAGAAATGTAGCTCTAGGAGTAGTGTATAGACCACCTAACTCTAACGTGCAGGGTTTTGTTGATCAAATGGATTCAATTTTATCGTCTATATATCCCACTGTGGAGGAAGTAATATGCGCTGGTGACATGAATATAAATCTGTTTAATGTTAATAATCCACTTTCTCGGTGTTTCGATGCTTATGGTTTCTTTCAAATGATAACTGAAGCAACTAGAATCACGCAAACCTCGTGTACATTATTAGATCCAATTTTCGTCAGCAAGAAAAATCTAGTTGTTGATAAGGGTGTGCTTGATGCTAGCTTGATTTCCGATCATCAGTTAGTATATTGTGAACTGAAAATTCATATTCAAACGGTTGAACCAAAATTAGTAACTTTCCGAGACTACAAAAAATTCGATTTTCAATTATTTCAGTCGGACTTGCAACAAGTACCATGGGATGATATAGTATTGGAGACAATCATAGATAGGAAAGTCGAAATTTTTACCCGGTACCTTCTATCGTTATTTGATAGGCATGCCCCTGTACGCAGGGTTAGAGTAACCAAGCCTAAGATGCCTTGGTATACTGACAACATACGAACTTTAGTAAAAGAAAGAGATTCTGCTTTAAAGAAATACAAAAAGTCACACAGAACAGAAGATTGGGAAAATTATGAGCGCTTACGAAATTACGTTGTTGTCTCGATCAGAAATGAGAAAAAGGCTTATATCAATTTCATATCAAATAATTCAGATGCCCGTAGTACTTGGAATGCATTGAGTAATCTTAGTGTGAAAAACAAAAAATCTTATAATATACCCGATAGCTTGTGTAATGTGAATGAAATTAATTCTTACTTCTCATCGAATAATTCTCCCAATGATTCAGACTGCCAACAAACAGCAACATACTATGATACACACAAAAATGATCAAAGCACAGAATTCTCATTTGTTCTGACATCTGTACAAGAAGTAAGGGAAATAATTATAGATCTGAAGTCAAAAGCATATGGGTTAGATAATGTAAATAGTGTTATGCTTAAATATTGTACCCCTTTCCTCGACAAATATATTGTACATATTATTAATAGTTGCATCTTGAGCAATTATTTTCCAACTAATTGGAAAGAAGCGGTAGTTAATCCGCTTCCGAAAGTAGCAAGTCCCAGTACCATTTCAGATCTCCGGCCAGTTAGTATATTATCAGTCCTGTCTAAAATAATGGAGAAAATAATGCATAAGCAAATAGCTACTTATTTAGATAATAATAACATATTGCCTTTCAATCAGTCAGGTTTTCGGAAAGCTCATGGTACTGTGTCAGCACTTGCTGATGTAATGAACAAAATAATAAAAATTTGGGATGAAAAAAAAATTGCTGCGCTTCTGCTTTTGGATTACTCCAAGGCGTTTGACACCTTGAATCATAATGTGCTCTTAAGTAAACTAAAATTTTATGGCTTTTCAGGTGAAGCATTAAAATTATTAGAAAATTATCTAACCAACCGTTCTCAAAAAGTTTTTATCAATAACATTATATCTGATCAAATTACCTTGAGGGCTGGTGTTCCGCAAGGATCTGTATTGGGGCCGCTATTATTTATTTTGTATACTTCAGATATTGTCAAATCATTCGAGAACTGTGACTGTCACTCATATGCTGATGACACTCAATTGATATACTCATTAGACTGTGAAAATCCCATTGAAATGGAAAATAAAATTAATCTTGATCTTCAAAATCTGAACGATTTATCTGTTGGTCATAATCTCAAACTCAATCCGGCAAAATCAGTCATTCTTCTTATCGGAAATAATAAGAAAGTATCAGAAGTAAAACATAACATACACATACACATTAACAATAGGATGATTCCCATAAAGGACACTGCAAAAAATTTGGGTGTTTTATTTGACGAAAAACTGAAGTTTTCAAGTCATGTTAGCAGCCTGTTACAGAAAGGATATTTATCACTTCGACAGCTTTATGCTAATAAACATATATTGTCTATGACTATGAGGAAAAATTTATGCGAAAGTCTAGTTCTTTCGCATTTCAACTATGCCGATTACATTTATGGATATTGTCTAGATATGGTGGATAAAACTCGCATACAAAGTATGCAGAATTCTTGTTGTAGATTTATATTCAACATAAGAAAATTTGACCATATATCCGCCCATTTCCAATCTCTACGGTGGCTAAATATGACGAATAGAAGAACTTTCCATTTGGTTCAATTTGTTCATAATACGCTTAGTAGTGGATTACCCACTTATATAAAGGAATGCCTACGCCACCGCCACGACCTGCATAGAATGAATATCAGAAGATTCAATACACTTCATATACCCCAACATCGATCTGCTATATTTTGTAAAAGTTTTACTTATAATGCAGTTAAGGCTTTCAATGCAATTCCTGCTGCCATTATGCAATCTTCACAATATCATTCAAAGAAGAAACTTAAAAAATACTTGTTAGATAATCAATAACATTACTTTTCTCAGTCAAAGTATTATTCAATTCTTCAATGTATCTATCTATAGTTAATCTGAGTAAGTTGTAGTTTACTTCGTTTTTGCTTTCGTTTTTGTTCATAATTAAATACACATAATGTATGCATATATATAAGAGACATGACATCGATGTATATGTGTATAATATATTCATATATATTACTTTCATTTTATAAATTATATTTCATGTAGTTTAAAATGGTAATGGTTAGAAATAGTTACCTATAGTATTTTGCAATAATACTGTTTTTTTTTTCTATTTTCTCTCATGCAATCATATGTTTAAATTCATTTGTATTTAATTTCAGAGGTTAAGTGTAAGATTAGCATTGTGCTAAACTTCGCCTCATTTGTATCTTTTTTCTGTGGTACAAATAAAAGACGATTATTATTATTATTATTATTATATAGTGTGGGACATCTACATTCCAATTCAACTTCACTTCAACAACACAACAGTTGGATACTCAAAATACATTCATTCCTGTGGAAGTGGAAAATAGCAAGAAACGTAAATTGCCTTTGCCAAAAAAAAAGCCAAGAAAAAGACATTCAATTTACGTCCTAACACTATGATGAATTTAGGAGAGATACATTCAAATTTGAAAAGAGTAGGTGATCCTCAAAAGGAACTATGTGAAATTCATGTCAAAATTCTAGACATTCTGCAGAATAAATGAATGTATGGAAATTTATCATTTTGTTCCTTGTTTTCTAACTTATGTCTTGTTGTGATAAATGTATCTATTTCAGTATTATGTGAATAAGTTTTTGTTAGTATCTGTTAAGATTTCCTTTATTTATTGTGGTAACTAATCTTGTGATGAAAGTACCTTCATTCTATTCATGATAAGTCTTCTCTTCTACTTATTGAAGAAAACCACATATGAGAGCATATATTTTTCGTTGATACTGTTTATATCTGTGAGAATGATTCAGATTTTTATGAATTTGTAATACAAATTTTTTGTAATGAAATAATTTCCTTGTTTTTTTCGGTGAAGTTTCCCAAACTATGTAGGAATTTCTCAGGTAATTATCACCTTGGGTATAGGGAATCAGAACATTCAACATTCCTGCTGAAAAACACAGATTTTCATTTATGTGACTTGCAGTAATCAGTTTTGAAAATATCTGGTAATAATAGAGTTTCGAATATGAATCCCCTCATTAAAAATGTCCATGGGTAGATGATGCTGTGGAGGATTTCCATCATTATCATCCACATCCTGGAAAATGATATTCTCATCAACTGGGACTCTCCACTTCACACACATATTGTGCAAGATGGAGCAATCATTCACAATGATTCCCACTATTTGAGGACCATAGCGAAGTTTTCGTTCTCCTAGAAGACAACGAAACCGTCCTTCCAAAATACTCATCTTCAAACAAATTTATGTTCTTGAAATGTTTCAAAAATATTGCAATGATACACGAGATGTTTCTGAGTAAAGCACTGAGCCGTCTATGAAACATTTATAAGATCATCAATGTCCGCGGATTCTACGTTTCTTAGACATACCAAAGAAACGTTAATGGAACATTTCTGAAACATGGCTAAGAAACAAATCCATGAAATGCTTCCGGAACATTAACTAAGAAACGTTTTTTTGAAATATTTCTTAAACATTTCGCAAGTAACATATGTGAAACATTTCAAGGAAATGTATCTAATATGTGCTGTTTTATGGACATTATATTAGTGGAGTGATAAATAAAAATTCTTGACACTGATGTCAGACAATTTTATTCCATGTTTGATATACAAATCAGTCATTTCGTAACAAATGAAAAGGTGATAATAATGATATATTAAATAATTCGAATGAACAAATCTAAACTTCTAGAAAAAAGAAACAGAATCAAAATAAAATACTCTCTGAATATTATTGAGATTATAAAGTCTTGGGAATACCTCCTCTGAACAAACACATATTCATTTGTTTGATATTCAAATTGCAAATTACCTTTTAATATTTCCATCCATTGCATGGCCCCAATGGCGAAATTATTTTTCCTTCCGAGCAAAGAACACCTTTTTGCTAGCTTATCACTCAATAATTGTTTCATACCTCTCAATATATTTTCTTCACCAGAATGTTCCCCAGCAAATGTGAAAACTGTAAGTTGAAGAACAAAATACTGAAAATTCACCGAACTGGGTATTGTTTGACAATGTTTACCAATTGTTTTTGCATCGAAGAATCCTCTATAATTTTTTTGTCATACTTCAGTAGTTCTGAAAACTTTGTGAACGGTTTGGTTGGTACTGAGTCACAATTCTGAACTATGTTTTGTGTTTGGTTTTGGTAAGGAAGGTAATTCAAGATTCTTTCAAGAATTATTCGGTTTTCTGTCATTTGCCTCAAAATATTGTTCATTATGTCTGAAAAAAATATATATTGCTACCATATGGAAACAAGTATTCAATAACCCACCAGACATTGTTGTATTGAATTGAGAATCAATTGGAATTGATGGATCTGCAACATTAAACAAATATTTACCAAGGGATTGAAGGATTTAATAACATGTTTTCATTAAGAAATGAATGATGCCAATGTGTTTCACCTTCAAATGTTGCAATTACTTCATAGTTTGCATCTCAGTGTGACTCTGGGTTTGAATGGGGGTTAGCATCATGGTTAGCATCAGGGTTAGCATCAAGGTTACCATCTCGGTTAGCATCAGGGTTAGCATCTTGGTTTGCATCTTGGGTCCATGAGCTTTCAGCTGATTTTTCAATTTGTAATTCTCTTTCTTGGATTTTTGTCTTTCTGTTTGAACATTGAAGTGGCACTGGAGGAGGTGGCATTAGTTCAGTTGATTCAAGTGACACTAGAATTTTAATAAAATGAAATACCAGGAATCCCTTGAATTTTATTCATAGATTTTCATTTTCCAGGAAAACTTTCATTTGATGAAATAATTAATGAAAACTAATTGATTGATACAATCACCAGTCCAGAGGGATGGTCAAAATAAACAATATATCACAGTAGGCATTTGAAAAAGTAATCATTATTAAGATATGACAAAAAATTACCTGTATCTGCAAGTGATTCTTTATCATCAATTATTGTGAAACTTGGAGGATTTGGTATATTTCCTTCTTCATCATTTGAAGAATATGTAAACTCTCGGTGTCTAAGTTTTCTTTTTTTCCTGATTTGCTGAGGAGATGAAATATCATCACTATCATCAGTGATGTTTCTCTCTTTGCTTCTTTCATAGGCAATTGCTTCCTCATAGGTAACTGAAATTATATGACTATTCAAGAAATATAATAGAAATATTGGATTTATAGATACTCTAAATGTCACAAGTCATTTGAAATTGATCACGATCATGATTGATCACCTCATAGATACTCTTCCAAAAGGTTTCCACCTGATCAGCAGTCGGCGGATTGTTTACCACACTTGCAGGCGGTTGAAATAAGCGAGAGGGCTTTTCACGGAATTGTTTATTAGTAATATTATTGTTATTATTATTATTTTTATCATTTTAGTTCATATGATTCCAGTCACGACCCTGCCGCCTCCGACGTCAAGCAGAGTCGTGCTGGATAAAATCCAGTGACTACTCCTCACAGCCTGTGAGGTGAATAATCACTGGGACCAAGTACCGTGTGCCCTGAGTAGACGCAATGATCCTAGTACGACGGCCTTCTGCATTCCACCAGCCAGGATGTGTGCCTTATCACGGCACGCTGGGATTTTCTGGATCTCCGAGAGCAGTGTATGTCGTGTGCCTCCTAGGAAGCCGATTATCAGGATGACCAATTCCACAGAATGTTCTGGATAGAGCGTGCGGAGTTCGAAGAGAAGATCTCGATATTTAGTCCGTTTCTCCTCCTCCTTCAAAACGATGTTCGGTTCGGCTGGCGCCGAAAACTCGATCACGAACATCGCTTTGGTTTGATGGTCGAGGAGGACTACATCAGGCTTGTTAGCTTGAATTTGCCTGAGGGTGGGGAATGAGAAGTTCCAATAAATTCGGCACCTCTCATTCTCCACAACGGACTCGATATCCCCCGGAGGGGGAGTGCCTCAAATGGTAGTAGAGCACTCGTAATGCCGCATTGTGTCTATGGATATAGGCCGAGACTGCATACACCGTGCAAGAAGACAGCAGGTGCATAATTGTCTCGGGCGCCCTGCGGCAGGCCCTGCAATTTGTGTCAGGGACCTCCATACCCATGACACGGCTACGATAGACGAGAGTGTTGAAAACCCCATCCTGACATACCATGATGAACCCCTCTGTTTCCGATTTGAGCCCGCCTGACTTGGGAAAAGCAAAAGTCAGTTCTTAAGCCCCGGTCTTCAATGGTCTTGAAATAGACCGAATGCATGGGCTTATCCATGTGAAGCTGCAGGAGCTTTCTCACTTCTGCAGCTTTGATGCGGGCCTTCCTCCGAGCAGGCTCTAGCTCAGTAACTGAGTCCTGAGCCCCGCGCTCGGAGTCGAAAATCAATCCTACTCCTGCCTCTTCATGGTATTACCCTTTTTGGTAATCACGGGTACCTCAGCTAGTAAGCTTTCTCAGTGGGGGCGGGGTTCAAGCAAAACGAACAAAAAAAATTATCACTACCGGACAATTAAGTGAAAGGTAGTGAAAGGGCGCCAAATGGTTTTGAAATCCATGTCCTATATAGGTTCAATTTTATACAGGTATTATACTAGATTATTCTTCGGCCTAACAGTAACCAAACCATTAAATTTCACTGTCAACCAGAATCATCAACAAAACAAAAAGGAAATTCAAGTATGAAACACTTGTTGAATTTATTATAAATCATAGAGGGTGGCAAGTTACAGGTAATTAATTTAATATGGAGAACTCAGAGGGTGATCGTTTAGAAATGGGGAAAACTCTTGCAAGAGCTTGAGATTTTGGGCCAGGGAGTGTCGTGCGATATAACAAAAGCCCTGTCCCACAACCCCTCACAACCCCCTCGACTAAAACTATACTATTAGGCACATTGATAGCGATGGTACACAACGTTCATTCAATATTGGTCAGATAGAAACATAACCCGCGTAAACTCCCAGTCGAAACAAAATAAAATTTCCACTATGTGGTACTTATCGTCCGTCCTTTTCTCTTCTCTCGGACAATCACATTAGCTTCCTTATGCCTCCCAGGAAACACCACTCATAAGCCCTGATCGCCCAACCTAGGCCTTGGCTTTAGAGACGAAAAACAGTCTTATTTCTCTGACCGGTATGGCAAGTGATGACAGCAACCGGCCTACTAGACCAACATCCATTAATTGTTCTATCCTTCCACCACTAAAACGCCTAAAATATCACGATCAATTAAATGATACGAGAGTGGAATCGTGTGTATTTATCTGAGAAAGTATCTAACTGCTAAAATGGCTCACCTCTTTTGCCGCGTACCTTAACAACAGAGACGTTCCCCAAAACAGCAATGTACTGGTGGCACTAATCTAACAACTCCTCCAAAAACGGTCACCAATCTGGGCCCAAACAACCATAAATCGATAATTCCATACGACCATTCCTGATATTAACTGAATGTGGTGGTTACATCCGTTCAAACGAAATTTTCCAAAATATCACACACACATTAGTTAGCCACCTCGACTGAATGTTTCTCGCTCACGAAAAAGCACAACGATTTCTATCGGATTCCTATGATTCGTACCGATATCTTTTTACTCGCCGTATCGATACCACGTTCTTTTTTGTCCTCCCGAGTTCCCTTTTTCACTCCGTTCTCTGTTGAACGAAATTACTATACTGGGCGATGGCCACTATATTTCCGACACGTTGTCAACTATACACCACAATTTAATAATTGAATACGCGTTTGTTTATATGAATAAAAAAAAATCGTAACAATGGGTTTTAACCATTTGCAGAAGGGGATCCGAACTCCTGATGACTTTACGTATGTATAACCGTGGAATGGACGAATTTGGATGCAGACTCCTATGGAGATGCATCATCTTGCGAGTACTTACGTCAAGTTGTCGCAGCTCGACTTGAGTACACTTTATCACTCCAAATGAGTAAAGTTGGATCGGAACAGCAAGCATGTTAGTCACAGCAACTTTGTTCTTCCCCGACAGTTCTGACGACCAGATCTGTCGGAGCCGCTGCCGATACTTGCTGCGGAGAGCGTCTTTTACCCGTTGTGCCTCCTGGATGTGAGTTTCCTCTACACCCAGGTAAGTGTACGTCTCTCCGGCATTCAGGTGGTGTAGAATGCTTCCGTCCACGAGCTGCGCGTCCTTGTCGTAGTTCTCGCATCGTCCTCTCTTGAGATGAACCAGTGCACATTTGTCCATCCCGAATTCCATTCCAATTGCCTGCGTGTACTCCTGCAACACCCTGAGGAATTGGTCCATATCCCTCTCACCAGAGGCATAAAGTTTGAGGTCATCCACATAGAATAAGTGGGTGACCTTATGCCTCCGGTAACTGGGTGGGCCGCAGTTGTATCCTCTGGTTTTGCGGAGCTCAACGGATAGTGGCAGAAGTGAGATGCAGAATAGGAGAGGGCTAAGGGAGTCCCCTTTAATGAAGGTACGCATTTTTAATCAAAATGATGCATTTTCGATAACACGTTGGCTGCCGCCATGAGAAGGCAAATCTGGTCCCTGTGTGCCAAATTGTTTTTTTTTTTGACGGGAATACACATTATTTCATTTGTAGAACACAGAAATATTCTCAAAATTACCATATCTGTTATTATTTTCCATATTTTTTCAAAAAACAATGTGGCATAGCATTGGTACCTCACGGCACAGAGGGTAAAATATGACCCGATTGTGCCGCGAGGTACGAGTACTCTGCCTCAACATGTTCAGACAAATCCTAGCCAGTCCAAGGGACTATTGTACATATGCAAAAGTTGCTTGACTGTCAGTACAAAGCACTAGATGCAATGAATGCTATGACAAGTCGAACAAATCCTGGCAGATAAAAACCGGCAATAATTGTTGACTATAATAACTCCAAGGCATATATAGATCTCTCAGATCAACAAAAAGCCTATAATACCCCCACTTAGATGCGGTATAAAAGGGTATCGGAAACTGGCAAATACAGTAACTCCACATAAGGCTTATGCAAGGTAATATGAAAGAGACTTCAGAATTGCCATATATTCGTGCATACTTGTTACCATTGCATCTTATACTGATCCATAGCCCCTACAATATGGTCTTCAGAAGGACAATTTCCTCATAGTCATTCAGTGTGAAGTTGAATGGAGATAGAATAACTCTTGAATGTTCATATCTGCATCCTTTTTTCACAGGGTGATTCATAAGGAATTTATAATATCTCACCTGCTGCTATAGATTACCTGAATTCTGTTGAAAAACAATAGCTTGTCTAATTTATACTCACAATTATTGCCATTTTGATTTTCTCACGTCAAAAAAATCCTAATTGCATATTGGATTGACTTGAGGACATGAGGACTGTATTTACCTTCATTAGTATGAAAAACATTTTATCGAATCTATGGAAATTCTGCAGTCTCTTTCATATTTCCTTGTATAAACATCATGAAAAGTGACTGTATTTATACATTTCACAATTTTCGACAATGACCGACACTATATTTCTTTTACGGAACATAGCAATTCTCATCACGTTTGAACATATTCTTCTTCATCCCGGGACAATCTGAATATATGTTTTATCGCACCTTGTATATCCATCGTCAAGAATAAATATAAATTTCGTACTTCTGGAACTACAATCGTAATTTTTTGAATCTTATCATTTATCTTAACGAAAACGCATCATTTTGATTGAAAATGCGTACCTTCATAACATGACCTTCGATCCGAAAAGTTATAAAACCATTTCGAGGTCAGACACCAGACATCCTTATGACGAAGTAACAATCCATTATGTCACTAGTAACATAGAGAAAATTATGTTCCATTTACTGAAGACTTCGTTATTCTCCATTACATCATTCAGTATTTCTTGTATCACTTCGTATAGAGTGCTTCAGAATTTTCTGTGTTCGAACACAATCATATATCCGTCGACTATACATCTTTCGAAAAGAATTCCAACTTCCAATTTCATTCGAATAATCGTCGAAAAAATGCATCATTTTGAATAAATATTCATAAGGTCTGAATTTGAAAATTCCAAAAACGTTTCGAGAGAAAGCATCAATCAAGAGGATACAGGTGAGAAAAAAAAGTATCTGTTCGAACGGCAAGGTGACGACCACGATGCAATTTCACACCCATTTTATTATCACCTTGTAGCAATGTTATCTGAAATAACAGAAGTTTCATATTGCCACAACAAACTGTCAAGAGATTAGGCTAATCATCGGTGAAAACCGATTTCAAATTGGTGAGGAAATTCGTGAGTTATTCTACTGCATTCAGGCTATATTTTGGACCACGACGTTATCAATGTTGACCAGTTTAGTTGATAATTAAAAATAATCAGGTACGGCATAGGAATCGAAAATTCAAAACTGTCAAGAGATTAGGCTAATCATCGGTGAAAACCGATTTCGAATTGGTGAGGAAATTCGTGAGTTATTCTACTGCATTCAGGCTATATTTTGGACCACGACGTTATCAATGTTGACCAGTTTAGTTGATAATTAAAAATAATCAGGTACGGCATAGGAATCGAAAATTCAAATCACAAATTCATGTTTTATATTCTCAAATCTCCATGAAAAGTATGAGAAATCTATTTTCAGAACTAATTTTCCTTGTTCTCGAAAGCCTTCTTTGGTATATTCAGGAGAAGTTAGAGTTGTTTTCTTCATTTCATTCCTTTGGTCCGTTTTAGTATTTTTGAGGTCACTGAAAATCCGTTCCACAAGGCATTAAAAAATGATAGAAATAGAAGAAACAAAATAAATGTTTTCAAATTTCCGAACAAAGGAACACCTGCAGCATTTTTTAGGCTGAAAACTTTCTGGTCAATACTCCTTTATGTTATTCAGATCAGTCAGTCCCAATTCTGCATAATCTAGACATGCAAGGCTGTCTCAGTCATTATCCATCTCTTGCAAATTCACAAAATTTCTAAATACAGGAAAGCGATTCACTACTGGAATTACAGTGAGCTTATTTTGAAACTCTGAACAACTTTTGGATGAACTACTGACATCATTACAAATAGTGGATCTGAGAAGTCAAACCTTCTTCTGATTTCTGTTACTACTTCAATATAAAATGAAACACATATTTTCAAAAATTGATCTAAATCACATATTCATTTCTTATGATAGCATCTTGTGAAAATCCTACTAGATTGCTTAGAGGTATATTTTATTCCAAGAATATGTTTTTTAGTCCATTAAGTGAATCCTCAGCAGTACCCGAGGAGGTCTTAATTATTTCAAACAGTTTTGTAGTCACATGATAGGTTTCTCTGGAATAATAAATTACTGCTATTGTACACTGTTTCACTGCACTCACGTCAGTAGTTTCATCCATTACACAGGAAAAAAATTAACCTGGTTGTTTGAGATAGTCCACAATCTCTTGTTTGAAAATCATTCTTAAATTTTCACAAACCAGTTCAGTGACTTTGGTACGTTTTGAAGCTATTCTTCTTGCGATCTGTGATTCAGGAAAAATATCACAAAACAGAGGTCGCAAAGTATCCATTAAAATGAATGGAAGGTTGTTTGTAGCCAAAAGGCCACAAATTCTCAATTCTGCCCTTCGACTTGAATTTTCTAATGGATTCTTGATGGCGTCTTGAATATTTTTGTTCACACCAGCAATACTCTTCATATCATATTTATGGCTGGAAGATTTTCGATGCTTCCTCATATCATTCTTGTGAGCATTCAAATCCAATTTGAAAACACAGCAGTGAGCCAATTCATTTCTGTTGTGTTCTGAGATTTGAATATCCCTCGTAAATGGGTGATAGTGCACATGCGCATAGCCAATGTACTAGTAGGTAGCCATGGGATCGCTCTCTCGATCCGACCTCCAAGCAGAACAGACACCAGTACTGATAGTTGTATAACCATCTGTGATATAATTATGATATAATAAAGTAGACACAAAAATATAGACCTTTATTTGGTGATCACAGACATAACAATTGCGACGAGGATATAAAATTGGATGGAAGGGGCAAGAATGTTGATTGAAACATTTTTCAAACATGCACATGGTAAGACATAACTTGAAAAATGAGTTCATCAGTTCCTAAGTTTTTTGAGTTCCCACCTGAAATTGATGACTGGAATATACATGAGGAAAGGTTAGAGCAACATTTCGAAGCAAACAAGATTACTGATATAAAAATCAAAGTCGCAGTTTTGATAAGTTCATTAGCACCATCAACATATAAATCTGCCGAAAGAGCATTTTTCATATGCTCCACACTATCATACATTACATAATAATGGTCCCTGATATTACATGGTACCCTACATTAACTAATGAACTACCCTAATAATTTTGGCCCTTTGACAATTCACTTACAATTATCCTGCTTTGTTGGCATTATTCTTGAACCTACTTGAGTCCCTGTGACTGATACATATAGGAATTTTGTTGTAAATGAGTTAATCTTGCCCCTGGCTTTACCATCACCACTTAAAAACAACCAAACAATAGTACGTTAATCTATGTTTATCACAAAATCTTTAAGTGTACCATGTACCTTTTTTATTCTTGCAGACTTTAGGGACCCTGAGTTATCACTATTTCGTGTTTTCTGTTGAATGATCTGACTTTCCTCCTTTTCTGTAGGTCGTGGAGTTTCACAACCTGCAGAGCCTACTTCTTTCAAAATTTCTGTTTGTAAACTCTTGCTTTTTTTAAATACTGGAATATCATCATTGTCCATGTGACTATTGCATCCAAATAAGTTTTGATCAAACAAATCATCTAACAACATTACCTCATCTGACCTGTTACTAGACATAGAGATAGCTTGATAGCTTTCTGGTGATGACTGACTTGGGGAATCGTTCACTGGACTGGCTCCCTGTGAACCTGCAGACCCCGACACACTAGGGGTGGTGGAACGTTCAACCTGTAAAGGAACATCAACATTAGATAAAGAAGCACTGGGAATATAACCGAGTTTGCTATGCAGTGCCCTGTCATTCTTGACAGGCCCAGGACATTTCTCATGTGAGTCCTCAGTCTTGATGGGTACTGCCGGAGGACAGTCACGAGTATGGTTTTCTTCTACCAACTAATTACACAAAGACAGAGCATTTGACATTAGCGTCGATTGATATATCACAATAAGCGTAAGCGTAATATATCAATCAACGCCTAAACATGGCGGCTGCCAGCCCGTTGTCGTCATTGTGTTAAATGCAGTCACTGTAACGCTAAAGGATTATATTCGGGATTTCTATGTCTGATACACGCTTGAGCACTTGGCATCAGCGCAATTCGAAGTGGAAAATAGGTGGCGGTAGCATGCAATGTCTATTATCAATTGTATAAAATAAGATTTCATATCAGTGTTGCCAACCGTAGCGGAATTTCGCCACGCATAGAGGGATTCACCCTCAAGAGCTGCGTAGCGGCGGCGAAGCAAAATGACAGCAATACGTAGCGGATTTCAATTTCAAATATCTTGTATGTAGTCAAAATTCAAAAACATATTTTGTATCATAAGTATTATGAGCTCTGAGCTGTTGTGAAGCCAGCGACATCTATATAATAACAGTTTGAGCTTCCTTTCTGAACGGAGAATCGGCACAGTGTCGTGCCAGGACTGCATAGCACGTTGTGTTAGGTATGGGTGGAGGACGTTAGTACGTTGAACAATAATAACGATTTTTCGGGGGTTCTATGTTGTACAAGATAGATAACGTTTTGGTGGGAGTGTACACTGTACAGTATATAGAAAGGTATGTAAATGATTAATATATACACGCAGCCAAGCAGCAAATACATATCTGAATCTGCACAATTATACATTACATAGTTTACATTCATTTCAGGGACGCACAATGTCTGATTCTGATTATGAAAACAGCGGATTATCCACTTCAAAAAAGAAGAGGTTAATGAGGCACGAATTGGGCAAAGATAAGGTCAGAAAAGCCAAAAACAACTTTTTTCCAAAAAGTGGATGGAAGAAGAGATTTTTGAGCGTTGGCTACACCTAACTGAAGATCCAGGTGAAGCCAAGTGTGAGCCATGTCAGTTGAATTCAGGAACCTCTCTTACTGAATTAAAGAAGGTTCTCGATTTATCGGGGCCTTCCTTTTTTCATTTAGCTCACTGTGGAAAGTGAGCTTTGAACGCAAAACGCCTGCCACAGAATGTTAACCATATGAGTCTGTGGTAGGCCGCGTCACTTGGTGCATGGGTGGTGCGAAGATAAGGGATGTCATGGCTGCTCCATGGGCCGCATTGTCCTGCGATGATGTGGTGCGTGCGATGCTACCGGCCTCCACGATGGCGCCGCTGGATACTGCTCGAAGGCTCTACGGTCATTAGAGCAGTAACTAACAGGTAGCAGGGAGCCAGCTGGTGACCCGGGCGCGCGCCAGTGGCAGAAACCGGTTGTGACCTGCCCCCTCTGGCCAGCAACTCGGAAGGGAAAGGTGAGGCGAGCGCTCTCCTTAGGGGGCCCAGCGACCCCCTCCGTCCTAGCTAACTCAAGCTGAGCCCTCGGTACCAAACGAGGAAAGTCAGCTAGTCTTTTATTTTAATAATTGATTGATTGCACCCAACTCGAATGTTACCTGTCTGGTCTGGCGCATCGACGCGGGCTGGCCGATTCATCTCCGTCCCTCGGGGCGGAGGGTATCGCAAACGAGATCAGACTCGGGGGGATTTGGCCTACCAAGCCGATTCCTCCTTAAAGTCTCAGGAAGGTAACGATAGGAACATGAGAAACAATGACAGGGCCCCTCCTCTGAGGGGTCGCCTTCCAGGGGGGCAGCATCGCGAGCGTGATGTTGCGGAGGTAGTAGACTTGGGAGAGTATGTTTGTGAACACTGCCAGAGACCGTTCGCTACGAAGGTGGGGCGGTCGCAGCACGTGCGACGGGCTCATCCGGTCGAGTACAATTGGGAGATTGTGGTCGACAGGGCGAAGGCTCGATGGTCTGAGGAAGATGCGAGGGTGATGGCGCGTACCGAGGCTGAAGCCACGGTTGCGCGAGTACGTTTCATGAACCTGCACCTGGTGGAAGCCATGCCCGACCGTACTCTGAACTCGATCAAGGGACAACGCCGTAAGGCGGAGTACCAGGATCTTGTCCGGCAGTACGTTGCGGACTTGACGGCGCGGGCTGCCACTCCCGACTCAGAATCGTCCAGCGATCCGGAGCCGCTGTCGCCTGAGGCTGAGGTGCCGGTTGGCGAGAAGTTCTTCCGGGCGATTGACCAGCTTGCTGAATCAATCGACTGGGAGGCTCTGGGTGACCGGCACGGCGGTCTTCGGGAGCTTATTGGCGAGTGTCGCCGTCGGGACATCAGTGATCCGCTCTTGCAGTGGATCAAGGGTGCTCTGCCGGCGGCAGTTGCCAGAAGAGACAACAATCGCGCCCGAGCCGATGATGAGCCCAATATTAGTAGGAGGGATAGGAGGCGGCGGGATTATCGAAGGGTACAGGAGTTTTATCGTAAGAACGAGCGTAAGTGTGCCCAACAAATTCTGGACGGGGAGCAAGGCGACCGGGCAATGGATGCAGCACCCGGCGACTTCCACGATTACTGGCGTGGTGTCCTTGAGACACCTAGCCAAGAATACGTGGCTCCGGATGGTGAGGCTCTCCCCAGAAACAGAAAAGAGCTCTGGTCACCAGTGACTTCTGAAGAAGTCACTAGGGGATTTGTTGGACGTAGCAAAGCGCCTGGACCTGACGGAATCCAGCCTAGGGACTGGAACAAAGTTCCAGCACCGATAATTGCCATCCTGTTCAACTCCATTATGGCGAGAGGGGGGCTCCCTGACGAGCTCCATCGGTCGAGAACGATCTTCCTTCCTAAGGATATTGGGGAGGGAGAGCGTGCACAGCCATCTGACTACAGACCCTTTTCTATTTCATCTGTTGTGGTCAGGCACCTGCATAGAATCTTGGAACATCGGCTTGGACAGGCCGAAAACCTTCCCTCTGACGAGCAGAGGGCTTTCCGCACGAAGATCGATGGTATCGCAGAGAACCTGTGTGTACTTGAGACCGTCATGCGGGAATCTCGAAGTTCGTTGAAGACGGTTCATCCTGCGTCCTTAAACGTGTCTAAGGCGTTCGATACCGTCTCGCATGAGGGACTGTTCGATGCTTGTCGCCAGGCCGGGTTTCCGGAGGACATGATGGTGTACATACAAGATGTATACCGCAACGGGTATACGTCTCTCACTTTACCACATGGAGGGTCTGTTGAAGAGGCTGTGCGACCGGCCCGTGGGGTTCGGCAGGGCGACCCGCTCTCTCCAGTTCTGTTCAGTCTCGTTATGGATCAGGCCCTTAAGGCTGGCTGGCCTTTGCGGATGATGTCGTGCTGTGTTCGACGTCCCGTGTTGGCATGCAGAGCAATCTGCGGTGTATTGACAGTGAGTTGGGACGTTTCGGTCTCAGGCTTAACCCGATCAAGTGTCAAGTCCTTTCCCAGGTGGCTTCAGGTAGGGACAAGAAGGTCAAGATTGTGGAGGCACCGCTCTTCCGCTTAGCAGGAGTGGCGGTTCCTCAGGTTGGCGTTCTGGACCTATGGAAATACTTGGGTATTAAGTTTATCGGCACGAGGGTAGCTGGAGCCACTGTCTCGTTGGGGAACGAGTTGGAACGTCTAGGTTAAGCTCCATTGAAGTCACAACAGCGGCTGCATATTCTAAGGACGTACCTGATCCCAAGGCACATGCATACATGGGTCTTGGGAAAAGTTACGGCCCACTACATAAAGCGACTGGACGTGACAATTCGGGCCGCCATCAGGAAGTGGATCCACTTGCCTAAAGACGTGTCGATCGGGTTCTTCCACGCAGCGGTGAGGAATGGTGGACTGGGTGTTCCAAGACTGGCGGAGTTCATCCCACATCTCAGACTACGGAGGTTACTGCGTTGACGTGCGTCCTCCGTAGCCCACGTAGTCGCCTGTGCGGGCGGGGCAATGGTTGATTGTCGAATCAGCTGGTGTCGCGCTCGCCTGGCGAACGTGCCAAGACCTGAGAGTGCGGACGGCCTTAAAGCGTACTGGGCACGGCTATGGCACGATGCGGTGGACGGAGCTGACCTATCTCACCTTGCCGAAAGCGGTGTGAGTACGGATTGGGTCCGCCGACTGAGTCCCTTCATGCGAGGGGGCAACTTCGTGCATTATAGCTGGGTCCGTGCGAACTCACTGTGCAGTCGTATGAGGGTCACACGAGGGCGACGAGGGGGCCGCGATGTCATGTGTCGTGCGGGTTGTCAGGTGACTGAGACCGCGGGACACATGATACAGCGGTGCTTTCGTACCCATGGCGGTAGGATCCTCAGGCACGAATGCATAGTGAAGGCGGTCGGTAACTCGCTAACAGAGAAGGGATGGACGGTACACTACGAGAGAGTGTACCACACGCCAGTAGGGCCCAGGAAACCAGACATCACTGCTGTGCGGGGGAACAAGGTAGCTATCGTCGATGCGCAGGTAGTCTCTGGCGATTCGCTTAATAGGGCGCATTTGAATAAGGTGGCCAAGTACCGAGACGAAGCCAAACTCACTGGCATTATCATCGCTGAGCGCCGAGCTGGCCGGGACGGGGCGGCGGCCAGAGTTGCGGCAGACGGCGTTGTGTATGCGATGATCACCGTCTCGTGGCGTGGGGTCTTGGTCAGTGATAGCATGCGTAGTCTTGAGGACCTTGGTGTGGACCGGCGAACTCTTCGACGGATTCCTATCATGGCCCTGAAAGGTTCCTACTTCAACTGGGTTCGATGGAATGGTATGACCTAGCCCTCGTTTCAGGGGCACCGCGAACTGGGACAGACCATACATCGGACTTGGAGGCATAAGCGCTTGCGATGCAGCTTCTATCACTTCAGTAGTAACGAGGCGAGCCACTCTGGCGGACCTCGCGCCATCCTCGCCGGCGCTAAAATCGTGAGAAATTGGCGAGTAATGAGGGCAATTTGGACAAAACTTGTTGTTGCCATCCTACTGTGGTGCGGGCGGGGTGGTTGCCGCTGGACACTGGGTGTGGCCAGGGGAAATCTTGTCGTCCATACTAGATGATGACAAGCACTGACCAACATCGCCCGCTGGGCCCATTAATTTGGAATCTTGAGTTGAGTCTGAATGTGCACCGTTCTGATAGTGATTTGTTGAACCACGAAGTTATTGAAAAATATGAATTTCAAAGTCAAGTCATAGCAGATATCAGATTCACTTTGTTAGCTGCATGCCATAATTTTAGTTTAATTTCTATTGACTATGTAACTGAAAGTCATGAATTAGGTTCTGGAGATTCGAAAATTGCAAAAAATATGCAATCAAGGCGTACAAATTGCACCAGCATTTTTAAAAACTTACTTGCACCTTCAATTGAAGAAGCATTGTGCTGTGAGCTGAAAGCCAACAGTTTTTCTATCCTTGTAGATGAAAGTACACACATTAGCAGTTGTCGGTACCTTACCTCTTAGAAGAAATTCCCCATATTGTCGTAAATGAATGTGTATTTTACTTGGCTCATTTGATTGCTGCTGCTGCTAGCCAATAATTGCCAAGTAATATAGAAACATTATTGCAAAATATTTCAAATTATTCCAAAGAGACAGTCAGTGTTGAAAGAATTTCAACAAATCATGCGGGCAGCACAACTTGAAATTTTAAGCCCCAGCAAAAGCAGATGGTTGACGCTATCAAATTGTGTTGAAAGACTGATTGATCAGTAGGACGTCCTTTCAGAGGTTTTCCGATTAGCTGCCTTCCAAGATAAAAATCAAGTGGGCGATATGATATTCAATGAAATGGAAAATGGGAAGTCAAAGCATATCTTCTATTTTCAAAACACATTCTTTCAAGGTTTAATTCGTTTGATGCTTTGTTTCAATCTCCCAAAATTCTTGTAGATGAAATGTATGTAGGAAGTAGGAAATTCGTGGAGGTAATAAATGTGGGTTTGAATTGTAACAAAGAATATAACGAACAATTCAAACTCAAATTTTATCAAAATGCCGTTGCCCAAGCATTCAAAAGATACTAAAGATAACTTTCATAAAAATATTTCATTTTTACAACCACAAAATGCTCTGAATGTAAACATAAAACATGATATTTTTGAAAATTGTAACAAATTTGGAAATAAAATGGACCTGGTAAAAGCCATAACTGAATACAATAATCTTAAGGTATATTTTTCTGAAGAAGAAAAACAGAGTCTATCATGTGATGATGATGTAATCAAGTTCTGGACTACTTTGTTGAATATGAAAAATTTTAGTTGCTCTTAGTTCAACACATGGCAATGCAGACGTGGAAAGATTATTTTCAAGAATGACTGTTGTTAATACAAAAAAATTAATTGCCTTCTACCAGATACTCTGAGTGATATTCTAGCAAACGAAGAAAGATACAAGTTATGTCATTAGCGAAAGTCAGTTTCAAAAATGAAATCAATCTATGTACGAATGAAAAAACAAAGATAAAGCAACTGGGTCTACTACTTTGTTTATTTTTTGTTGTCTATGGTGGAGGATAGTGGAGGTGTATTATTTTAAATTCACTAAGATAAATTGGTCTCAGTCAGTCTTTATAACATTATTCACATTATGATACTTAACTTTACCTATTGCATACCTCCTAACAGAAGAGTAATAATAAATTGATTTTGAAAAATACTGATTCACCTATTAGAAATATTCGAAAAATATTGGGCCAGAAAGTGGTGCTGATTCAGTTTGAAGCATTCTCAACTAATAATAACCATTGTGAGCAAATCATAAGAGAACTGCTGCACTGAAAACATTCACTACGAGGATTAAGATAAATTTATAATGGAACTTCCAAGGTCCTACTACAGAAAATTCTCGCAGCTGTATTCAGTTTTCCTCTTGCCTTTCAATGAAATAAGAAGCCATAAAAGATTCTGAACAAATGACATGTGATTGTTGATGATCCCTCATAAAATTTGAAATGTTTCGAGTGTTATTTCTTTGTAACATTTATTGGGTTATTTGTGATGTTCAATCCTTCAGATGGACTCAGCAACAGACTTTTTCAACAATTTAGGCACTTGATATCTTGAGAACTGATAGATCTACAAAACTTCCTGGTAGAAATCCAATCAAACTTTGCTTTATTTATATTTATATTTATCAATTATACTTCACAACCACGTCCTCCTAGACCAACATGTAGTTACGCCTCTGGTGGAACACGAGTCACTATTTTGAAGCTGCAAAAACCTGTGTTTACCTGAAAGCCATATCGCCCGATAATTACTCGTTACGTTTTCCAGTGAGACACGGTTCACATCGAATAAATTAATTCTCGTGTTGTGTGTTCAGTGATTCATCAATAAAATGCCCAAACGTTCCGTTGATATGAAGAAATATCAGAAGATTAGAAAAAAGATGAGAAAACTAGATAAGCTGTTGGAATCAGTTTCTACCTCACAAAGCTCTTCAGGTGAGTTATATTATAAGGTCGTTTTTTCGAAGGAGTGCTCTGGTTTCGCTTGTTTCGAATTAGCGGTTGCTGTTGTTTGGAAGGAAAGTTTGGCAATGATTTCATGTTTATGCAGTCATTGTCACTGGATTCATCCATATCTGTTTATGCAGATACGATTATTTCACGAAGATTAACCGCATTCAGTAGGCTGTAAAGATGACTCTATTTATGCAGTGTCATGGACGAATAATACATTAATCTATTTATGTAGATATCTTGTAACTTGCTGGAACTCTGTTTACGCAGATTCTATGTTGAAAAAATTTAAATTATACAGGGTGAGCCTTGTTGTTGTCGGCCCTGATGTTCACCTTTTTTAGGTGACACTGACTTTGAGGAGTCTCCTGATTGTCGTTCCAACGCCGAAGAATAATCAGTTTTAGCAGTGATGAAGAACCGGAACCACCTTAGGTGCAAACAACTATAGCTCCGGTTCACAATCCTCCGACGGAAATGGTAGAAACAATCGATTCTCAAACTAATAATGAAAACGATAACATATTGACCGATCTACTGGGTAATGACCCTACTGCGACAAGAACCTTTGGACCCTCCTTCAACCAGGGGTTGTCAACAAGATGGGCGAATTATCTTGCAGTTGGCATTGATAAAGAAGTGAGGGCAGATATCTCCTCTCGTTGGCGGGTCCCGGAAAATTGTCAGACCTTGTCTGCACCAAAAGTGAATCCAGAGATGGATAATATTTTGTCGCACTTAGACAAGAAGAAAGATGCTGTGTTGGCGGGTCTCCAGGATAAGTTGGGTACAGGCCTCACTGCGTAGGCTCAGCCTTCAATAAATTATTATCGGGGAATATTCCAGTCGAATTCCGGTATCAGATAACACCAGATCTCGTTGATGCTGGTAAGATCTTCTGCGAGGTTCACTTTCTGATGTCCAAACACAGAAAACACCAATTTTACCCTGCTCTCGAGAAAACAGTCCAAAAAGTTGCAGAGGAATCCAAGCATGATACATTTCTATTTGGATCAGTACAGTGAGCACTGTGGATCTGCGCAGACTATTCAGAAGACATCTCGCGAACTGAAGGTGAAGACGCAACCTATTCAAAAACGAATGTTCACTCGTACCCAGGGAAAAATTGATGCAACCAATTTAAACTTGAAGCGTCCGTCAAATCGCACAAGAATGAAACAGAGTGTGCGAGAAAATTACCGAGAGAGTTACGGAGACAAGAGGAGACAGCAATCGATGAAGCTCGGCAGAACATATCGACGCTAGCAGATACGTCAGTGTCTTCTTCAGAGGTATTTATTACACCAAAAAAATATGCTGGTAGAATTAGTGACTTCTTTGACCGTTGGTCACAGATAACAACGGATCCAGTCATATTGGAATGGGTCAAGGGTTACACAATCCCATTTACTGCTTTGCCTGAACAAAGAGGTTTCCCCAGATTGAAGAAATTCTCAACTGAAGAAATTAGTCAGCTGAGATTGAGCACAGATTCTCTTTTGTCAATTGGGGCCATCAGCCGATGTGAACATGTACCAAATGAATTCTTATCGTCATATTTTCTAGTTCAAAAACCAAGTGGTGGGTTCAGATTCGTGCTGATTCTGAAACTGCTAAACAGGTTTTTGGCAACAACTCATTTTAAATTAGAGAATATAAAAGTTGTCAAACAAATTATAACACAAAATTGTTTTATGTGCACTATTGATTTGAGAGACGCGTATTTTTTGGTACTAGTCAACAAAATGAGTCGAAAATTCCTGAAGTTCGAATTTCTGGGCACCCTTTTTGAGTTCACCTGCCTACCGTTCGGGTTAAGCTCATCCCCATATGTATTTTGTAAAATATTCAAACCAATCATGCATTACTTGAGAGCCAGGGGACTCGTCTCAGTGAACTATTTGGACGATCTGTTGTTAGTAGGAGATACAAAAGATATATGTATTAAAAATGCAAATATGACAACCTTGATAAAAGTATATTCAATCCCAGCCAAACATGTAAATTTCTTGGATTCATCTGGAATAGTTCTGATCTCACTATACATATTCCAAATGAAGAGATGAAGTAGGCCATCAGTCACATCAACTATATCAAGAACCGAGCATCATTCAAGGTCAGAGAGTTTGCGCGGCTGATTGGGTATATAATTCTATTTGCCCAGCTTTCACCTATGGCTGGCTGTATTCAAGGCGTTTGGAGAGACTTAAGTGTAACGCTTTGAGAAAGCATAAAAACAATTATAAGGGAATAATGCAACTTGATCAGCAAACTAATGATGACCTTGAATGGTGGCTGGCAAATATTCCACATTCTGAGAATAGCCTTCAGCGTAACGAGTTTCAGTTGGAGATTTTTTCCGATGCATCCAAAACTGGACTCAATTACGAGAAATATCTGGAAATGGTGTGAAGTAAAGAATATCTGGATTCAGGCTTCATACATTAAATCGAAGGACAACGTCACAGCAGATCTTGAATCACGCTCCCAATGTATCGAAACAGAGTATTCTCTCAATGAAAAAGCCTTCCAGGGTATCGTGAAGCAACGGGAAAAACCAGAGGTTGATTTGTTCGCATCTTACTCAAATACGAAATGTAAAAGATACGTCTCGTGGAAGCGTGATCCAGGGTCCTTTACAATAGATGCGTTTACGCTGTCATGGTCAAACATCTGCTTTTATGCGTTTCCACCTTTTCCTTTAATTCCGAGGGTTCTGAGCAAAATAATTTCAGATGGTGCAGAGGGTATAGTAGTGGTTCCCGCTTGGGCTACGCAGCCTTGGTACCCACTTTTTTCAAACTTCTCATTACAGAACCACTCTACTTCAGGCCTAACACTGAACTCCTTTTATCTCCTTTCAGGGACAGCCACCTCATTTGGCAAAATATTACCCTGGTGGCCGGGAGATTGTCAAGGAAGCCTTTAAAAGAAAAAACGTCCCTCTTGAATTGATTCCTATTTATGAGTCTTCAATAAGCTCAGGCACCATGGCACGATATAACTGTACGTATTCGAAGTACTGTCATGAAAATGACATCGAACTATTTGATCCCGACATTAATCAAATTCTTGTATTTTTAAATAGAGAATTCACACAAGGGGCCAGCTATACCTCTCTGAACTGTCACCGATCAGCTCTCAACTTTCTGTTTCGAGTCAAAGATAAAAATAATTTAGTTAAGCGTTTAATGAAGGGCGTTTTTAGGAAAAAGCCTGTCTTTCCCAAATACTCTGTTACTTGGGACCCGTATAATGTTTCAGAATACCTGTCAACTTTATATCCACTAGAATCATTGTCACTTGAAAATTTGACATTGAAATTATCCACCCTGATAGCTCTCACATCATCACAAAGAGTCCAAACATTAGCAGCGATCAAGTTAGGAAACCTTGTGCAAGAACATGAGGTCACGAAAATAATGATGACTGATGTTCTCAAGACATCAGCCCCGGGCGAAACACAGCCTGTTTTAGTTGTCCCAAGAATCACTGAAAAGCCAGAACTTCGTGAATGGACGACTCTTAATAAATACTTATCTGTTACGAAAAATATCAGAGGCAATATAGATACCCTATTCATAACATACAGGAAGCCTCATCATCAGGCATCGACACAGACATTATCAAGGTGGATAAAGAATGTTTTGAGTAGAAGTGGTATTGATACTTCGATATTTGGCGGTCATAGCACTCGACATGCTTCTACATCCGTGGCACTACGTTCCGGGATTAATATCGAAACAATTAGAAGTACTGCGGGTTGGACTAGTAGGTCAAATGTATTCGCTAGGTTCTACTATAGACCAATCGTAGATTGTGCTAGCTATGCTAGAGGCATTGTATCCAGAAACTGAAACTCTGTTCTTGGTGAATAACTATAACTGTTATATATATTTTTTTCGTTATAGATATCTATACAGGGTGTTCGGAAATTAGACGCAAAAAATCAAGGGGGTGATTCATTATGAGAAAACATGATATTTATTTCATATTTACTCGGGTCCGGAAATGCATAGTTTTCAAGATACAGTGTGTTGAACTTTTTAGAAAAAAACGGATTTTTATGAATATTTCAAATATCCTTCCACCGATTTTCTTGAAATTTGGCGATATTATTCTTTGTCGTAAGGGACCAGTCTAGCCATAATTAAATTGTAATTGTGAAATCCAGTGGCGTCCCGGGGCCACCCTACCGAATATTATTGTCAATAAAATGTGCGCCACTGATTTTTTCGGATTATTAATATTCATATCCTGATGATTAACTAAAAATACAACATTTTGGTCACCTGAATTATTTTGCTATTTTGCTGCGTTTCCGTGGAAAAAAATAAATACCAATTCATTGTATAAATTTGTGCAAACCATAGCTTCAAAAACAGGGGTGAAATTAAATGTGTGAACCATGTCCATAGACGTAGAATAAGAATGAAGATTAATTTTCTTCAAATATTCCATAATACATGTTCGACACACTTTGTATTATCGAAAACTACGACTTCCTGGACCGAGAATACATAGTTCTCAATATACAGACTGTAGAGTGTGTCAAACATGTATCAAGGAATATTTGAAGAAAATGAATCTTTATACTCATTCAATGTCTATGGACATTAATCACGCATTTTCACCCCAGTTTTTCAAGGAATTGTTTGGCACAAATTTATGCAATAAATTGGTATTAATTTTCTTCCATAGAAATGAAGCAAATTATCGAAACAATTATAAGGAGACCGAAATGTTGTATTTTTGATTGGTCAATAGTTTATGAAGATGAAGAATTCAAAAAAATCAGTGGCGCACATTTTATTGACAATAATATTCGGTAGGTTATCCCCGGGACGCCACTGGATTTCATAATCCCGATTGGATTATGGCTACATCAGCCCCCCATGATGAAAAATTTCATTGCCAAATTTCAAGGAAATCGGTGAAAGGACATTTGAGATATTCATAAAAAAACGATCTTTTTTTAAAGAATTAACACACTGTCCGGAGATCAAATCAACAAAACTTGCGAAGCGATTTGAAAGTGTGCATTTTATCACAACAGTTTGATGGACTTTCATCAACTTTCCAGCGGAATTTTGCAACAGTTCTCCAATTCATGCGCATGACAAAATGTTGGAATAAAAAACGCACCTCACTACTTTTTTCGAACCAACTAACCTTACCCGGCCTAAATGAACCTTCTTCCCAGAAATTAAATTTTTCGGAAAATCACGGAAAACAGAGTTGAAAAAAAAAACTCAGGTCGCCGGAGTGGCATTCGAACACACTGTCAACTACGTCACGAGTCAAAGTATTTGTGGTAGTATGAAGGAAGAATTTGGTCGCTATAACCACATTTGCCGTACTGTAACGTTCCCACACCGCGATGATTGTTTGTTAATTTCCTCCTGTCTCTAGGCTCCAGCAGATGCACAGTCCATTATCACGCTACTCGAATGTCTTGAAATATCGTGTGTTGACTTGGTCAATGACACACAGCAGGCACATATTTTGACGAATTTTCACTTCAGGTATTTAGCAAGTGGCGAGAGCATGGTTTCAATGTCTTATCTTATGCATTCATGGTGGATTTATGCAGCAGTTTCAAGTCATAAGTTCAAAGTCGTAAGTTTTAAGTATCAAGTTTTGAGTCATAAAGAGTAAAATAAACATTCATGCAAGGATTATTATGTCATGTCATATCATAAGGATAGCTTCTCTCATTGGTCAATTTCGTGGGACAGCTGATGTATAAAATAACGTTTAGTTGTCAGCTATCGTCCTTTATCGTGAATGAGCTTAGGTCAGTGCTGCTCACTGTTGTTTCTGCTTTTCAAAAATAATTTGATAAAGATTTTTGTGAATGATGGTAGGAAGTACAGAGATAGCAACTATGTTATTGTTAACATTGTTAACAACAACCTCTCTGCTTCTATCAAACAAAGAAAGAAGGCCAAGAAGATATGAAGTTCGACCCATAAATAGAAATAGGAAGGAAAAGGACATGTTCAACAATGTGTTGAAAAACATGTTGGAAAATGATGAAAACAGTTTCTTCAAATATTGTAGGATGACTCCAAAACTTTTTTCAATCTGTTGAGGTTAGTGAAGCCGTATTTGCAGAAGGATGAATCAAAACGCCCTCTGGCACCTGCCCAACGCCTTATCATAACATTACAGTGAGTTTACACAGGGACACATAAGGCGTGTTCTTTTATTCATCGATGAATCGTGCGCATGAATCATAGAATCAGCAAGAAGTTATTTCATTCACCAATCCATACATCGCTTCAACAGCAATAGAGCAGTTCAGCTACCATTGAGAGAGAAAAAAATGTCTTTCCCTTCTGTCCTCGTCCTCAGGGATCCAACATAAAATAGTGGAAACTTCAATTTTTTCATGTTGGTATTACAATAATAAAAAAAATCAGCAGTGGGACTCTGTAACTCAAAGCGAAAGCGAAAGCATGCGTAATCGACTGCTTTTGCCGTTTCGGTACTCTGTATCAATATTCGGATGAGGTCGGAGACGCCGAACGTGAGTTCGTAAGCGAAGCAGAAGCGAAGGATTTTGGTTGTCGCTTTCTGCGATTCTCAACGTTTGAGGTTATAGGTATTGGTTTTTGTTTTGTTGTTGTTCCTAGTTCGAACTTTGTGTTGATTTGAGAAAAATAATAGATTAATAAATGAGGAATGAACCCAAACATGGATAACAAAGCGAGCAAAAACACAACTCAGTCAGTGGGACAGATTCCTCAGTTTTATGAACAAAATCCTAAAGATATTCCAGAGAGATGGAAGTTCCCTTTGGTAGGATTAAGGTAGGGGATTAAAGAACGTGTGAGACGTGAGATAAAAAATATGATAGACAGTGTGATGAAAACATACAGCTCATTTGGTAGTTGAAAAATAAACTGAAAACTGTCATTAGTGCTGTTGAATAGGGTCTGGAATAATTCATGTTCATTCGAATTATCCTTCTCTTTTAGATTCCTGATATATCAAAACAGGCAGATAAAAGTAGCTTCTCCAAAAAATGAAATGTGCCATTACTGAATGTTGTCTCACTGAATCCTTGTTAAGAAAAATATGTCTTTGGTGTGAGTCCATTGAAGAAGACAATAATAGGTAATTAAAGAATCCTACTAATATAATATGCCTATACCTACAACAGTGAAACATAACAGAAAGCCTGGAACGTTCAAATTTGAAAAATTTGCATAATAAGTGCATTGGAAGGGAAGATAATTTGGATAGCAAAAACCTTGGAGACACCCAAGAAGAACTGTGTAATATTACTGTGTACCAATAAGGGAGAATCAAGAGTAAATTCCATGAAACAGGATTAACTGAACATTATTTACTATGTTGAACAAGAACAAGAACGGATTTTACTTTCACTACATTAATAATTCCATCCATGATTCTAAAGTGAACTGTAAGAAAAAGTGCATCTGTATATATGCACTGTCAATATAATGCTGCCTTGCAGAAGGCGATTCAAGGAATTATATGTGCTTATCATCTTGTTTAATTTGCCACATAGAGAAGCAAGTTCTGATAGCTATTACATTATAGTATGTAAATAATAATATACTGAGTGTTAGATTATAGAATGATATGTCCATTATACAATATTATTGTTATTCTCAGATCATTTGCCTTTACTAGTTGCATATAAATAGAAATCTATACCTGAGATATACCTATAGTGAGAATATAAATACCAATTTTTTATATGAACAAAGTAGGTACATATTTTCCAATGAGCTGCTCTGTGCAGAATAAGTTCTTGTTTGGCTGATTACTATTTTTGTTGGCCTTATGTCAATATCTGTTTGTAGTCAATACATTCATTCCAATTCATGGAAATAAATCATCTTCATATGTGTTTTTGATGTTTTATTGAATATCTTTTCTCTCGGAAACTTCTCCAAGTGCTTTATTTCTGATTGAAACCAAAAATTAACAATACAATAATTCGTAAATGCCGCTTTTTTGATCCAATGGGATGTTTCCTTTGAATAAATGGGATCCGCAACACTGTTGCCAAATTTAACTCCACCAACTTCGTTCTATTACGTATGAAATCGTATGACGATAGCGAAAGCATAACAAACTACATATATAGCGTTTTCCACTCGGCTTTACAGTGCAGCACTGACACCGCTTCAGTTTTGTTCTGACACCCCACTGGTTTTTTAAAAATGCATGTCCAGTGGAACACATTCAAAAACCCTAATAGAAACCAAACATTCAACACTCCCAACAGCTGATTCAAAAATTCAAAATTTTGAAATTTACTTAATTTACTTTGTTGACCTTTCAACTTTCAAGGGACTGTAGACATAAAAAATGTGTAGTTTCAAAATAAACGATCAAATTATTGATATTGAAAAAGATTTTATAGAAAGTGAACAGGAGGAGATCTCCTTGAGAGGTAATGATACAGTGATAAATAACTGCAATTATTCATTATGTTTATTATTTAATTTTCTTGCAGATGACAACAACTATGCCCTAGAGTATATCTTTGCTCTCATAAACAATGGGTTCATTTCTCTGGACAACCCATTAAATTCCATTCAACGGATTGAAAATGATGGGACATATACTGTTATTTATCCAAATGTTACTCCTTTGGATACTGAGCAGACTGATACTAATGAGAATGAACAGCCTACTCCTGAAGTCCAGGATAAAAAACGGTGTGAATGGGGGGATGAGGAAACTTTTCTCATGTTAGATAGGTATGAAACATATATGAAAATGGTGGGACCAATGAAGAAATTCAAAAACAAAAAACGTATGTGGGAGGAAATCTGTAAAGAAATCAAGTCATCAACAGGCAAAGATTTTACTCCTCAACAGACTGAAAATCGATATAAAACCTTATTAAAAAGAAAGAAAGATTCAATAGACAACAATAGACAAACTGGGCGAGAACCAGTTGAGATACCCTTTGAAGAAGAGTTGAACAGAATAAGTTCTCAAGATGACAGCATAAAGCCTGAAGTATTGAGAAGTCTGAATAATGTTACCATACTCAAAGAAAAACCAACTAGGCAGAATTCCCAGAGGTATAATGAATCTGAACTGCCACAGAATAATTTTGATACTACACTTCCATCAACATCCTCCCTAACCCAAAGTAGCAAAAAGAACAGAAAGCGAAGTATTCAGGATGTGCTCATAGAATTACACAAAGAAAAAGAAGAAAACAGAGAAAGGCGGCATAGAGAAAAACTTGCTGCTCTGAAAGAATTATTTGAGAAATCAAAAGAAAAATAAGTGGATGCACCCATATAAAATATTGGGTATTTCCGAGGGTATTTCAGATCCTCAAAATTGTTTTTCCCAAGTTCATTCTCATTTTTGTTTTTATTGTTTTGTGATATAAATATGTAAGATTCATTTGTTTTTGTTGAAATTGAAAATTTTTATTTGTTCAGGTTATCTGATTACTGATAATGGTAAGGCAGATATTTCAATAAAATATTCATAAACATTTTTCAATTGGTAGTTATTTAATACAAAATATATATTGATAGTTCATAAATGTTCACATTTAATCCATATAAGAAAATCCCATCCTGATGAAATCCCTCTTGGCTTCCCCTTCTGCTTTCAATCTGTACTGGTGATCTGCTTCTCCTTCAAGGTTATTGGGTCCTTCTACTCCAATATCTTCTTCTGGTAAAAAATCATTTCTTTCTATACAGAAGTTATGCAGAACACACATTGATAGAATGAACTTGCTGGCTTTATCAACGTCATGGAAATCCAAGGACTGTAATTGTCTGAATCGACTTTTCAGGATTCCAAATGTGTTTTCTATTTTCACCCTTGTTGCATTATGTTTCTTATTATAGTTGATCTGGCTCTCAGTTAGATGTCCATTGTCTTGATAAGAAACGAGAAGCCATGGCCTGATGGAATATGCTCCATCACCAAGAATGTGATATTTTTTACCACAAATATCTGGAAGCCTTTGATTGATATCTGATAATTTCAAAACTCTAGCATCATGAATTTTTCCTGGTATGCCAGTGAAAACATCTAAAAATCTGTATTTTGAGTCACATATCCCTTGCAGGGTTAATGACACCAAATCATGTCTATTGGTATAAGTAGATTTGATTTTGTGTGCTGGTTTCCGGAGATTAATATAGGATCCATCTATGCATCCAAGCACATTAGGAAAACCTGAAAGCTAATACATTGTGATTAGTGATTTTTATCACCAGTTGATGTACCTCTCACTAAAAATATAACTATGGAAGTATATAAAATATACCTGTTCAAATTCATTAGCTACAAGTTCTTTTTGCATATCATTGCTGGGCATCTTTATAATGGTAGGTCCTAATTCTAATAAGAAGTCCATAATTCTAATAATCTGTCTGAATAGTGTAGTAGTACCTATGTTGAATCTTTCAGCAACATCTCTCAAACAAACTTTATTGGAACTTAACCTGGAGATTAAGTTAAAATAATATTCATCTATAATAATCCTAATTGAATAATCTTTTACCATAAAAAAGATAATATTTGGATTTCAGGTGAAATTGGGATACTGCCTCCATGAGATGAATCTGTGGGGCAAAATGTTGATTGCTGGAAGATTCCTATTAAACTGTCCACAGTTGATTTTTCCAACCTGAATGCCTTCTTGAACTGAAAAATACACAATGACAATCATCTAGATGAGGCTATAGGTATTGGTATGTGTATTAGCTAGTACCTGTTTATCATTCATTTCTTGAACAACATCTTGAACATAATTTTCAATTTTTGGAATAGCAGTTTTATCGATCTGCAGAAGTTGGAACTCATTCTCGCTACTACTACTACTGGAATATAGTAATTGTAAGAACAACTCATATTTCCTTTGGCATTCATTTCTAACACCACGACTTTTGTCTGATCTATATAGATCAGTAAGTGGTATGCTCGTATTCTGCCCCGAGCCACGAGTATCGTACTTGGTACTACTCAAAGCTTTGCTTCAAATAAAAAAAATCATAAAATATAAATAAAACGTGAATAACATAACCCCACAAAACAAACAAAAATAAATGCACTACCACTCCACGACCTACAAGGGACGGTGGAGAAAATATCGCACTGCGTGCAAATTCATTGAACTGGTTGTTCCAGTGGAACATGTAATGCTGAATAAAATTGACCTGAAAATGCCCAGTGGAACAAGTAATTGCACTCAAACTGTACTCAGTGCGCACCGAAAAGCCGAGTGGAAAACGCTAATAGAGTACCGGAAAGCGAAGTCGTATACTTCGCTTCGTTTCGCTTTCGCTACGCTTTCGCTATGCGACACAAGTTACAGAGTCCCACAGCAGAAGATGACTATTTTAACCTCTAGTTTGGGTGTTTATGTTTACATTTAATTTTTCAAAATCATGAAAAGGGAAAGCATTACTATTTATTGTTATAAGATCGGATTGATCATACTCCTGTTTTCAAGAATCCCCTCTTCAAATTCGTGTTCAGGAAACAAAAACAATATGCCCAAGTGTTATTATAAGGGATGTGAAAATAGTTCTAAATCAAAGAAATCTGCTAGTGTTTCTTATATTCCTTTTCCAAAACCAAAACGAAAACTTGAGGTCAAGGCGTTTCAAAAATCGGTTTTGGTTAGTGGTGAAACAGTGTAGTGTATTATCGTTCCAAAAGTTCCAGTCTTAAATATATTCTAATAAACCTAATTCCTCAAAAATCTATGATCTGCTAAAATTGAATTAAACAAATTGGTTATAGCACAAGCAATTGTGAATATATCTTTAACTTTTTCCACTAGGGACTACTGCAATTTACATCCTAAAATTTTGAATACTTTGATGCGCTGATTCACTTTCTCAATATGTACTCGAGCAGCTGCTACTTTAGCATTTAATAATGCTTTCTCTGTACTCAACTGTTTTTTATCTTTCAAAAATGGTGGCCTGATCAGCTCTATTTTGAACTGATGACAAATATCATCTATCAAAAAGCCCTTGTCCACCATAATAGCATCCTGAGAACTTTCTAACTTTAAAATTAGGTCACTTTGCTGAAAAATAGTTCTATCAGATGCTCTTCCACCATATGGTTCACTGACAAAGGTAATTAAACCTACAAGAGAAACACTTGTCATAAACTTAACAGTGATATTTGATTTATACTGAGAGTAGAATCTGATTCGACAACAAAGGCATTTTGGTTTTTGTATGTAAATTTCTGTACAATCTAAAATAATTCTGAGATTTTGAAAATTTTCAAAATTTTCAAGACATTTCGGCATGTTTTTCTGTATCTCAGTAAAATCTGGAAATCGACTGTACTGCTTCTATTATTGTATCCAATAGTTCCATGTTATTGATTTTTTTTATCGCTTGGAGCGCACGAAAGGGAATCCCTATAATGTTCAAAGAACATCGTGCGTTCCTAGGGAGGATAGGGACAGGAGGTAGGTATTGGAATCTTTTTTGAACCAGTGAAACTATTTAGAGCAGCATCTGTTGATATCAGATCACTCAGAGTAAACACTTTCGGAGTATTCACTTGCACTTCGAAATCCTTGAAAGTTTTAGGCCCACTATAATCTGGCTGATCCTGAAGAAGCAGCAATAAACCTTCTGCAGCATTGATTTCATCCTGAGAAATATTTTGTGCAGCAGGTTCGATTTCTCCAAAAGAACATTCTTCAGCAACCTGGATTTCTTTGTTGAGACTTCTTTGTTTCAATCTCTCAGCTGTACTACTTGAACATTCAGGTTCTTCCTTTGTAATAGTAGATCCAACAGGAATATTTTTGGAAGGCACAGCAGTCTTCTTTGAAAATTTTCTCTGTTTGGAATTGGGATCTGTAGAAAAATACCATGAATATAACCTAAAATGTCATGTGTAATTCGTGCTTACCCCGATAAAAATAATCATCATCAGTAAAATGCACATGCAACATACTTTCATATTTCTTGTAACTGGTTTACCGATTCTGAGATTCAGTTGCCAAGCTTTTTGTCGATCCATCAGCACTTTACTTCCTAATTTTCCTCCAACTCAAACACGATACTTATCTCCAGCTTGAGGGAACGCATGAAAATTAACATTTGGACTTTTCTTTTCCCATGAAGAACATTGAGGAACTGAACAATAGCGATTTGAATTACTCATATTATCTCTTGAACTGATATGGATATTTCAAAATAAAACCCTTTGAACAAAATTATACAAACACCACAAAAACACAGAGCATAATGGAAGAACAATGTCAACATTTTCAGTTACTCCGTATGTCACCAGGTGGCGTAGTGCTTATTTTGATTTACCTATAGGCGAAATTGAACTTTTATTGTTACGTAATCGGGAATCTATCTTTCACTCAAGATATTTCTAAAACTGAACCATATACATAGATCAACTTCAGGGTACTGAATGAGTGCTAGTTGGACATAGATTACGTAGTAGGACAATGGCCGATATTGAAAAGCAGTGGTAATCCAACAAATCGGATGCTGATATCCCACACAGCACATGTACGTACAATGGACGTTGAATATGGATGTTCACGACATCCAATGGATGTCCAGAATTAGTCCAATGTACATTCAATGAACGTCCAATGGACGTCCAGGACACCACTTTGGACGTACATTTTATGTCCAGAAAAAGTCCATTGTATGTCCATATTTAGTGAAATGGATGTCCAGAAAACATCCAAATAACAACCACTGTGGATATTTTCTGGACGTCCAATGTACATCCATTGTATATCTGAATGAATCCAGAGGATACAGATTATACAAGGTATTCTGAAAATGATGGGAAAAACTGACAATTAACAAAAAAATTGGTTCAGAAATAATATTTTATACTCAGGGTGTTTCACAACTTAACCGACAAATTTTAACTACATATACATCAGTGTTACTCATAGTAAGTAGATTACACAAAATTAATTGAAGTTCAACAGAAAGCCAGAAATATAAAACTTTCCTTTCTACAAAAGCTCTTCAAAATGGGCTTCATTGGCTTCATAGCAAGCTTTTGGACTGTTATTTAATGTTTTTGTGTATTAGACTTCGTATATAACTAAATATTATGTGGTTAAAATATGTCGGATAAGTTGTAAAACACCCTGTGTCGATAGATTTTGGAGAAATTTATTTCTGAGTTACTATTACTATTATCTAGTTTGATTATTTTTCAATACCAAGACTGACAACACGTTCAGAAACCTGTTTCACATATCATCTACCAGAAGAACCAATGAAATAACAACATTAATGTAGATATGAACAATATGTATAATTCAAAGAAAGAATAACAAAACAGAAAAATAAATATTCTAAAAAATATAAAATAATAAAACAAATGACTAACGGAACAAAAAAATAGGTTCTCTTCTTTGGTCATGATTAAAATGAATAAAAGTATTTCCAATGATTTATTTTCTTTCACTGGCTGGCTGAACCATTTCATGATTGCCTCCTCTATTTCTTTCTTGTTTGTTTTCTCATCTGCCTGTTCTGCAGCACCTGTCAGTACATTTTCAATAATAATTTACAATATTTCTTTAATTTTCACTTACTGATCAGGAGTTCAGTCATTTTCAAATCTTTGAAGGATTTTTTCATCTTCCTTCCATGGTAGCTATACTGTGATGCTTGAAAGTGTGCATTTTATCACACCAGTTTGATGGTTTTTCATCAACTTTCCAGCGGAATTTTGCAACAGTTCTCCAATTCATGCGCATGACAAAATGTTGGAATAAAAAACGCACCTCACTACTTTTTTCGAACCAACTAACCTTACCCGGCCTAAATGAACCTTCTTCCTAGAAATTAAATTTTTCGGAAAATCACGGAAAACAGAGTTGAAAAAAAAAACTCAGGTCGCCGCTGATGAGCCGAGATGAACACCTTTTTATCAACTCATAAGTGTTACCTCCTCCTGTTTTTGACATCTCATTTGACTGAAAAATAAATAATCAATATAAAGGAATAAAATATTGCTTCAATGACTACAAACAGCAGCTGCGAAATTACTAGGATCTCCTAGATATTCCTCAAAAAGGGTTAAATCTTCAACATTCTCCATTGGGAAGAAGCAAAATTTGCTAAAAATGGAATTTTTCCCAATTCCCAATTTGCTCCTTATTGATATTAATATTTTCCAGTTTTTTACTGATGTCGGTCAGCACATTTGCAATGAAATAATATTGTTTTAATAGTTTTTCATAGCCTCATCTAGAAAATATACAAAGATTTGAGAAATAATTGAGGAACAGATAGTAGAGCTGAGGTTCCCAACATCATTTGTTGAGGCACTTATATATAGATAGGTAAATTGATGATTTTCTTCATAGTTGAATAACACCAGTTTATTTTTTCACTCCCTCAAAAACTCAATATTGTGAGCAAATCAGCCAGAGTAGAAAAAATATTAGATAATTCTCTCACCCCCTATTTGATTATTTTCATTTTTATGAACTGGGCAGCAAAGGCACTTCTCCTTATCTGAAAAAATTCAAAAATATAAAACTTGTTAAAAATAATGTTGATCAACAAATAAGATGAAGTATATTAGAATGGTAGAACTACTAAGCCAGAAAAGAAATCTCCATGCACTGTTAAAAATTTGAAATGAAAGATTCTCAGAGTTTGAGTTTGTATAAGACAAAATTATTCACCTTCATTTATTTCACTATTGACAAGAGATACTTGAGAGGAATCCAATACTGTTCTTGTTGTAGTCTTGAATGAAGTTAATTGGTCATTTGCTTCATTCATTTCAGTACTGACAGGCGACATATGAGAGTAGTTCATTCCTAGTTTCTTTGAAGGTTCAAATGGGGGAGGTGGATGTAATCTTTTATTTGCTTCATCCGCCTCACTTTCTTCTGAAGGAGAAAATACATTTTTCTTCTTTCTGTACTTCCTGGACTTGGGATCTTCATCATTGAGATCACTACTATACTCAGCAACTTTGGTTTTATTTCGTGCTTACAAATAACTATCTGAAAATATTGAAACTGTTATTGTTGCTTCAAATAGTCTATTTTCAGGTATTGAGTCAAAATGTCTACATCATATGAATAGGAAAAACAAACAAGAAAATATATTGTAGTAGAGTGCAGTGCAAAAATATTAGAATAGAAAAAATATCCACAAATGCCCTCTCAACAGTTTTTCTCAATATTATCATGCAAAGTTGTTCTCAAAGTTGTCTATGAATGATTTGAAATACCCTGTATAAATTAATTCTCAAATTCCCTCCATAACATATTCTGAAAAAAGCACTGAATTATATAGTTGGCTATATGGTATACGTCCATAATGATGTTGAGTATATAATTAAATTTACTTACCAAAAGTTCCATTATGGAAAATCGATATTTTGTAAGTAGGCCAGCACGTGTTGACTTCATCATAATTGCGAATTGCATTGATGACTTTTTCTCTAGTGTAGGGTGGCCAGTAGCACATATTACCAACAAGCCAATTGGTTGGTACAGCCTCTACAGTATTCTCATCTGAGAATTTCACCACAGTCCAGGTTCTATTTTCCATATTACCTACTGGTGGATACAAATGTTTATAAAAAGGTCTGAAAAAATATCATTTTGCCCAGTTGTCACCTATAGTTATTTCTTCTAAACGAACTATAATATTATCTAGTAAATTAGGATGGAATAATATCGCACATATAGAAGTAGAAAAAAGTTTATTAATATGTATATTATGATGAAAAATGAATAAATCATGAATCAATGGTCACATATATCAGCAATAAAAAAAGTAACACTAAATATATACAATAATTTTATGTAAGCCCATAACAATGATATACATATGCACAGTAGACAAATGTATTGTTATATATTATTTGGTTGTGTCTAAAAACATACTACTATAGTTGTTATTCTTTATTATAATTATTATAACCATGGTATGAATGCAACTAATTTTGTCCACAGTGCATAGGAGGAAAATCATTTATTTAAAAAGAATTAATTGTAAATGCAGTAGAGGAATAATAACACTTTTATTTTCAAATGGAAGTTTCATACATTTATGTGCAATATCGCTTATTCCCCACAATTGAAGTGCACTCTTATCATCATTTGAAGCTAAATAGATTCCTAATTCTGAGGATTCACAGGGAGAGGTGTAAAAGTCAGTTATTTTCAAATATTTCTCTGCCAGAATCATTACTTTTGACTCAACACTTTTGAGAACTACAATATTTTTTACAATAACAATACTCTTATCAAGAAGGCAACAACAGTTATTCGGTTCAGTAACACTCAGCAGAAAGTTTTTCAAGTAGATTTTTTTGAATTGTTTAAAAATGTTCAAGCCTGGTAACAGTGGTCCAGTAAAATGTTCAATTTGTGGATTCATACTTGTATCATCCTGAATATCAGAAGAAATATTCAATAGGGACCTCTCATTCAACCTGCATATAATTTGTTCTAAGGGCTTTTCACTTTTTCTTATTAGTTTTTTGAAGGTCTGCATGAAATTTTCAAATGGAAAAGCGCTGAAGTTATCTAGGATTCCAAAATTCGCAACGTCATTACAAATATGAAGTAGATTATGAATATTGTGTGATACATGTTGTTTACCATACAAAATAATGAAGGTTTCAACAAAATATTTCAATAAAGAATTGGCATATTCAATGTTTTCCTCATATTTTGACTTTGATAGAAGAGTCAAAGCAACATGGAGACTCAAAAAATTCTTGTATATATCAGAATCTATTTCATTTTTTAAAACAACCGGACCCGTATAAAACAAAAACTATCTAAATTCAGTGGCTTTCCAACGTTTTGCTTCTTTCAAAGCTCTTGGCTTACGACAAAACTCATGAAGAATGTGGGGAATCAACCTAACAAGTGAATCAGAAATATTGGAAATTCGTCTGAAAGAAAATTTGTTGGGAGGTTTTCCATTGACCCAGAGATTCACTATAAGCTTTTTAACAACACCTAAACAAACAAGGTGCATATAGTCTAATGGAAAGTGGGCAATCATATCCAGTCCTGGAATTCTTTGTAGAATCGACATTCCAGTATGATGTTCAGTTTGTTTCTGAGACCTGAAGTCAGCATCAGAACGTAGTCTCAAATTATGAATTTCAGGAAAGCAAGTCCTTCTGTCTGTATATACACCTTCAATTTCACATTTTGAACATGAAAAGTAGCCTGTATGTCCAGTGGTGTATTTTATGAAGGATTTTGCAGGAACATCACAAATGAAACAATTTATTTTAATTTGGTATTTCTTATTTTTCAAAATAATCCCATCAGAAATAAGATTCGATGTTTCATCAACAAATGCTTGTAAAAATTCATTTGCATTTGCAGGTTTTTCATTGCCATAGTATATCCCAATAGTTTCAACAACATCCCTATTTTTCATCAAACTGCATAGTATTGGGTATAATTGGCCACCAGAACTTTTCGAAATGGGCAAACCATCAATATTTATATACACTTCTAGCTCTGTATCATTTCCTAACAGATTTTTAGATTGATCTATTAGCTTTTCCAAACAATTTTTCAATCCAATATGGTTATAAAATCCAGGAAGGACTACAGTGGAAATAATTTTACGTGGAGTTTTGAGTAAAGTTCTAGCATTTTTTGGTAGTTCTGGAAAATGTGGTTGTAAAAGTTTTAACAAATCGTTGACAGCATTGTGAGGAATATTATGAAGTAATGTCCAATCTGTTAGTTGGGAGATGATTGAGTCATTTTGGAAGTTTTGGGACTCTCCTATTTCAGGGCTGTGAAAAAATTGTTCCAGGAAGTTTGGGTCAATGAACTGATCATCACCAGATTCACTGGAATCACCTGAACAACTGATGCACCCAACCAATGGAAGATGAGAATTTTGAGAATCAAAATTATTGCTGGAAGTACTTGCTTTCGATTCATTTTGAGAAAAGTAGCAGCTTGCATTCCTGTTGTCTGCAGCACAAACGTCATTTCCATCAGGGTCTGAATCAGATTCATCACCATCACCATGCATCAGTCGCACTCTCTTATAATATTTGTTCAAAACTTTTCTAGAGCTCATATTCACTTGTATGTACTTACTGAATGTGATATGCCGTCTCTGAGACGTATGATTAGTACCCTTTCAGACTTGTGTAGTATTCGAATACCCAGTATTCTGAATCCTATTCAGAATACATTTGGCTGGTATTCGAATACTATTCGAATACATTTGTGTATTTGGTATTCGGTATTCGACTGATTACTTTTTTGGTCAGTACTCGGTATTCTGGATTCTGAATACCGTTTTTGAATCCCAGTATTCAAATACCCACTTTGTATTCGAATCCCGGTATTCGAATCCTGTATTCGAATCCCGGTATTCGAATCCTGTATTCGAATCCCGGTATTCGAATCCTGTTTTCGGATACTTTTCGATTATTTCTATGAATATTGCGATACGGAGCCGTCGCGTCGTCGCGATACATTATTGGTCGATCATATATTGCCACGGCTCCGGCTTGACGCAACTTGCGTGTGCGAGAGCGTGTTCAAACACGTATGAACACGTTCTTGGTGGTTGTGGATGGTGGTGCTTCTGGATTCGCGATGCCGATGATTGGGTTGAATTAAGTCACTACGAAAACGTGAGATGAGACAGGTGGCTTGAGGAGTTCAGAAAATTAGATTAGGTACGTAAATATGTGCACTTGTGAGTATTGTTATTCTAGTTTATAATAAATTTCATTACCTCATATAATTTGTGTGTAATACCAGTAATAGAACGTATAAAAGCCAAAAGGTAAGTTTATTTTTTAATTATGTAGGAGTATTGTGTAGGTACATTATGTGTAAGATTCATAAACAGGGTGGCCAACCCAACCAAAAACGAAACAGAGCCATTTGCAGGAGCCTCGAAACCTGTTAAAATCCCAATTATTTCAGTATTTTGGGGTGATTCTTATCCTCGCTTGGGGTTGAGAGTAGTAGAATTTCATCATTTTGCAGGTGCAGATTATCGATGGAGAGGGATATCGTTTCTCAGGATTCCCAGGAAACCATTTCTGACGGTTCAGATCCAGAAGAACCGTTTGTTGGAGGTTCGTCCGATTCGGATTATGACCAAGAGTGTGCAAAAAGACGGAGGCTTCTAATTCCTGACTATTTTAATATCCGTGCTTTATCAGGAAAAAAGCAAAATACATCATCAGTAGATGAAAAGTATCTAAAAACAGGTCATGTTCGACGTCAACGAGAACCAACTCCCTCAAGTCCCTCGACTTCATTTTCAAGGTAGAAACTTTGATGAATTGAATATGAATACACAATACACAGAACAACAATTATTTTACATTAATAACTCCGAGATCTAGTTTCAGTGGGTAGTATCTTGAAAATACAATGAATCAAAAATGATTTTCAAAGAATTTTCACGAAGTTTAACTTCGTCAATATCATTGACTGATTTATATCGGGATTGCAAAATTTCAACATTGTGACTACCTCAAAAAAATATTTGATAAATGTCGATACATGTCTTTTCTCGTGAAGTTTTGTATGAAGCTCTTAGGGTTCGAGAGATACCAATGGTTAAGAGTGAAACAACCAGTACAGGGTCGCCAACTCGCCATTATATTTTACTAGACGGATATTCATATTATTATAGTTCCATAATTAACGTTTGAGCAAGCAGTATTGTAGTAGGTATTGTTGTCGTTAATTTGGTTTTCGACAATCTCAGTTTTGGTTATTGTTATATATTTAGGGCACCAGCTAGCTCATTCAAGAAATACACTAAGTATTATATTTCATGAACCATAACATTCGGAACGAGTAATAGTAACATCAATATACTGGACAACATTGAGTCTTCTTGCTCATTAACAACTCAAAAAAACTATCTTGTGTCGACTTCGACGTGAGCTCGACTACGGTCCAGTGCTCACTCTCGACTCTCGGGGAAATTTCAGACGGCTGTGACCGTAAAAAATAAAACACCGTTCCCGGACCTCGTCAGATGACCATGGGCGTAGGCAACGAATTTTGTTATTTTATTTAGAAAATTATTATTCCTACAACACCCCCCCACCTTAGAACGCGTTCCGAATGCTTTTGGTTCTCTTTATTTCAAATTGCCTAAATCATTACAAAACAGAAATAATGAGGACTCATAATAAAAAATGAACATGATATTCCCATTCTGGAATAACATCAAACATTAAAAATGAAAACTACAATTTTCACAAAAAATAAACAGTATTGTGACTGAATGAATTTGTCAAATTTAATTTGACCACTGACCAAAGAACACCTCACATATTATGAAAATTCAAACTAGTAATAAGGTCCGATACAACATATTCACTTATAACAGTACTACTGTCTCAATAGAACCAACCTCAAAGATGATAGCTATCATTTGTCAATTCACCTGTTCGACAAATAAACATATCAGTTTAAGAACATCAATTCATCCGTTTGATAGTTCTTCATAAGGCACAAACAGAAAATGTCAACACAACCATATGCCAATCTCAAAACTAGAAATCTTGGAAAAGAAAGAATATCAGCTCGTCCGTCTAATAATTCCGGAAATAAAAATGTAGGAATGTAGAAATGGTAAGAATATCAGCTAATCCATCTGATAGTCCCAAAAGTAAGGATACAAAAGGTAGGAATAGGGAGAATATCAGTTTATCCATCTGATAGTCCCAAAAGTAAGAATGTGAAAGGTAGGAATAGGGAGAATATCAGTTTATCCATCTGATAGTCCCAAAAGTAAGAATGTAAAAGGTAGGAATAGGGAGAATATCAGTTTATCCATCTGATAGTCCCAAAAGTAAAAATGTAAAAGGTAGGAATAGGGAGAATATCAGTTTATCCATCTGATAGTCCCAAAAGTAAGAATGTAAAAGGTAGGAATAGGGAGAATATCAGTTTATCCATCTGATAGTCCCAAAAGTAAGAATGTAAAAGGTAGGAATAGGAAAACAGGAAAACATCAGCTCATCCGTCTGACAGTCTGAGAAATAAAAGTAGATAAGGATTGCATATAGTTACTGATCTATTCGTTTACATATCAAGTGATCAGTCCAAAGTATCGTCCTTGACTAACAAAGGGTCCTTCTCAACTGCTCCAGTGGAACATCGTCCTCATCTGTCTCATCAGAGGTTTCATCGTTCTCATGAAACATATCATCGTCCGCTGTATCCAATCCATCCAATGGAATTAATCGAATATCATCAATGTGGTATTTCAGGGGAATTCCATCTCGTATCACGGTGAATATACTATCGGAGTGACGTTCAACTATGTCACAAGGTCCAATCCATGTAGGATGAAAAGCATTTTCCGTAACAGGCCGTGTTTCTCGAACCATCACCTTGTCTCCAATTTCCAAGGTTCGGGGTTTATGCACATTTTGTTGTGTATATTTTTCTTGGTAAATCTTCTGACGTTGACGTATTTCTTCAAGTCGATTTTCTCGCTGACTACCCTGATTCACCAACAGAGCTTGGTTCCTTGGAAGCGCCCAATCTCCCGGTGGATTTGGAGAATACCCCAGCAACGCCATAGCAGGGGAACAGCCAGTAGCAGCATTCCTCCGGGACCTAATAGCAAATAGGACGCGGGGCAACGACTTATCCCAGTCTCGAGGGTTCTTATTCATCATAAAAGCTCTTAATGTACATTTAAATTCTTCATTTCTCCTTTCAACAGGATTAGCTCGAGCATGGAATATAGCTGTAGTGACATGAGTAATATTGTGCTTTTTTGTGAATTCATCCCAAAGATGTGACATAAATTGTGGCCCGTTGTCCGATATTATAATACGAGAATATCCAAATCGTGAAAAAATCTCTTCGTCAATATATCTGATAATACGTTTCGTGGTGGAGTCCCTAACTGGAATAGCCTCCAACCATCTAGAAAACACGTCTTCCACTACTAATATAAACCGATTTTGATTTTTTGACTTAGGATATGCTCCCATTACATCAACACTTATCATTTCCCATGGGTTTCGAGGACTGTGGGACTCTAATGGGGCACGAGGCTGTTTTAGCGTTTTTATCGATCGACACACCATACAATTCTTAACATACTTGACCACATCTCTCGAAATATTAGGCCAATAATAAGACGACTTTATCTGCCTATACGTTTCATCCCTACCTGGATGACCCGAAAACTCAGAGTCATGGTATTGATATAATATTCGAGAAACAAAATATTTTGGGATAACTAGCTGACAATTATCACGTAAATACAGAAGGCTATTATTTATGAAAAACTTATTAAAAAAGTTCTGTTCACTCTTTGAACAAGGACCACGTTCAAATATAAGATTTCATCGAGTAATATTTTCCTGACACTCTTTATCACTCAACTGGGCTTGCTGAGCTTGAGAATAAATAGTAGATTCATCAAGAGGTGCTATGAGCTGTACCACAATAGTATCCGAAATATTATCAAATATCTCGACATCTCGAGATACACTTTCAACATCACAGTCAATTTTATCAGGAGGAAACATTCGTGAACAATCATTTACTTCGATCGGAACCTCTTGAATAGACGGATTTCGTGACAAGAAATCAGGTAACTGGTTTTGAGACCCAGGACAATGCTGAATTTCAAAAGAAAATTCCGAAAGAAGTAATGACCACCTCGTTAATTTGGCTTTAGCATCACAATGTTTATTTAACCAGAGTAACGCACGACTATCAGTGACTAGGGTAAAATGACTGTCTTCGAAATAAGGGCGATATTTTTTAACGGCCCATATAATTGCTAAGCATTCCTTTTCGTTTATGTGATACTTTCTTTCTGTCATATTAAGTCGAGCACTCGAATGCGAGATTATGTGCCTCTCACCACCAACTCCAATTTGATATAAAACAGCTCCAATACCGATGGCACATGCATCGGTTTGTAAAAAATAAGGTAAGGCAGGATCAGGACGGTGTAGCGCTACAGATTGTGAAACAGCTGTTTTTACAGCTTCAAATGCTGCCTGTTCACATTCTTCCCACCTCCATTTGACTTTACTACTGATCAAATCTGTTAACGGAGCAGCTAGTTCAGATAATCGAGGCACATACTCACGCACCCAATTTATAACTCCAAGGAACGCTTGCAAATCTTTTTTACTACGCGGTAATGGAAAATGATTTATTTGCTGCAGATGCTTTTGCTGTGGCTGGCTCAAATCCCCCACAATGGAATGTCCCAGATAATCCAAATTATCAGTTACCAGATTACATTTTTCTAAAGAAACACGCAGATTATGCAAAGTCAGCCTTTCAAAGACTAAACGTAAATGTTTTTTATGATCCTCATGGTTGTCCGAAAAAATGATGATATCATCTAAATATGCTAAGGTGAATTTATGAAGAAAACCACTCAAAACTTCTTGTGACATGAGTTTCTGAAAAGAACTAGGAGCATTCTTTAACCCAAATGGCATAACCGAAAATTGATAATGACCTCCATCTGGGGTACTAAATGCCGTTAAAGGCTTGGCTCTATCCGTTAATGCTATTTGCCAATAGCCACTACGTAAGTCTAATGCGGTAAAAATTTTTGCTGTACCTAGTTCTTTAATGGTATCTGAAATTTTTGGAAGTCGAACACTTTCATCAGCAGTAATAGAGTTGAGCCTTCGAAAATCTATACAAAATCTAGGTTTCTTATTTGGTCTTTCAATGATCACAGGTGGAGAAGAAAAAGGCGAAATCGAAGACTCGATTACTCCTTTTGCCAACATTTGTTCAATTTGTTCATTCAGAATTTGTTTCTTATGTTCACTCAAAGGATAAGGTTTCATTCGTACAACTTCATCAGAAGTTAAACGAATATCATGTTTCACCGTGCGAGTTATGGACTGTATATCTGGATCATCAAATATATAATTAAATTCGCAGAAAAGTTCAAGATATTCATTTCTTTGGTCAAATTCCAAATGATCAAAATTAAAATTATGTAATACTGGGGATTCATTTTTATTAGAAGAATCAGTGATGTAGAGTGTTCGACGTTCATCCTTTCCAATATATACACATTTCCTTATCGTGTCAATAACTGCTTGATTTTCTAAAAGCCAAGGATAGCCTGAAAGACAATCTTCTTGCAATGAATCTAGAACAAGAAATTTTGAAGTGATTGTCAAATCTGAAACGGAATAAGTGAGTTCAACGAAACCTCTGGTATTAACTTTTCCAAAACCAAATCCAAATTTTACGGTCTTTACCAAATTTTGATTACACTGTTCCAGATTTTCAATGAATTTCGAATGAATAATATTTACATTTGAACCACTATCCAACAGTGCCTTTATGACAATATTTCCAAGTTTGATGGTTATTTTCGGTAGAATTGTATTAATATCTCCCTGCGATGCCATAACAATCGGGAACTCGCAGGTATTTGCCCGATTTTTGTCTAGTTTTTTGTTCTTGTCGTTGGAAGTCCAGCAGCTTCATCCTGATAAGCTTCGGCGTGTCTTGACACCTTAGGAATAGCTCCTGTATTTTGTTGTAATTGATGTCCTCTCTGAAGATTGTCTTGACGATGAATATACGGGTTTTTTGGGCACTGATTATGATAATGCCATTCTGAACAAAATCTACATTGAGTAGGTGGAAGACTTGACCTCACCTTCGTGTCTGAATTCACTCTGGCATCTCTATAATGGTTGTTATTTTGAATTGTCGTAGAACTATTGTCATTTCGTCTAGTCACAGGAACAGTGTTATTAGATTTCTTCTGATGATGATCTGATGTTGTTCTCGAAACGTCCTTCTCTATGGCTGATGTTATTTGGGCCAGTTGTTCAATAGAATTGAAAGTAAGTCCACGTACACGTGACCTTATTTCTGGTTTTAATTGTTCGGTCAATAAGTTTATAAGTACTTTTTCTGAAACTCCTGGTGAAAGTCTGTGAAATAAACATCTTTTTCGTGTGATGAAAAGATTTACTTCATCATTTTCTGACTGTTGTTCTCCATATAATTTCGTGGTAAGTTGGGTAATTTGGGCAGTACTATTAAATCGTGCTAGAAAGCTGGACTTAAACATATCCCAGCTAACAGGGAACTGTTGATAAGGCTGATACCATTGAGCTGCAACACCTTTCAGAAATGTAGAAGCAATGTCTGCTTTTTCAGGTTCGAGAATTTCATTTTGGGTAAAATAATTTTCCAGTTTTTCTAAAATCAAGTTAGGATCTTCTGAATCTGTTCCAAAACAATGAAGTTTTGACTTATCGAACGAATTCGATGGTTTTTGAATACTTTGGGCAATAGTTTGTACTGCAGATAAGAATGCTGTAGTTACATCTGAAATGTTACTACCAGGAGTAATTGGAGGTGAAACTCGGGGTGAAATATTCGGTTTTGTTATTGGAAATGGCCTAGAAAATGGCTGTGAAGTTTGATTGTCTACTTTAGAGGTAGAAGGTATTTGATCAGATGATAACCTTGATCTTGCTTGAAAAATGGGCTCAAACGGAGCATAATTTGAATTTGGTGGATGAGGTATATACCGAGATTGATGTATAATTGGCACTTGATGGTATTGTCCTTGGTTAACATATTCAGGTCTATTTAACATAGTATTTTGGGCAACAAAATTTGGCTGTTGATAATTAAAACTGGGCTGCTCTCTGGTTTGTTGACTGATCTGATTGGAGGGTGGGATGAATTGTCCTTGAGCCTGATATGATGATTGAAATTGTGCGGAATTACTATTTTCTCCATAATCTTCAGAATTGCCATAATATTTTATAGTATTTGAACCAAAATGTACTTTAGTACTAGTGAGTGGTGAAGATAAAAATGGATTTGTATTCCTAGAACTGTTTTGTTCAGTACTAGTACTATCAAGTACTTCGTAAGAATCCAAAAATATGTCTTCATCACTGCTATCGGACATTTTTTATATCAATTATGTAGATTCTGTTTTCATTATTTATTCTTTCCCGAGAAAAACGATCAAACTTTTATTTTCAAAAAAAAAATCAATCGAACCAATAGGTATTGGTACTATCAGGCTAAAATCACTCATTCGAAATTTAGAAATCCCCAGTACAATCGAAACTGATCAAATTGATTATACCTTTCATCAAAATTTGTTCATCATTCTCCGGAAAAACACTTTTATTTTTATTCTAATGAAATACCCGGTATACAACTAAATTTCGAATCATCTATTACACCCCAAAGTAGATAAATAGTTAAGTCCACAAAACCAAAACGCAACATATACAGCCAATAAAGCATTATTCAACATGAAAAATCACTGGTATTATTATAAATGCCATAAATTGACTAAAATAAACTGTACTCACCGAATTAACTATTCCCAGTTCTGTATTTTTAATAAGGTCGAGAATCCCTCATTTCCATTGTCAATAAGGACGAAGATCCGTCGACTGCATCTCCGTCAGTAGAAAATCTCACGTTTGGGCGACATGTTGTCGTTAATTTGGTTTTCGACAATCTCAGTTTTGGTTATTGTTATATATTTAGGGCACCAGCTAGCTCATTCAAGAAATACACTAAGTATTATATTTCATGAACCATAACATTCGGAACGAGTAATAGTAACATCAATATACTGGACAACATTGAGTCTTCTTGCTCATTAACAACTCAAAAAAACTATCTTGTGTCGACTTCGACGTGAGCTCGACTACGGTCCAGTGCTCACTCTCGACTCTCGGGGAAATTTCAGACGGCTGTGACCGTAAAAAATAAAACACCGTTCCCGGACCTCGTCAGATGACCATGGGCGTAGGCAACGAATTTTGTTATTTTATTTAGAAAATTATTATTCCTACAACAGTATGTTTCCTGAACCTTAAGAATGAATTAATTTTGGCAGGTGGACTTTTTTTCAAGGTATACCCCGTATATTTTTCAATCCTTTGGAATTTTTTTGTTTCAAATTATGTAGCAATCATGTTATACACCTATACCTGCTAGTTGTTACCCGTCATAGTTTTCGAAAAAATGATATTTATAGAAATCGAGTTTTTTTTCTTCAAAGTCCACTTAGGAAAATATAATGCGACACCCTGTACATACAGACATAGATGTTGTAATTGAAATAATTGTGTTTCAGTACTCAAGAATCTCAGAGCATGTCTGAAACAGCCAAGAAACCAGAGAACAACCTTCTGCAACTCAGACAAAAGCCATTATTCGACGGAATTTTCTTTCTTCCAGAAAGTATAAAAAACTCTGTTTTAGTTGCCAAATGTGCAATATGTCTTCCTACCATAACTTTAATCCGTGGACCTACAAACAGTTCATCGAATTTTGTCAAACACCTCAAAAAGAAACACACAGGAGCGGTAGAAAAATATAATTTACATAAAGCTAAACGCCAAGATTTACCCACGAAAACGACATGTGGTTCAGGGAAACTCATACAATCAAAAATATCGGAAGTGGTTAATCCTCTAGCAAAAAAATTTAACCAATCACAGTTTGATACCAAGTTGATAAGATTTGTTGCAGATACCCTATCACCTATAAATATTATTGAAAATGAAAGTTTCAAGAACCTCTTCTCAGATTTTAATGTAAACATTATGTCAAGGAAGACATTTGTTAAAAAGGTTAAACAATACTATAATGAGAAGGAATCCAATATTAGGTCCGTTTTGAAAACATGTGAGTTTGTCTGCACTACTGCAGACGCATGGTCTACTAAAAAACGCAGCTTTATTGGAGTAACCTGCCACTGGATTGATAAAAATTCATTTGAGAGAAAATCTGTTGCATTAGCTTGTGAACGGTTTTCTGGTTCTCATACTTTTGACCGAATTGCTGAGAAACTGCACAATATTTTTGGAAAATTTGAATTAGATGTTTCAAAGAATGTTGCGACAATAACTGATAACGGTAGTAACTTTGTAAAGTCATTTAAAGAGTTTGGTATGAAACTTAAAGATCTCGCGCCAATTGACATTTCGGAGGAAACGCAGGAGGAAAGCAACGTGGATGATGGAGAGGACGATGAACTTTTTTTCAACCCAATTGCAGAAAGTACCTCTAGGGACGTTGAAAATGGCGACATAATTTTGCCGAGGCACCTTAGATGCGCTAGTCATACGCTTAATCTTTTGGCAACAACTGATGTAAACTCCGTCTTGAACTCTAGCATTTCTTTGAGATCCCGACATACAACTATTTTGAATAAGTGCAACGAGCTTTGTAAATGCGCTGGTAGACCCAAGAGTGCAGAAGTGCTTCAAAAGATACTTGGTCATACTTTAAGTTACCCAACTGTCACTCGCTGGAACTCGTTTTATAATTCAATTTCTCAAATATTGTCTATTTCCAAAGAGAACCTCACCAAACTATATAAAGAATTAAACCTCAAAGAAAATCTTAAAGATGCAGATCTTCTTTATCTGCAAGAATACTGTTGTATTTTGAAACCAATTGCTGAAACAGTAGATTTTTTACAAGGAGACACTCACACATATTTTGGTTATTTAATACCAAGTATAACTTCTTTAAAAACAAAAATGATTAAAGTCAAATCAAGCATGACTCTCAATAGGAGTACCAGTTTAATTTTAGAACACATCATTAATCGCGTCAATTCTAGATTTGAGCAGTACTTTGACCTTACAAAAAGCGAAGCAAAAGATGCAATAATTGCTGCAGTAACTTGTCCAACTATTAAATTTAGGTGGCTATCACAAACCGTATCATCACAGTTTGGATTAGACATTGAGGAATTAAAAAATATTATAATTGATGCTGGTGTGGAACTCCAAATAGATATTCAAAAACCAGATTTCGATGGAGAAGGATCAACGCCCAATAATGATATTAATTTTTTCGAATTTGAAAGAGAGGAAAATCCGGAAAAAAAATAGCGATTTAATTTCTCGGGATAATAGGGATAAACTAAAAGGAAAAATTCAACTCAATTTTTTGCAATATCTTGAAGACAAAAGATTAGGTTTGGAAATGCTTAATGATTACCCATCAATTAAGCAAATATTTTTAAGATATAACTCTATATTACCGTCGTCTGCTCCAGTAGAACGATTGTTTTCTTTTGCGGGTATGGTGAATACGCCAAAGCGTCAGAATTTAAGTGACGACCTTTTTGAAATGTTGGTTTTGTTAAAGGCGAACGGGATAGGACATTGTTAATCTTTATGTTTCTTTTTGATGGATGTTTATTTTTTCTGTACTAGTCTGTTTTTATGAGATTCCTATATATTTTATTAGTTCCTATGTTTTATTTGAAATGAATTTTATTTTGAGCATCATTTATTATTTAGATTTATAGATTATTTTCCATTATTATTTTGCTAAACAGTTATTTTGTGTTACCTTACTATCCAATGTACCAAAGTACTTTATTTTAAGTTTCATTTAATAATTGAATATCGTTTTATTTTGAGATTTTTCAAACAAAACTAAGAAATAAAAATTAATAAATGTTTTTTATTCAACCTCATTGTGACACTTTGTATCAAAAAATTATTTATCGAGTTTTATTCAATATAGATTTTCTATTTTTTCATTTATTTCTATAAATTAACTACATACATAAATATAAACGAGCTTTATGTGCGCAAATGTTTTTTTCTTCAGTTGGAATATTCATAAAATATTCATATGTGAATGAATCCAGGTATTCGAATACTTTTTTTCTTTCTATTCAAGTATTCGAATACAATTTAGAGTACAGTATTCAGGATTCGTATTCGAATACCGGATTTCAGTATTCGACCCAAGTCTGGTTAAGGGTTAATGCAGTTCTTAACTCTACAAAAAAATATGTCAGTACTCTGATAATCATCAACATCTACCTGAAAACCATTCAATGAGCTCTTGTTTTTTGCCATTTTTGAGTGATCCTCAATCAAAAGGCTTGGATTCAAAGTTGCCCCTGGTACGTCTTCTGGTAGCAAAACTAAGGAATCTGCTTCCATAATCTCAATTTCAACAATCAGCTTGACAGCTTGTACTTGTGAAAAACTATTCTTGGACACAACAAATCATGAAGAATCATTAATAATAAAAATAATAAACTTTCAGAGGTTAGAATAGTCTTCTTCTAATTTTTTGTGTTACCAACATGGGAAAACGAAAGTTTTCATTATTTTATGTTGGACCCCTGAAGACAAGGACAGAAGGGGAAGACATTTTTCTTCTCTCTCAACGATAGGTGAACTGCTCTATTAGTTCCCAAATTATGCGGATGATTCCATCGAATATTCATCTGATTCATCGGCTTGAAGGAATGATTTATCGATGAATTTAAGACAGCATTATATCAAACACAAAAAAAACTGTGAGACTGTGAGGTTAGGTATATTTTGTTATTTGTTATTCGACTGCACCAACACCGGTAACACCATAAACAATATTTCCTAGCTGGACTGCAAATAGGATCAATAATCAATATTATGGGTTTGGTTACTTTACAACTGCAGTACAATGATGTGGCTTTTTTGGTAGAAGTTGACCAAGAAATTCACAAAGAATTGACAATTGGTAAGAATGCCAAAAGTTTTTTATACCCAATGATCTACAATGTAATTTCATTATTTCAGATTCTGAAGTGTTGGAAAAATATACTAAACAAATCTGCAGACAATTCTTCTTCAATGGTTAGTATTAACAAGATGACATAGTATGTTACTAATCAATATTTTCTATTCAGTGGGTGTGCCAGGAACTGGAAACATTTCACAAACCACACAAGATGTCTGTGGAGCTAAGGCGATTGATGACCATGCTGAAGAGTCTCCATCACCACCATCTCTTGAAAACAGCCCACTAAAAATAACAGATGATGCCAAACAGTTTAGGTGGACTGATGCCTTAATTCGTTGTTTATTGAAAGTACGTTTGGGTAAAGAACAAGAATTCAATAGACCTTCTTGCAAACAACTGAAAATTTGGAAACATATTGCAGAAGAAATGAACCAGACAGCAGGAACAAAGGTCACTGGTGAGATATGTGACATTAAATACAGAAACCTGTTGTCTACATATCGCAGCAATAAAAAAAACAGGTCTTATCTGGAGAAGGTGCAGTCAAATGGGAGTATACTTACTTCAATATATTTGATGAGGTCATTGGTACCAAAGCATCCAGTTGTCCCCCAAAAGAAAATATTAGAGATTGCATGGATTTCGTTACAGATATAGGAGATACATCTATAACTGAACCAAGTGAAACTGAAATTGATGTACCAAGTACATCATCTGGCAAAAAATGTATGAGAAGAAAAATTGGTATGTCTTTTCAGAGCTATCAGTGAAGAACTCAAAAGGCAAGAAATCAAAGAGCAGGAAGGTAAACAAAGAGGAAGAGATAGAATGAATATGAAAAGAGAAAGATGGGAAGAAGAGAAAAGGTTGAAAGAAAAGGAAATATAGATGCTATACTGATTCTGGCTGATGCTATAGCCAAACATTCTTGATAAAAATATTTACTTGTTTGGTAGGTGCCCACTCTGTTTGTTCTTTTTGAGCTGAGAGCTTGTTATTTTTTTTTTAATCAGAAAAATTGACCTAGAAGAAAATAATGATTTGTTCGAAACATTCATGATCATAAGTTCATAACTTGTTTTTTTTTAGATATTAAATAAAACCTCATCAATACAGTGACTTATTTCTTTTGATTTCACATTTTGAATACATACTATGGTACGATTGTCCTAATCAACTGATTTCTAAACATTTTTGAATCTAAATTTATATGATCAATTTGAAAACAATCACCAGTATCATCATCATTATCATTCATTGCAATTTCAGAATCATAGTGGACTTCATCTTTTATTGCTATGTTATGCAAAACACAACTAGCAATTATGATGAACTTACTATCATTCAGGTTAACTATATTTAAATATTTCAAACGACGAAACAAGCCCTTTAACCATCCAAAGGCATGTTCAATCACAACTCTGGTACTACTCAACTTTTTGTTGAAGTGCTTCTGTTGAGCAGTCCTATATCCATTATCTTTATATGGGACAATTATAAATTTCCTGAGTGGGTAATCTGAATCGCCAAGTAGGTAACACTCTGCTGGTAAGAGATCCAGACTATTTTCATCAAGTTTTTCATAAAGAGAAGAGTTTTTCCAAACCCGAGCATCATGAGTAGACCCAGGCCACCCACAATAAATATCCATACATTCCAGCTAAGAATTGCACACTCCTTGTTAGATGAGTGAATGTGTACCTTTCCTATTAAAGTAAGAATTGTCACTGAGAGGACCTGGGACCTGGGACCTTTGGCCACTTCAGATATTTATTTCATTTTTGGTTAGCATTCTACATACTTTCATAACGATTGTGTGAGCATGACTTTTTGGAATACCAAACCTATCACCAATGGATCTAAAACATTCCTGATTGCTCAAAGTCCATACTGTTAACAAAATACATTTCTGAATATTCACACTGGACCTGCCAATGGTTATGATGCGAGTAACTTTCATATCTTATATCAATTCCAGAAGAACATCACTTATTCCAATTGAAATGCATTTCAATTTCCTTAAGCTACCTCCACAGATGTTCTTGAAATGCGAAAATGTGATTTAAATCAAACATAACCTCAGATTTGCTGTCATTCGTTCATCTACAGTTCTACACATCGAATCGTCCCTATATACAGTTGAAAATAGTTGGAATCTACTCTTCATCGATTCATCAGTGACGTCAAAGGACATCCATCAGTAAATACTAAATGGAATCCATCAGATGAAAAAAAGAACACGCCTATAGGTCAAATTCATTGATGACGTTGATATTATTGCAGTTACTTGGCTGAGAGTTGTACAATGCAAGAATTAGCATGGGGTCACATGATAGGTCATTCCACAGTTTGTGGGATAATTCATGAAAATACAAAAGTGTTATGGGATGTATTGGCTCCAATTCATTTGAAACCCCCATCTATTGAAGATATGCAGCAAATATCAGAAGGCTTCTATAAGAGATGGAACTTCCCAAATTGTATAGGGGCACTTGATGGTAACACACATAGCTATTCAAGCACCATATCATGGAGGATCTCTATTCTTCAATGGCTAGCTGTGATGCCATCTTTAGATTCACATGCAGCAGTGGATATAGGTTCAGCGGGAAGTAATCATGACTCAACTGTTTTCAGAGAATCTGGTTTTGGACATGCCATCCTGAAAAATAAATTCAGTATACCCAGAGACTGCACATTACCTAATACAACAGACATTGTTTTACCATATGTATTCGTGGCTGATGCTGCATTTCCTCTGACCCAGCATATAATGAGGCCATGTCCTCAACAAAATGCAGGAGAAAAAATAAGAATTTTCAATTATAGGTTGTCAAGGGCAAGACGGACAATTGAAAATACCTTTGGTATACTGGCTCAGAGATGGCGGATACTGAGAAAACCTATAATTGGTGATGTAGACACCTGTGAAAATATTGCTTCGGCAACTGTTGTGCTACATAATTACCTACAGAGAGCTAAGGAAGGCACTACTGTCCTACTGGTTTCACCTCTGATGGTACTGTAATACCTGGAGCATGGCAGGAAGAGAAGACTCATCTCAGAAGTGTGAGCAGGTTAGGTGCAAACAATGCACAAGTATCCATTAGATCCAACAGAGATATCTTGTGTAATTACTTCCACAGTATCATGAAGGGGTCACTGCCAGATAATTTTTATAGTTGCTCACTTAGTAATAATCAATATTGAGGCATGAGAAATAATTAGATTACTAGATGTGCTTCTTTGATAATCTTTGTTAGGTTGATTTTTTTTTGAATTGGTATGAAATAAAGATATACAAACACTTGAATTGAACATATTTGATCAACACTCGAACATGTACCTAGTACCTAGTAAAAAAACGATTGTTCACAGGAAGAATCAGGTACAGGGGTTCGAAAATTGAATATAATTCTTAAAAGAAACAGGTACAAGAATGAAACAAATAAAACTTGAAATAAAAGAAAAACAAAACATGATCAACATTTCCACATGAAAAACTAAATTATAATTTTTAAATACATATACATATCCTTCAAAATAAAATATATGGAAAGGTATACAGGATAACTAAAAGTAATCAAAAATACCAACTCAGTTCAAATATGAAAAAGAAGCTCATTCAATTGCTTATGAATGATTTGTCTTCACACTTTCAGAAATCCACTATTATATAGATACAGCGTGAAAACCAAATAATTTCAATTTCTAGAACCAACTGATCTTGTTACATTGGTGAATATACCTCTCATAATCAATGAAAAATGGAAGTTGAAATTTATTCGTTTTTGTTGTGTATTAGACTAGGAATTAATACACCATTGGTATACTACTTAACACAGATTCATTAATTAACGATAAATCTAAAGACGGGCATTGTTCTACCTCGAACATACATAATACCTGATACAGCCGTTACAGGTTGACACAGTTGACAGTTAGACATTCCGTGTTGCCAATCTATCTTGTAGTACCAACTTAACCTAGAAGTCTGAGACTTATCTAAACTGGACTTTTCTGTTACTACACTTCTATCTAGCAATGTATTTCTCCAATTTTTATTTAACATATTCAGCCAATATCTACCTAAGAGTGGTACGAACTTGATGTCTGATTTTAAGACAACCAAAGGAAATAGTACATCTTACATAAGTATCTAACATGCACAAATACCTGACCTAAAATTTCTGCTTTTTGCCCTGTCAAAACTCTTAACTTAAAATTTACAGGCTCTAGGACTAAATTGTTGAATGAAGACTTGAAAAGTCTTGCTCATGCATAACTGACCTTACTGCACCCGAATCAACCTCCATTTCAAGATTTTGTTCATCGATACACAATTCAACTTTCAGGGTATCAACAAAACTTGTTTTAAGCAAATTTAAGGTACATTCCTCAGACAATGAACCTAGTTCAAAATTTTCATCTGACTCCTCTTCTAATTCCTGCTTTTCATCTTCTTCTTGCAACTCGAAAACTCGGTTTTTACACATGGGAGGTTTTGCAGTGTGCCCTGTCATATTACAGGAAAGCACTTCCAATTTATTGCTGGACATTTGTTGTTGTTAAAATGCATACGACAGCATCTTCTACACTTCTGCCTTTGACTATATGACTGACTTTGACTATTGCTTGGATGATGATGACTACTACTTGGTTGACTTTGACTGCTAGACGACCTATTATAACTGACTTGCCCTGACTTGACTCGGTTTTGACTTGACTGTGACTTGTTATACTGACTTGACTTATGCTTGTGATATACTTTATTCAAATTATGACCAGAATCCATAGCTTTAACCTGCCCCTCAGCTGACTCCATGCAAAGAGCAGTTTTTAGGGCTGCTTCGAAGCTATGATCTTCTTCTAACAGCTTTTGTTTAATATCCTCAGACCTAATTCCAGATATCAATCTGTCTCTCAAACATCATTCAAAAAGTCACCATAGTTACAAGTTTTGGACATACTTTTCAATCTTAGTTGTGTGATAGTTTCTCCTGGCTCCTGGTAACTGTTGTTCATCTTGAAGCAGTAGAGGGGCTATAGGGATTCTGGCTCAAGCCAATCAGAGACCAGCATTTGGTTGGAGGCCACGCCCACTAAAAACCGGCGCGAAATTCAAATTACTCATACGTCGTCACGTCGCCATCGTGAATAAATAAATTAAAAAAAGCTGTCACCGCTGGGGGAAATTGAACCAGGGACCTTTGCATTATGAGGCAGCGTATATACGCACTGTGGTATTCCGACCTCCGTGATATTCCAATTATTTTAATGCTATTCAAACGGGATATCCATAGCTGGCGCGCGCTTATCTTTGCAACGGATCCATCGAGGTAGAGTGAAGCGAGAGATGCATTCCAGAGATAAGAAACTTCGAGTCGAAAATAATATCCATCGCTGGCGCGCGCTTATCTTTGCAACGGATCCATCGAGGTAGAGTGAAGCGAGAGATGCATTCCAGAGATAAGAAACTTCGCGTGGAAAATAATATCCATCGGTGGCGCGCGCTTATCTTTGCAACGGATCTGTAGAGGTACAGTGAAGCGAGAGATGCATTCCAGATATAAGAAACTTCGAGTCGAAAATAATATCCATCGCTGGCGCGCGCTTATCTCTACACGGGTGCAGCGACAGCAAATTTCGCAATCAACAGCATAACAGATAAGGTTGGAGGTTATCAAAACCACAAAAAACCCAACAACAAATTTCACAATCAGCAGAATAACAGGAAACGTCGAAGGTTATCGAAACCACAAAAAACCTAACAATTTCACAATCAGCAGCATAACAGGAAACGTTGGAGGTTATCAAAACCACAAAAAAACCCAACTAGTCGCATAAACAAAATACACGATAAGAATGACGCAAGAAATTATCGATATCAGCAGTCGTTCCAGATGGGTTTTTCCAGAACATCCGCGTCTACTATCAGCAAGTCACGAGGTAACTCCGCCAGCATATAAAAGCGATGACGCCGCACAACATCATTCACACTCGAGTCTGCAATCGTGAACGTTGTCTCTTGACCAGCTCCAGCCAAATCATCACTGTTTGTGTGTGTGTGCATTAATAGCAATAATAGTAAGTACCTCTTTTTTATCAAAGTGCGTATTTATATTCTCAATCCTATATTATCCGACTTTTTTTTATTCCATTTTGAGTTTCTTAGTTTTATTTTAAGTTTCATTGCAAATTCTTCATTCAGTGCCCATTCCTTTCTCGAATTTTATATTATCGGTCCCTTTCATTTTATTTTGAAAATAATACAACCTAGTGCTCATTCCGCATCAACCTTTTTCATTCCAAGTTTTTTTTTTTCGAGAGACAATTCAATGAAAGTATCAATGATCAATCGCAGATTGATTTTATTTCTAGTTTTATCGAAAATAATCCATCCTAGTATCAAGCTCATCATGACTTTGTTGGACTGCTGATTTTTTTTGTCCTTTGTCTTCCCACCAGATGGATCTTACTCAAATCAACGCAGCTTCTCTGATTGCTTCAAAACAACAGAAACCAAGCGTGAAGTTGGTGGATCTCCTGCTCGATCAACCCCAACCAATCAAGACAGCGAAAGTGGTCACCACAAAATTTGGTAAATCTGTTCTGATTGAGTTGGAGGACTCTGTTGTGTTCCTGCCCAGTCGTGTAACTGAGACCTATTCCCCCCACATTGGATATTTCGGTAGCGGGAAATATTCCTTGGTATTCAGAGGAAAGGTGGAGACTGGGAAGGCCAATCCAGCAGCTTCGTTTGAAATTTTGGAGAATTAAAGTAAGCTACATTTTTTTATTTGGGTAAAATATCATCAATATAACAATGGAGAGCATCAATAAAACCTTGACCAAAGTTGACGAAACACTTTTACTGATCAAGAACAATTATTCGAAACCATTGGCACTTTTTGTATTGAAATCAATCCGTTCACACATACGGAAATGTATTTTAGCATTGAAAAGAAATACTTTTTCGATTGGTTTGAAGCGTAAAATTCAGACTAAGATCGGGGAACTGAAACGGATGAGATTTTTCATCAAAACTATGAATAGAGGACATGTTGGCTCCGGCCTGAAGCCCTATATTCGTTGGATTGATGTTAATTCAATCTTCGCGTCGAGAGTTCAGACCGGTCTTATTTTGAATTTGAGACATAAGGAGATTATTGACTTTTTGGAGGATTCATTTAGATTAGTGAATAAGAGAATTTCAAAAATTTTGGGGCGCTTTTCAATGCTAAAAGTCAACTTTACATTTTCCGGTGACTTCATTAAGCAGTCGAATAATGGGGAATTAGTTGACCGCAAACATTTTTGTACTCCCAATGCCATCGTGGACGCAGGAACGGACCTAGCCGATTGGTTCAAAATCAATGCGCTAGATGTGATCCTCAATAAACTTAGCGAATTTGCCGAGAAGAATAGCGGGTGGGCCTTGAGCGAAATTATTTCTTTGGAGGTTGCCATAAATAAATATGAAATGGGCAATGGCTCATCGTTTATCAAATTACCAGAGCAGATTGAGAGAAAGCATGCTTGTATCAATGTCCAAAATGATGATGAGGCATGCTTCTTTTGGAGCATAGTCAGTTGTTTGCATCCCATTGAAAAAAATTCAAATAGAGTTAAGAATTATCCTCACTATTCACAGATTTTGAACATCAAAGGATTAGACATACCAATGAAGCTGCCCCAAATAACAAAATTTGAAAAAATGAATGCTATTTCGGTGAATGTTTATGCGTTAGAGTTGACAGAAGTCAACGAACGAACATTTTACTCTGTAGTACCCACCAGACTTACTAAGCATAAATCCAATCGACACGTTAATTTGCTTTTAATTCAGGACAAATATTTCCCAAATTTGAATGACTATGAAGCTCCTCCTGACAACGATAATGCTGAAGAGAACGTCAATATAAAATATCACTATGTCTGGATTAAGGACCTTTCACGACTAGTATCAAGTCAACTCAACAAATATAAGGGTAAGAAATTCATCTGCGATCGGTGCCTCAACTATTATCATTGTCAGGAGAAGCTTGATAGTCATGCTGCTCTATGTGAGAAAATTAATAATGAGAAAATTTCATTCCCCAAGTATGATTTTGTAGAATTTAAGAACCATGTGTATAAGCAGACGTGTCCTTTCATCATTTATGCTGATTTCGAATCGCAGTTGGAGAAATGTAATTCCAAAATTTCAAAAACCACTTCAAAGTATCAACATCATAAAGCATACAGTGCTGGGTACTATTTTAAATGTTCTTTCGATGACTCGCTGTCATTTTATCGTAGTCATAGGGGCGGAGATTGCATGGACTGGTTTGCCTGCGAAATGTCTAAAATTGCCAAATTTGTCGAATCCAAATTGAAAAATATCGTTCCAATGGTAGTCAAACCGGCTAGTACCAGTGGCGCAACCATCTGCCACATTTGCGAAGAGAAATTCAAGGCAAAAGACGTTATCGTACGCGACCACGACCATTTTACTGGCGCATTCAGAGGCTTCGCACACCAGGCTCCCTGTAATCTCAACTTTAGGAAACTGTTCGTTGTTCCCATTACGTTCCACAACCTCTCAGGATATGATTCGCATTTTATAATCAGAGACATTTCCAAGCGGGGACGTGTGAGCGTACTCCCGGTTAATCGCGAAAAATACATTTCCTTTACACAACATGATGATGAAACAAGCATAAAATTCCGATTCATCGACTCTTTCCGCTTTTTGGGAACCAGTCTCGATGCTTTAGTGTCAACGCTAAAAGTTAATGATTTGAAAATCCTGAAGAAGGAATTCAGCGACGTGAATGAGACGAAATTTGCTTTGTTGACACGAAAAGGAGTATTCCCATATGATTATGTCGATAATGTGGAAAGATTGGATGAATCCGAGTTGCCAAGTATTCAGAATTTCTATAACAAATTGAACGATACAAATATTTCGGACGACGATTACGCGCACGCGCGAAAAGTTTGGGAATCTTTCGAGCTGAAATCGCTGGGAGAATATAGCGACCTATATATGCGGACCGATATTCTTCTTCTTGCTGACGTCATGGAAAATTTCCGTGCGTCATCCCTCAAGACCTATGGCCTCGATCCTGCTTGGTATTACACCATGCCTGGCTATACTTGGGACTGCATGCTCAAGTATACTGGGTGTAAGCTGCAAATCATCAAAGACATCGACATGGTGATGTTTGTGGAGCAGGCGATAAGAGGAGGAGTATCGGTTTGTTGCAATAGGTATAGCGAAGCAAACAATAAGTACCAGAAAAATTACGATCCAAAAAAGCCGTCAAAGTACCTTCTTTATCTCGATGTAAATAACCTTTATGGAAAAGCAATGAGCGAACCCCTCCCTTATGGGGGCTTTACATGGGTAGAAAATGTTGACATTGATGTAACCCAAATTCCTGACAACAGTCCAGAAGGCTATATTCTCCAAGTTGATTTGGAGTATCCTGAGGGGTTGCATGACCTACACAAGGACCTACCATTTTGTCCCGAACACCGCACACCGCCAAATTCAAAATTATCCAAATTAATGACCACACTGTACGATAAAAAGTCATATACTTTACATTACAGAAATTTGAAGCAGGCATTAGAACACGGTCTAAAATTGACCAAGATTCATAAAGTATTAAAGTTCAAACAATCCACGTGGCTAAAGCCCTACATCGAGTTGAATACTCGATTGAGGACTCTAGCCACAAACGATTTTGAAAAAGATTTAAGGAAATTAGCCAATAATGCGGTGTTTGGGAAGACGATGGAGAATATTCGTAATCATAGAACAGTAAAGTTAGTCAGAATGTATGAAGGCCGCTATGGCATTAAAAATTTAATCTCAAGTCCTCGGTTTCAACAGCGGACAGTTTTCGACGACAATTTGGTGGCAGTAGAGTTGAAAAAAGCAGAGCTGATTTTCAACAAGCCCCTATACATTGGTATGGCTATTCTTGATTTATCGAAAATCGTCATGTATGATTTCCACTACAATTTCATGTTACCAAAGCTTGGAGCTGACGTAAAACTCATGTATACCGATACGGACAGCTTCATCTACGAAATTGTATGTGACGATGCGTATAGTGAGGTGATTGATGCAAATATCGAGAGATTTGACACGTCTGACTATGCTCCAGACAATATTTATGGTATACCTCGAGTAAATAAAAAAGTCTTGGGCCTATTAAAGGATGAGGCAAACGGTAAGATTATTACGCATTTTGCTGGACTACGGTCCAAGATGTACAGTTATAAATTGGATATAACGGATGAGGATATTGAAAAAGAGAGAAAGCGATTGGAAAGAAAGGGATTCAGTAAAGAACGACTAGATAGGGAATTGGAAAATTTCGGTATAACTAAAAAATCCAAGGGTGTCAAGAAATGCGTCGTCAAAAATAAGTTGACTTTTGATGACTATGTGGATTGTCTGACGGCTTGGAAAGAAAAGACCGTAGCCCAGCAAACGATTCGTTCCTACGCTCACGATGTTTTTTCCATCGAACAAACAAAAATTGGCCTGAGTCCCAAAGATGATAAGCGGAAACTGATTCACGATTCATTTGACACACTTCCGTGGGGTCACTACAGTTTGACGGATTGATTTTCTCCTTAGTATTTTTGCATCAAAATTTTCAAACCAACGCTGTTGTATTGATGACTTATTTTCCCATAAAAAAATGTAACTTCTTTTATTCATCCAATAATTTATGTTGTATATATGTATATTTTCAATTATCTTAGTATTATCTAATTATTCCTAATATTCATATTTTATTGTATAAACTTTTTTTTCATTTTTATTATTCCTTTTTACATTTATAATATTATACACTTTTACAATTATTAGACTTTTCTGTGTATTCTTTTCCCACACCCTTGTCTGGATGATGTGTACGAGAAAGAGAGAGAGAAAAAAGAGAAGAAGAAGTGAGAGTAAGAGAGAGAGAGAAAGGGAGAGAGAGAGATTGGATGGATATTAGTTGAAAGTATGGATGTAAAAAACAGTTGTATCATGTCTTCTGACGAATACAGACGTGCACTAGAAGAATTTGGGTTGAAAGTTAGAAAGCTCAGTGCAGACATCCAATTGTATGAGCAGAAAGTTTGTTTGTTCAAAGATTTCGAGCAATTGAGTGTTTGGGACAAGGTGTTCACAGAACCGAGACGCACAGCTGCACCTACATCGAGAAGAATCCAACCAACACAGCTACTAGATGGCGATACTGAAAGCAAGCTTCATTCTATTGACAGCTCTGAGCAACAACGTCTTCTACACAAACATACCGTACAATACGAGGAATGCAGCCGTATGTTTTGATGTGAATCGTACACAACAGTGTGATTGGAAGCTGATGCGTAGAATGTATGCCAATGATAACAAACTACCTGTATATTCAATCGACATGCCCCGAGTCAATGGGACCACCATCGACTACAAATTGAAATTATCGTTTTCTGATGGCAGTGACGGCGAAATGGGAGACTGGCAGACATTTACATTGAAGAAATCACCCGCAAAATTAGATGATGATCAAGATACTGTCAATATCATTGCAATTTTGACACTTTGTTGTACACTAATATGTTCACTCATTTTAATCTCACATGTTATTTTCATTATACTGAGAAATAAGGGATGTGATGAATAAAAACTCTGAAATTACGATATATAGTTTTTTATTTTGGCAATAAATTACATAACCAATTATATAAAGTATCGACATTGTGGAGACTGCACTGGAACCTTCCTCCATGGAAATGATTCATGCAAGGTGGAATGGATTGTTGAAACGTTATTGGTTGCCACCAAGAATTGTCAAAATCTTCCAAATTAACAATGTGATTGGTCATCTCCAACTCTGCACATTTTCGCTGTAAAAACTGAATCTTTTGATGGCCTCTTACGTAGATGATGTTTGTCTGCTGCAGGTTATCTCGTAGTATTTGATCCAACTCATTCAAATCCACATAACCACTGGAATATTTTAAACCATGAACGTAACGCTCCACACGATTTGCCATCTTTTTATCTTCTCTGCTTAAACTCGAAAATTCTACAGATGGCTTGAATAGAAAATGACTCATCTTTTTGCCAATGCGAATGGTCATTTCCTTTGGAATGAATTCACCATCAACCATGAACCCTTGAATATCAACCAGTGCGATCTCCATGGCTCTTCGAAGCAAACTGACGTCTGACTGATGCAGCAACACCCACCTAGGCAATATTTCGAACAATTTCGCTGAGTGGGAGATGTTCCATGATTTGATCGTGAATGATGATGCAATAGGCTTTGGTGTCGGGAGGGAAGCCTGTAGTCGCTTCAATGTCCAACTTTATGTCAACTGTGGACGACTTTAGACCCAGATGGCGCCTCGAGCAATCGATAACAAACATTGGTCGGGATTTGAATTCGGCAAAGTTTACTAGAGAGCGCTTTTCTTGACAGTTATGGTAGCTCTTGTTGAACTCTGTATAGTTGAAGTGGGCGTCGGCATATTGGTCTCGGGAAAAGTCCAATAGCATTCGTTCTTGCGGATAATAGTCGCTATTCAGAGCCAATCGTATGGATTTGATGTTGGCATTATCGAACAAGGTGACGTCTTCATGCAAATTATCGGCTTTTTTCGTTTGGAAAAATACTATAACATATCTTGGACTGTCCAATGCAGAACATGTCTTGACGGACCAGATTTCTATGGTAGATCCTTGTGTGAGTGCTGGTAGCTCGTGCAATTCCCATCTGCGAAACGGTATCATCATAGGCTCATCTGCTTTGATACGTGTCAACAACTGCAACTTTATGCCATCGTTGGGTGTGAGATGTGGCACTTTTAAATTGATGCTTTCTATCGTTATTTTAGCAATACTTTGAGTCTGAGGAGATCCTGGCAAAGCAGTATTCGCTCTCTCGACAACCTTCACACTGTTGGCATCATTGCGAGCTCTCACTAAACGGATTGACTGCTTGCCCCACGTTGCCACTTGATGATCATTGAAGATGGAAAACAAATGTTTCAGTGGAATGTTCATGCTAAACGTACCATCGGTGTTGAGGATCGGAGCATTGGGATAGTTCCAGCCTGCTATGGCTAGATGACGTGAGTCTTCAGGCGTATAACACAAGTATCCTCGCACAGTACTCGTTATTCCAGGATATCTGACAGTGTCCAATTCTTTATTACACAATTCATAGGTGCAGGAATCAAAGAGATAGGCTCCAGCATTGTGGGTTAATGTACCAGTACCACCACCGGTCACCTTCAATTTACCCTTGATGGTAATGATGCCTTCAAACATGGCCAACCACGAATCTGCTTGATTAACCGTTATATCGATGACATCATTGTTCTCGAATGATTTCACATATGGATAATAGGTACGCCATTCCACTTTAGTGATGCTTTCGTCGAGTCTGGGTTTGCGGAAAACGTCGAACACGGGTGCTAACAACATTGTAGTCTTTGAGTGATTTCAGAAACAGGACACTGGATAATGTCAATGTTTTTCTGTTGCGGCTGCTGCTGCTCTTCGAAGACACGACTGCTTTGGTGTACGGTGTCGAGAGAACTGGTGCTGATGATGTTGCTGATGATGGTATATTATCTGATTTATAGGAGTAATCAAACACTAGTACCATCTTGCGAGTTTCTTCAATTCCAATCTTATGATGATTTCTTCACCTCTAAAATTCACCTGCCTGAAATCTTGGTCTAGAATCTGGAGTGTAATGTTGGGCAATTCCCGCCTGCTGACTATAGGTAGATAGATTAGATTTCTGGGAGTCTCGTCTATGGCGTAACCAGGATCGACTGCAACTGCAAACTCGTAGATCGTATGTGATGGTCTGTCGTTGTAGAGAGCTCCAGCAGTAACGTTGCTATCAATGTGAATGGTTCTCACTTTGGTTATGCTGACCGGCAAATCGGAAGTGTGGACTTGTTGTGCGTTCAACAATCTATTTGAAAATCCCAAGACTTGAGCTATGCTATCCTTCGGGCGAAAATCAATGGCAAACTGTTTGCTCGAAATCTCACACTTTAGTGTATTATTGTTGGGCTTCAACGAGAATATATCATCAACGTCCTTTGCACTTGAGATGCCCAATTCTTTGCGTATGAATGTCTCAATGTCCACAATGTCGTATGAACCTTCGGGAATATCGATGATCTTTCCCGCCTTGGTCTTATCTTGCAGATAAAACTTTGATCCTTTGTCGATATTTGGTATACTGTTGTATGAATGGAATCCCAACAATGCTAGTCCGTAATCAGAGTCTGGATCGAGTTGAAGTGGTGTCAAAAAGTCTATGGAGAGCGTAGATGTACGACCTTTCAACGTCACAATCAGAGACATGACTGATGCACAATGACCGAGTTACTTGGTCTCATTAAAAAGGAATTCTAAACATAGACGTCCACAATTACTTTGATTGAAATTCTGGTATTGATTGTTATTGTACAAGATTTTCGTGCTGGCACCCAAATATTGCGCCAATTCTCTGGGCGGTTTCAGATTGCCATAACTATCGAAATATAAGGCTTTTTTATCATTCTTTATGTAAGCCACCCAATGAGTGCCCGCATGATTGGAGGTATCCAAATTCAATACAGCACACTCGCGATGCCATGGACCGGTGGAAGGTAGAGTGTCCCGCATAAAAACACCTCGAAAATATGGTATTTTCAGCTGTTTGGCATACTTTATCACATCTTTATCGTACATTGATTCATTGGGTAGCTTGTCTAGAAGTTTTTTGAGTTTTTTGATTGTTTCTTCAAGTACAGTCCGAATCCTCTCGATGTTTTGCGTAGAAATAGGCCGGAACCCTGCTTGCCGATAGCCTCCATTGCTTTATTATGTCTTTGATCTTCTTCGAGCTTTTTCTTTGCATTTTTCGCATCGATGACTGTCTTTGCGACTGCTCCGGCTCCTCCAGCTAGAGATCCTAGGGCTCCCAAGGCGGCAAAGATTGGTATCAATGGTAGTATACCGCCACTGTGTGGAAGAGGTATGATTCTTGGTACTCTGATTCTTTTTTTACCGCCAGCCCTCTTGATTGCCATTCTGGCTACATGGAGTGCTTTCAATGCCGATTTATTCAGACCACTTCCTGATGTTGTACTACCACCACCATCTGACTTTGATAGTACATTTTTTATGAATTTGATAATGTTGGATAGGGATTGCTGTGATACAAGACCCATGCCAAGTTTTCGTTTGACCTTCATTCCGGCGGTGACAAGCCAAGCAGCAGCCTTCTCTTTGAATTTAGCGTTCTTCGACTTGACTCTCTCCCACGCTCTATTTTCCAATATCCAATCAGCTTTGTGCCTGTCTTCTATTGAGGAATTTTGTGAATAGGCGATATCGTGTTCTCGACACGCGTCGTCCAACGGATTGATACCGGTGTCTCCTCTTGCAAGTCTTTTATCGAGTTTGGTACCTGGACCACAAAATCTGTAGCCTGGAATGTGTAATTCGATGGGAAGTTTATCGATCAGAGAATTAAGCACACCCTCTCCGTGGTAGAGCAACATGAATACTGACGTGTAGGAAGTTCGACAACTCTGCATATACCTAATGAAATGAAAAATATATCATCACATGATGAAGATCATTCAACAAGAACGGATGTTACCCATTGTGAATTTGGATGAAATTTTGTCAACCAAACCCCCAGTAAATAGTAAACATGGGAAACTGCTTCCCCATTCGTTCAGAGCAATCTTCTGCGGACCAAGCGGATGTGGAAAGACCAATGCGATGCTTTCCCTGCTGTTCAATCCAAATGGCGCGAAATTCAAGAACGTTTACGTGTATTCAAAGTCGTTGTACCAACCGAAATATCAATTGCTGCAACAAGTGTTGGATTCAGTGAAAGGTGTTGGGTATTTTCCCTTTAAAGAAAATGATGATGTCATCAGTCCATCAGAAGCGAAAAATAATTCGATATTCATTTTTGATGATGTATCATGCGACAAGCAGCAAAAAATTCGAGAATATTTTTCAATGTGTAGACACAAGGATATTGACGTAGCATACCTATGCCAGACTTTTTCTAAGATACCGAAGCAGCTGGTGCGAGACAACAGTAACCTGTTGGTGTTATTTCGACAGGATGAAATGAATTTGAAGCATGTGTTCGACGAGCATGTCTCACCAGACATGTCATTCGATCAATTTAAAGCATTGTGCTCAGAGTGTTGGAATTCCAACCAATATGGTGCGATGGTGATTGCAAAAACTTTCGATATGAATGCTGGCAGATATAGAAATGGTTTCGATAAGTTCATAAGACTGTAATCTCTGGACCATTCATCAAGATGACGTCAACCAAGATGCATGATGATGTTGCTGATGCGCTGCGCAAGAAAAAAATCAACGAACTATCGAAATCAATCAGAAGAAAATATTTAGCACTAAAATTGGGCAAGTCTGAGGATGATGATGCGTTACAGAAAATATTCCAACCACTGACATCACCTTTGAAACAAATTGCCACCACGTCCAAGGTAATAAAAGAAAAACTCGATGGAACGCTTTCAAACATCAAGCGAAGCAGAGCAAAATCGTTGGGGTTGAAGAAGGAGAAGAAGGAGGAAGAGGATGGGGAGGTGGAGAGGGAGCAATCGGATTTGAATCAAACTAATTTCATACCTATGATGGATGTGGCTGATAATGCTGGGCATACTGAAGATGATGATGAGGATGGTTATGACGATGCTGATGATGAACTTTTTGTAGATAGTGAAAATATCTCACCGGCTGCAATACATGATTACGTTGATCAGTATCCTGCGATGGCTCAAAAATATCTGACTGAATACTGGACAAATGATGAAAATATCGATACGGTTTATGGTCCCAAATATGATCCAGTAACATCGAAATGGTCTCTCAACGGAAAAGAAATGAATTTCCATCGAAGAACTGGAGATATACTTCTTGATGGCTTTCGGTTCCGTGGCACCCCAGGCCTCTATCAATTACTCTTCTATAATGATCCATCCTTTGCCAAAGATGATACGAACCCATACAAGCAAATACTCTTGCTCACCAAAGCTCATCTGAATTCTGCAGGACGTATGAAGTCTTCCTCTAGACTCAAATACGTAGAAATTATTCGTCCAATGTTCAGATCCAATTCCAGTGGTCGTGGTTTGAAGTTGACATACAGCACAGCACCTATCGAGTACATGTATTGGGATGATCCAAACGAATTGGTTGATAGATTGAAGTTGCTCATTGCATCACAGCAAGCCGGAAATACATCAAACGATAACGAGATTGTTGCCATCTTGAACGAATTGGAAGAGGCAGGCATAATAAAAAATGTGTAACATTTCTGTGATACTTCCGTGACACTTCCATGACAACTTCCATGACAGTTCCGTGACACTTCCTTGACACTTCCGTGACAGTTCCGTGACAGTTCCGTGACACTTCCTTGACACTTCTGTGACAGTTCCGTGACACTTCCTTGACAGTTCCGTGACACTTTCATGGCATGTCTATGAGTGTAGGGGCTAATAATTGGCGAGGCAAAGTGCCGACCATTATCGATAACGTACAATACTTTAGTCATTAGCATAATGAGTCTCGACAAATTCGGACGTGGCTCGTTTCCACGCTCAGCTCAGATGGTGACAGTCAGATCTGGATTTTCACATACTCCAACCGGTGATATTGATGTTGGTCATTTGAAGATGTGTAACGTAAAACTGCCAACAGATGCCGCTGATGTTGCAAACAAACAATATGTGGATGAAGTTATATCGCAAATAAAGTTAGATTTCAAGATTGCTTTCGATAATTACGGTGAAAAAATCCAAAATTACCTTGCTGGCTTCAGCAACGAAATAATCGAAGAAAGGAAGAGAGTGGATGTACATGATCTGAAACTGGCAACGTACAATACAAACTTTGTTCAGTTGTCTGGCATAGTGCACAAGATCAACATACATGTGGAGCAGCTTCGTAACAACTCTCTACCAAAACTCGAAAGCGACATCGACTTGAATGTGAAAAATATTCTAGAACTTGTCGATAAGATTGACAACACTGTGAAGAGTTTGCACGATTTGAAGGCTGAGCAACAACACAGCCGTGATAAAGAACGCCAGCTTGCTGATGTCATTGATCAAATGAAAAAAGATCTGACCAAGATTGCCATCACTCCAAAATCTACGACAACACCACCGCCACCAAAAAGGAAGCCTCCTGTGTGAAACCCATCATATAAACTCCTAATCCAACGAAGTCAATATGTCACATTCTAAAGAAAAAATCCAACTCGTCAATGAATTACATAGACCTGCTAGGAAAAAATTTCCAAGGCGTCGCATTATCATCAAAGGTTTGGATGACTTATGGCAAATGGATCTAGCCGAAATGCGACCTTATGCCTCTGTAAATAAGGATCACAAGCTGATAATGGTCGTGATTGATTGTTTTTCCAAGTACCTATGGACTAGACCACTAAAATCAAAAACTGGTGCTGAAATCGCTCGAGCATTTGCAGATATCCTATCACATGCTGGCAACACCAGAATTCCCAAGAATTTGCAAACCGATCAAGGTACTGAATTCTACAACGAAAAGTTTCAAAGTCTGATGAAAAAGTTCTCCATCAACCATTATCATACGTATACCATAATGAAGGCAGCCATTGCTGAACGTGTTATACGAACATTGAAGGAAAAACTGTACAAATTCTTTAGTTTGAATGGCTCATACCGTTGGATAGATGTCCTGCCTGAAATCACGAAAAATTATAATAACACGAAACATACGACAATAAGATGCAAGCCCAGTGACGTCACCAAAGCCAACGAACATGATATTTTAAAATCCACGTACAATCACATCAAAATTGCTGGAACCAGAAAATTCGACGTTGGTGACATTGTGAGAATAAGCAAAGCCAAACATGTTTTTGAAAAGAATTATACACCAAATTGGACTACTGAACTATTTAAAATCGTAAAAGTTCGTATTACGAAACCTACTACATACATCTTGGAAGATTTGCATGGTACTCCGATCAAAGGTGCTTTTTATCCTGAAGAATTGCAAAAAACTATAAATCCTGACATCTATCTAGTGGAAAAAGTTTTAAGGAAGAGGGGTAAAAAGGTGTTTGTCAAATGGCTAGGATTCGATGATACACACAACAGCTGGATTGATTCCACCAACAAGTTATAATGTAATCATATGGAAAACTAGCACAAATTCAATGGATGTGAGGGGCCTTTCACGTCGATCGCTGACAAATAACAACCATTATCGGGTGTTGTGACGTGTTGGCAGTGGTGGTATAAATAATGAGGACTGAAACTTTCAACACATCAGTTCGAGAACAATGAGTGAAGACTCTGGTTATTCATCTAGTGAAGTGCTTTCCGAAAACGGTAGTACTAGTTCATTGGCAATGATGGGTTATTATGGTGACGTTGATACATATTTGGACATGATTGAGCAAGCAGCGAAAGCCGAATCGTACCTCCTGCTGACTTCATCGTTCCAGTTGTCCACCTACATGATTCAGTGCGGACTTAGTCCAGCTAGACAGTTTAGTCCGAGCATCATCCTGAAGAAACCCTTCCATCCAGCGAAAATTTCGTTCTCCACATATGAATGGGCCACCTTCATCGATTCGCTGTATAAGGTACAACAAGACTTTTTTGAAGCACCCCTGCCCTGTTTCATTGATGAATATGATCCTGCCGTTACCACCTGCGGAGACTATATCACCATAACCAAATTCGTTTGCGATGGTGTCAAAATGTTGTCACTCACCAAATACCACATTACATTCGAATTGGTGGAAGAGGATGTTGCAGACATTTTGAGTGCTGAAACGTGTGTTGTTTCACATCGAGTTGCGCTAATAAACAAATCGGACTTTTCCATGTATTATCAGAACATTTTGAATACTATAGCCGATTGGATTAGAAATAGCCTGACTGATTTGGGTGCGGAAGAGCTTATATCTGGATTTTGTGATGTTTGTGATAGCATGTCTAGTAACGCTCTCAGAGAATATCTATATTATTGTAAAAATGAGGTTATGTCTGATTTGAATAAAATGTTGTGAAAAATGTGACTAGTTTTTTTCATTTCATCAGTCTACAACTTGACGCGAGACTAGTAGCATCTGAAATATTTTAGCTCTGCTCGAAAAATCATGAAGTCTGAAATAGCTGTGCTATTGGAGTTTATAAAATCTCCCGCTTTGACTTTGACGAAATTCACTGAACAAGAATTGCAGTACATTCCAGTAGAATGTCTCATTGAATATGCAGATCCTTATGGGCTATTAAGGGTGTGGCACAAACTTCCTCAAGAATATCGCAGCAACTTTAACCTACAAATCAAACTGCCATGCTTCGTTCATTATAATCGTCCCGATTGGACCACACACTGGGATGGACCGCCATCTTCTCAAGAGGCATGTCATTTTTGTAGAAAAGGATTACTTAAATAAATAGATTATTTATCTTCGTTTTCGTATTCTTTTACCCCCATGGGCTGCCCTGTTTATATATTTTTTTTCAATTATCAATCAACTCAAACGCCGTGTATATGAAAATTCAATCTTGTTATTGTCATTAAAGTCGCAGTTTGAGGAATGGGTATACGAGCGCGCGCTTATCATTCTAAGGGATCTCTCGCTTTGCTGGAACTTCGAACGCTATGAAGGTAACGGCATGACGTCACCCACTTTAAAATAAATAAATAATCCAAGTATTCGTTTCCAATACGAGCGCGCGCTTATCATTCTAAGGGATCTCTCGCTTTGCTAGATCTTCGAACGCCATGAAGCGAGACAGCGTTGCCACACACAATAATGTAACAATATTAACATCCAAACACATACGTCCGACAACGTTGCAGCGCCGAGCGCTCGAGCCTTACTCTACCTCGATAGATCCGTTGCAAAGATAAGCGCGCGCCAGCGATGGATATTATTTTCGACTCGAAGTTTCTTATCTCTGGAATGCATCTCTCGCTTCACTGTACCTCTACAGATCCGTTGCAAAGATAAGCGCGCGCCACCGATGGATATTATTTTCCACGCGAAGTTTCTTATCTCTGGAATGCATCTCTCGCTTCACTCTACCTCGATGGATCCGTTGCAAAGATAAGCGCGCGCCAGCGATGGATATTATTTTCGACTCGAAGTTTCTTATCTCTGGAATGCATCTCTCGCTTCACTCTACCTCGATGGATCCGTTGCAAAGATAAGCGCGCGCCAGCTATGGATATCCCGTTTGAATAGCATTAAAATAATTGGAATATCACGGAGGTCGGAATACCACAGTGCGTATATACGCTGCCTCATAATGCAAAGGTCCCTGGTTCAATTTCCCCCAGCGGTGACAGCTTTTTTTAATTTATTTATTCACGATGGCGACGTGACGACGTATGAGTAATTTGAATTTCGCGCCGGTTTTTAGTGGGCGTGGCCTCCAACCAAATGCTGGTCTCTGATTGGCTTGAGCCAGAATCCCTATAGCCCCTCTACTTGAAGCGTTCTGCTACGACTAGCTTTTTGGGACTGTAGTGATCTTTTAATGCTTTCACTAAATCGGCGTATGACATTGAATCAGGCAATGCAGGTGACACAAGATCTTTCAACCTGCTATATCCTTCTCCCCCAATAAAAGTGAGTAGAAGCGGCACTTTTTTTGTGTCTGCAATATCATTCACTTTAAAAAGCTGCTCTAACCGTTTTATCCACGATGAAATGTCTCCAAACTTTGGGTTAAAATGCTCGATACTCCCGATTAAAGACATGTTTGTTAGGTATTGACTTTCAGACGACTTGACTTTCAGACAGACTAGACAGACTTTATTTTACTCGAACTGAAGAGACCATTGATTGATACGCTGCTTGCTTAAAAGAAAAAAACGGCTACCTTACTTCATGACCTTCAATGGCTTCAATGTCACACATCACAAAAAAATATGACCATCTTCACGGATTCATCCCATCCTCGTCGCCAGAAATGTTGTGTATTAGACTAGGAATTAATACACCATTGGTATACTACTTAACACAGATTTATTAATTAACGATAAATCTAAAGACGGGCATTGTTCTACCACATACATAATACCTGATCCTGATACAGCCGTTACAGGTTGACACTGTTGACAGTTAGACATTCCGTGTTGCCAACCTATCTTGTAGTACCAACTTAACCTAGAAGTCTGTTCGTAACAAGAGTGTGTTCAAAATACATAGCAGTTTTCACCCTGTAACTATGAAACATATCTGTTGAGGCCAACCTCAAGTTTCCATTACTTTTGAACATCTGGCAACCCGGCATTCATCACTTACCGGTGGGGTTGAGTCGACGAGGAGTCAACGGGGTCGACGCCACACTCCGTAATAAACAATAAAAAGGGTCGCACGACTCGCACGCTATTGTTTTTAGGCGGCTCGCAGTTTATATGTGTTGCCTTATTATTTCATGTATACGGAAGCGTATTAGGGCCACTATAAAAAAAATGTATCTTGAAATTTCAACTTAGCTTTGTCGAAATTTCAAGATAGTAAGTTGAAATTTCAACATACCAAGTCGAAATTTCAACATAGTTATGTCGAAATTTCAACTTAGCTATGTTGAAATTTCGACAAAGCTAAGTTGAAATCTCAACTTAACTATGTTGAAATTCCGACCTAGTATGTTGAAATTTCAACATAATTAAATTGAAATTTCAACATTCCAAGTCGAATTTTCAATATAGCTAGGTTGAAATTTTAACTTAACTTCGATACCTATATTTGAAATGTATGATGAGATTAGTACGACGGTTGTACATACTCTAAACTTGTCTAAACAAACGATCGACACGAGTTGTGTATTTCAAATATGTATGATTTGATCAGATTCTACTTTCTACTTGGATTCAGCCAGAGTGAAATGTTATATTTCCTTTCTAAAAGACATAAAATTCATATAAGCAGGAGAACATTGAAAAGGTGCCTCAGAAAAATGAAGTTATATAGAAGAAAAAAATATACACAACTTGAACAACTCTTGGAATTTTTGACCGATGAAATTTGTAAGTATGGACAACTACAGGGTTACAAGTGGATGCATTTGAAGTGTATCCAGAATGGATTATCCGTTACTCAAGAAACTGTTCGGTTAGCTCTTAATTTCTTAGACCCAAGTGGAGTTGAGCTAAGAAGGAAAAAACGATTGAGAAGGAGACAATATCGTAATAATGGACCTAATTTTCTGTGGCACATGGATTCGTACGATGAATTAAAACCATATGGAATAGCAATAAACGGATGTATTGATGGATTTTCCAGATATGTAATTTGGTTGAGAGCAGGAAGGACAAGTAGTGATCCCAAAGTCATAGCAGCTTATTACTTAGATGCTTTAAACGGCCCTCCATGCTGTAGTGCGAAGGATCGAAAGGACATTAGAATCCAAAGAGGTAACGCTGGGGGTGTTCTTCGACATAGAGGGGGCCTTCGATAAGGCAAGGACAGACACCATACAGGCAGCACTACAGGCCAGAGGAACTCCTCTCTCCCCACCTATGGTGCTTGGTCATGGATGAACTCCTGTGCAAGCTCACCCAAGAAGGTTTCGAGGCGCAGGCATACGCAGACGACGGATTGGTTCTGGTGAGCGGCCGATTCCTAGGGGTTGTCTGTGAGCGTATGCAGGTAGCCTGCAGGATAATCGAAAGATGGTGTGATGAAGCGGGGCTCTCTGTCAATCCGACAAAAACAGAGATGATCCTATTCTCCAACCGGAGGAAAAAGGACGGGTTTAAACCACCTATTATGTTTGGCCAAGAGTTGGAGTTAGTCCAACAGGTCAAATACCTAGGTGTCGTCTTGGACCCAAGACTCTCATGGAGGCAACACGTAGATAGGATCGTGCAAAAGTCGGTGGCAATTCTTTGGCAATCAAGGAGGGTCGTTGGGAGAACTTGGGGCATTAACCCCGAGATCATGCGCTGGCTATACACAGCGGTCGTAAGACCAAAGATTCAGTATGGATCAGCTGTGTGGTGGCCAGGTGCAGAAACCAACACAATCAGTCGAAAGCTCAGTAAAGTTCAGAGGATGGCCTGCCTGGCGATCACAGAAGCAATGAGGACGACGCCAACTGCAACCCTGGAGGTACTGCTGGGGCTGCCGCCGCTTTCAATCTGGATTAAGAGGGAAGCAATGGCGGCCTATCTGAGGATGCGGGACTCTGGGAGTTGGGCTAACGGAGGAGCAGTGACAGGTCACGCGGGAATTGCGACATGGGTGGAGCGGGAGATTCATATCTCCACCCTAAGAGTGAAGAACGCCCAAAACAGGCAGGGAACAATGGGAAGAGAACAGAGTGGAATTCCACCCGGGGAGTCTGGTATGTTATACGGACGGATCGCGCCTAACTGACAAACAGGACTCAGGCGCAGGAATTTTCCTAGAAGGATTAGGCATAAGGGAAAGCTACGCTCTTGGAAAGTATACCACAGTTTTCCAGGCCGAGGTCTTTGCCATTCTGGCAGTAGCGGAGAGGCATGAGGTGAAAGAGGGACCAGAGCAGAAGATTTACATCTGCTCGGACAGTCAGGCGGCTCTCAGGGCTGTCTGCCATCTTAAACCAAGCTCAGCCTTGGTGCAGGAATGTGGCGATGCTCTTGAGAAACTAGCTGAACAGAAGGAAGTCGAACTAGTATGGGTTCCGGGGCACAGGGGGGTGCCCGGGAACGAGGTGGCCGACGAGCTGGCTAGAATCGGATCCGCGACACCGTTCTGGGGACCGGAGCCTGCACTGGGCATAACAAGAAGCCAAACTTCGTCTGCCCTTAACAAATGGGCGGACGAGGCACTAGAAGTATATTGGAGGCGTATAGGCGGCTGCAGGCAATCGAGAGACCTGGTGACCGGTCCAAGCAAGCCAAGGACGGCTTGGTTGCTGGGCAGGGATCGCCAATTCCTGCGCCTTCTTATAGGGATACTGACAGGGCATAACAGGTTACGCAGACACCTATCACTCATAGGTGTGGAAGATAGTCCTACTTGCCGTGAATGCGGAGAAGATGAGGAGACATCACTTCACTCCCTCGGAGAGTGTGAGGCGTATGGAAGGATGAGATTCGAAATCTTTGGAGTAGATAAACTACAACAGGAAGATTTGGTCGAATTAGAGTGGACGGACATCCTGACCTTCATCAGAAGGACGGGAAGGTTCGAAAAGGACAACTAAAAGAGGGATGTGTAGATATGTGGAGAGTAGGGGTTGGCAAAAAGGGCCCATGGGGGCCTACTTGCCTGGCTACAGCCTCCCCACAATACTACTACTACTAGATGCTTTAAAAGAAGTTAATGGTTGCCCATTAAGGATTCGTGCTGACTTTGGTACAGAAAACGGAACAGTTGCTGCTATTCAAACAGTTATGCTAGAAGAACTTCGCGAAGGACCATATTTCATTTATGGTAGATGTACAGCAAATCAAAGAATTGAATCTTGGTGGTCAACATTGAGGAAACAAAATGCCCAATTTTGGATGAATCTTTTTCAAATTATGAGAGATGATTATTTATTCGATGGAACTTTTCTGGATAAAGCTCTTTGTCAATTTTGTTTTCTTGAAATAATTCAGGTAAGTTCTAATGGTTGATGTGACGGTATATGGAAACTATTTTTTGGCCTCACTTCATAATGTGTAGTCCATCGAAATCGGGATAAAGAGAAGTTCGCGTGCAATGTTGCCAGATTTTCCAACTACTCTAATTCGACCAAATTTCCAATCATTTGGCGGGCTATATAAAATGATAGAAAGTTATGAAAAATGCAGATGACTTTTATTCGTGGTCGTCCGTAGTGAAAATATCGAGGAAAATATGGTTGAAAGACCATTTCTGGAAAATCTGACAACATTGCGCGTGAATTCTCCTGCATCCCGATTTTGATTTACAAGTCATAAATCGTGGCCAGAAAATGTGGATAATCATATCGAGTTAACGACAGCTAATAATCGTGTATATGTAGGTATTTAACCATCAACTAGTGTATCTGCTTATCCTGCGATAGAAAACTTGATTGGCGCATTTATCATTCATCAGGAAAGTACTAAGAATCACCCAGTAGCCTTATTGTTCCTGATATCAGTGACATTTGACGTTTCTCGAAATAATCAACATAGAAAATGAATTCCCTGTGTTAAAAAACAGGGATTAAAATCATTACAGAAACTTGAAAAGGCTATCCCGTTAGTGGAGAATATTCGATGAAATCCATATATTTGATTTGAATGCAGATTCCGTGAGTTATAGCATATACCTACAGTGAATGTTAGGTTGCCTAAGCTACAATCGTGCATTAATAAACGAATTGATCATTAATAAGGGTCATTACCGATCAATTTCATAAACATATTACTCGTTAATACGAGGTCGACGGAAATTATTCAAGTAACAAGTGTGTAAAATGTTACTTTTTGTTAGAATAGGAAATGTTGACGCACGACGTCGAAGGAGGAGTGGGGCAATATACCTATATGATACTTAATTTCTGACTAACATTATCACTATCAAATTTTCTATTTCAGAGAGAATTAAATGAAGTGAAATTATTGTGGAACCATCACCGTATACGAAAAACAAGGAATAGTTTGTCACCTGGAGGTAAACCAGTAATTATGTATGAAACACCCGAACTGTATCAAGCACAAGATTAGAAAATTATGATTTCCAATGAGAAAATTGAAGCTTGTCGTTCAGAATGTAGATATTTACGCAATCCATGTGATGATGTTGTATATGAATTGTGTAACTTGATTATGGAGGAAGAAAATATACCGCAACCAGATATGATCCATATCGGGCTCTTGATTTGTATAAATATTCAAGGAATGAAATAAATAAAATGATGTAATTATCAAGGTTGACGTCACTATACAACCTATCGATTGTAGAATAAGCATTTCAATTGTAGATATATAAAATGTTTCATGTATACCTATTTAGAATGACATTTATTAATTATGATTGCTTCAAAAAATTAGTACCTTATCTTTCATATATTACGATAAGTAGATGATTTCGAATATTACATCAAATAAATTGTTTAATGAAAACAAATTATATGTTATATATAAGGTTATTGTTAGCGAATAGCTACGCTACTGCCCAGCTACGTCAGAGCCTTCTAGACAGACAGTGTGAAATTGCTCATAACAGTGTTTGGCGGGCAGCCGAATGAAGAGCAAGTGTAACCCTTGTCGACGTCATTTGTGCTCGTGTTCATTGAATTGTGATCATACTCTAATAGTTATATTCATAGGTTTGTACCTACATAAGTATTCAAAAATTAACTTCAATCATGTAACATTTTATTTCATCTCTTCTATTGAATTATCAACCACAAATCCTATGATGCATCACGGAATGAATTGGTACCAACAAGTACCTACCTAGAATTTTGTTTCCTTCATGAATCAATAATATTGATAATCTGGCGTTGGCATCGAACGACGGTATTCCGGAACAGTTTTACTATTCAATGTGTAATTAAGAAACACTACTATCTCTGCCATAAAGTACAAGGTGTCCCAAACTGGACGCGTTCTTATGGGAACACCCCCTCCCCCCCATTATTTGAAGAGATGGAAAAAATTTAACTTAGGTATCCGGAGCTCAAATTCAATGAGAAAATCATTGGCGCAAACTAAACTTCGCTATATTTCATCGTTTCGCCGCCAGAGGGCTCATCTCGAATTTAGTTAATTTTTTCAATGCCCCACAACTTTCTTAGTAATGAAGATAATTCATTTTGGTAAAAACTTTCTCAAAACATTTCCGTATAATCTATTGCGATAGGCAGTTTCTGACAGTGCGTTCAGATAAAAAAAAGAGTGGATTGGTTCACAAAAATATGAACGCCTTGTAAAAAACTGCCTATCGCAATAACTTTTACGGAGAAAAGTGCCTTGAGAAAGTTTTTACCAAAATGAATTATCTTCATTATGAGAAAGTTATGAGGCATTGAAAGAGTCAATAAAATTCGGGAAAAGCCCTCTGGCGGCCAAACGATAAGAGATAGCGAAGTTCATTTGCGCCAGTGGTTTTCTCACTGAATTTGAGGACGTAACCTTGGTTGATTTTTTTCCATCTCCTCAAATAAGGGGTGCCCCTATATATAAGAACGCGTCCAGTTTGGGACACCCTGTACAACAATAATCCGCTAGACTACATCAGTTCCGAAACGAAATTATCAACAAACAATTCAATTGTTTTTGTAAAGAATTTATTTTTTCTAATGAGAATTTGTTGAATTATAAATTTATAACTTATGTTTGTTCTATTCAAAACAATACATGAATCAAACTTTGATTGATGCGATAATTTCAATTCGGTCGGTATAGTACAATAATAGCCTGTTATAATAGCCGGATCAAAAGAATCAACATCGTGAATATTTTAAATATCTTAATACGAAATAAATTCCTGCATAAAATAAGTTTGTGAACATTCATAACACAACAGCCATTAAAAGCAATTCAATTTCTATTGAAGAATCACTCAGTAGAACTGTTTAAACCGCTGATCGTTGCCAGCGCCGAATTGAAATTATCATAAATCATAAAATTCAGCAAAATCAAAATGGTTTTTTGGATAATTATGAGCAATTCTAAAATATAATAATTGTTATCAAACAATTTATTTCAGGTAGCATTAGAATTCATCGATCATAATGGAACATTACTCATTTGTTTGAACAATTTAAACTGACGTAATATTGTGGAACCAAACGGCATTTTAGAGAAGTTCATGAAGCTTCTATTATTTGACGTTACAGTAAATATTAAAGTAGGGCCTCGGTCTACTGACTACTTTCCTATACTTATTCTGGTAAAATGGTGTCAATCTTCGGCAAGATCAAAACACTGATGTTCAAATTCATTTAAAAAAATAACGTTCGTAGAATATATATAATTTTATTAAGGTACAAACATAAACAGTCCTATTAAAATGTTTTAAATAAAAATAAAATAATAAATAAAATATCGTTCGAAGAAAATAACTTATACTTTCCATACAAAATAAACAAAAATAAATATTATTCTCTCAAATTTTCTAGTTAATTTTCAAAATGATGAAAAATTCAAATGATGTCCATGACCCATATATTGGAGTGCAATACTAAATTTAACGAATGACGGAATTCATTGAAATTCACGTACGTTTTACTTAATTCTAGTGTATGACTACACGTATGTCCTACAGGTGTCCTATAAACGCCCTGTGTGTTGTTAAATGCTATTATAATATCCTGTGCAGTTAACATGTTGGCTCCGGTACAAAATCTCACAAAAGCTTCTAAGGTATTGAGATCAGCTTCTTTAATATATTGCTGAAGATGCTTGACAACAGATATTTCCTCTTGTGATATATTTTCTGGATATCTTAATAAAGGCAGTATATTTTTCGCATTTGGAATATTTTTTTTGTATAAGGATGATAATTGATCTACAGTCAACATATCCTTCAAGATATCACTCCAGGTATCTATGATGAACATGGGACGCTGAATGATTTCTTTATGGGATATATCTTTTATTATTTGACCAATATTTTTTTTTTTTAATTAGCCATTTACATTCAAGTGTCTCCAAGATTTGTAAGAGTTCAGTCTCATCAACTTCTTCCCACTTTGTCAATGCCGTAGAAATAACTTCTGAATCATTATTGTTGATGTATTTCAGAAATTGCCCTGTTAAATCTGACTTGCACTCATTGAAGAAACAATATTCCATGAAAGAAGGAGCCAATTTGACGGGGAAGTAGCGTTCATCTGTCCAGCCTTTGTATATGATTTTCGCAATTGCTTTCCATTTCGTGCTATCGAAATCATGACAAACAACAGGCACTTTAAAGAAAGTACCAATGGTACATTTCTCATAGAATGTGTCAAAAAACTCGCTGAGAGCATCTCTAAATAGGCCTCCCATGTCATAGGCTATCTCTTTTTGACCATTCGGTAAATACATTTCGATTTGTAAACTTCCACAACTTTTTTGGTCGAGTGTTGTGAATGCTGATAAAAGCTCATCAAAGCACTGCCCTCTGTGTAATTTCAACAGAATAGTTTCATTTTTGTCAGTATTCACCAGTATGTTCGAATCAAGTAGATACGAATCACGTATGAATTCACCAGCATCGAATGCTAAGTCACTAACGTTAACCAGCGGTGGGACTCTGTAACTCAAAGCGAAAGCAAAAGCATGCGTAACCGAATGCTATCGCTTTTTTGGTACTCTGTATCGATATTCGGATTAGATCGGTAATGCCGAAGTTGTATTCGGAAGCAAAGCAAAAGCGACAAGATTTCGGCGGCGTGATCTGCGCGATTGTGCTTTTATCTCTTTCCTTTCAGTTGGTGTTTCACAATTTCGTCAATATTCTTGTTGAGGTTTGAGGTTAGATCGCATTAGATTGTTTATTTTGTTTGAATTCATAGTCTCTCGCTCAAATTTTATATTCAGTTTATCACTTTATCAGTATTATGAATAAGCAATTGAAAACAAATCCCTGCCAATGGAGTCGGTTTTTAGATTTTGCTGAGAAGAATCCTGTGGTTCTGACGAAAAAAATGGAAGGCCCCTTTGGTAGGGAGAAGTACAACAAGTTGTGGACTGAACTGACCAGCTCTTTAAATAGTATGGGGTATATAGTGAAAACCACCGAGAAGTGGCAAAAAGTGAGTATAATCCTTCAGAATTGAAAGGATAGATAGTATTTTATGATTTTTCTACTCAAATCTGTGGCCCCTTCACTCAATCATTAATTGTTGAAGGCTGTGGCTGACTGGAAGGGGAAAGTCAGGACAAAAGCAGCTGAAATAAAAATTGAGCTGAAGAAAACAGGTGGAGGAAGTCCAGCAGGAAAACAACTTTCTGAAACTGAAAAGAGGTTGATAGGAATCATGGGATGGACATCAATAAGGGGAGACGGAACTCTCGAGCTTGGATGCCCCTCAACCAGTACTGTGAGTAAAGTTCACAGTAATCTCTTGTTTGAAATGTTGAAGGTACACATTGGTCTGAAGTGAAATTTTCAACTATTTTTTTTTTAGATTCCTGAACAAATCCCAGAAACTCAGATAGAGTTTGAACACAATTATGACTTTAAAACAATGCCTCCGTCTCAAAGGAATGTATATATCCCACCACCACCATTAATTGGTATATCATCATCATCTTACATTAATATGGATAAATCTATAGTGTCTGAGACAGCTAAATATGGACCCAACTCCACCTCAACACCACAACATTCTCCTGTGGATAACGAAAATATACCTATGCCTGTGGAAGTGAAGAATAGCAGAAAACGTAAACTGCCTATTAAAAAAAAAACTTTCATTTCACAGAAGCGTTCTAACACTGTCAATTTAGAAAATATGCATAATGAAACACTAGGCATATTAGGAGAAATAAATTCAAACTTGAAAAGACTGGGTGATTCTCAAGAGGAACTATGTGGAATCCATAATAAAATTTTAGATGTCCTATTGCATACTAAATGAATATATCAAAATATATTCATTTCATATTAGTAAATATGTTGAATGACAGATAGAGAAGTGGAACCATTTTTCTATTGAATTTTGTTTGTTAACTAATTTTTTGTACAACTGTCAAAAATCTTGCATCTCTGCACCAACCTTATATTTTCAACTATGATAGTAAATACTGTCTGTAAATTATTTGGAATTTTCTCCTCGTTTCTATAAATAAAATTATGGGTAGGCATTATTATTTATAGAAATGAGTAGAAAATCCCAAATAATCTACAGATATGATGAGTAATAAGAGTTTGAATAATTTCAATTTAAAAGCAAGAACCTTTTCCACCTTGCTGCTGATTAGAAATACAATCGAGAATGAAATGCTTTTTTGTTACTAACACCAACACACTGTCCTTTATATTTCTTTCTGCTATGGTTGCAGATTTTCAGACAGTTGTACAAAGAATGTTTTGTAAATGATACTAACCATTGTGATGAATGTACCTTTTTCATGATAAGATTTTGTTTGCCTCTTGTTAAGATTTTCACTATTTATTGTGGAAACTAATTTTGTGATGAAAGTACCTTTATTTTATTAATGAGAAAAACTGTTTTTTTTTCTTATGAAATCATATATTTTTATTTTTTTTATTTTTATGTTCAAATTGGGAATGATTCTGTTTTTGTGAATATAATTTATTGATCAAAGTTCTCTTACTATGAACTTTGTGAAACAGAATGTTCATCTACTCTTAATAAATGTTTTTGTTTTCTTAATATATGTACAGTGTGGTCATTTGAATGTGCAACATAATATGTTGCACACTCAATATTATGGGAATTTTCTTAATTAATTGCACAATCAAAATACAAATATGTATTGCCAAAGCATATTTGATATTCATATTAAGCTCACTCATAATGGTTGCAGGTTAAACAGCATACAGAGTAGGTCAAAAAATATAAAAGTGTACAAGAGTAAAGTACTCTTATTTTAAAAAATTGAGCAAAATGTTATTGAGAAGTGTTATTTAGTATTGAAAGTTATGCCTAAATAACAAAACATGACCACCTACATTTTTTAAAATTTTATCTAAGCAACTTTCTTAACATTTCACTGAATTTTCTGAAATAACTGAGTACTGTACAATTTTTATATTTTTTGACCTACTCTGTATGCTGTTCGACTTGTAACCATTCTATGTACCTAATATGATTATTGAACATGCACTAACTTTTGCCAATATTTGTATGTTGGTTGTGCAATTAATTAGCAAAACTCCCATATGTTGCACACATAAATGACCACACTGTATAATATAAATAGGTTTGACATTTTCTAGTTCTTTCTGGGCACCATATTATATTGTTGTTCCAGTGGTTTTTTAAATATGTAGGAATGTGATAGCCCTGAAAATGGGTAATTACACAGGTAATTATCACATTGGGTATAGACAATTAAAACATCCTTTCCGAAAATACAGATTTTTATTTAATTTCATTCAGTTTTGAAAATATCTAGTGATTATGTTGTTCCGAATATGAATCCCTTCATTGAAGATGTTGAGAGGTGGCTGATGTTCTGGATGATTTCCTTCGATATCATCCATATCTTGGAAAATGAGATTCTCATCTACTGGAACTCTCCACTTAACACACATATTGTGCAGGATGGAGCAAGCATTAACAATGATTGCCACTTTTTGAGGTCCATACCGAAGTTTTCGTTCCCCTAGGAGACAACGAAAGCGTCCTTTCAAAACCCCATTAACCCTTTCAATACAATTTCTTCCAAGGATGTGGGAATCATTGTAGCACTTCTGAGGTGTATTTGGAAGGGCTCCCTGCACAGGAGTCATTAACCATGGTTCTTGTGGATAACCAGAGTCGCCTAACAACCAAGTATTCCTTTGACCGTTTTCATAATCATTTTGCAGTTGGACTTTTATAAGGGATTGACGCCAAATGAAGGAATCATGACAACTTCCTGGGAAGTTGGCATTAACATTTAAAATTAGTAGATCCTGATCACAAATCAGCTGTACATTTTTTGAGTGGTATCCTTTTCTATTTATGTAATTATGCTCTTCATCTGGGGGAGCTATCATAGCAATGTGAGTGCAATCTATTGCTCCAACAACTCCAGGCATACCACATATTTCAAAAAAATGTACTTTATTCATGGCCATTTGTTCATTTCCTGGGAATCTTATCCATTCCCCATGGAAATGGTTTTGAATCAGCAATGATACTTCATGAATAGATCGGCTCAGGACTTGTTGGCTCATTGCTAAGATATACTCTTGGCCTACACCTCTCTGGTAATTCCCAGTAGCGTAAAATCGCAAAGTTGCTAGAATTCTCAATTCACAAGGAATTCTTGTCGTTCTTGATGCTGGTTGCATCAACGGCACTAGTTCATTGAACAGGAAATGTGTAATATCCTTGTTGACTCTGAACAATTCAACAAATCTTTCATCTGTTAAGCTGAAAGGGTCACTTCGATCACGAAGGAATCTACTTTCGTCTCTATAGATATGCAGTTGATGTCTACGTTCGAGTGCATTGAAAATCGCTATGTTTGCAGGCAACATTATTTCTAATAAAAACCAAAATTAAACGAGAAAATACAGAGATAGCAAAATCCACAAGAGAATTCGAAATTCGAAGAATTCGTTTTTCATAACCTCATAATCTCATAAATGACTTTTTTGATACACTGAGATATTTTCTTTGATCAAATGGAATTCACAGCTCCGTTGCCAAATTTAACTCCATCGATTTCGTTTGATTCCGTATGAAGTCGTATGACGATAGCAAAAGCAAAACGTGGCGTATCGAACACCATACAGAGTAAGTTAAAACAAAGCATGCGCCTCTGCTTCGCTTCGCTTTCGCTATGCTTCTGCTTTGTGAAACGAGTTACAGAGTCCCACTGCAGGTCGTTATCGCCAACCAAGTCGTTATCGCCAACCAATTCATTATCGTTCGATACATTTACTTCAGCAGCAGCAGATTCATAATATGATTTAACATACTCAGGCCTCTCAATCTCTAACAAACTTGGTGATATTGAATCAGAATTTGTAATATCCAGAACAGGGCCATATGATTCTGGAGACGGTGTGTTTCTGGAAGAGCAAGCAGCAGAGTAAGGAGATGATGGTCTTACAACCGTTTCACATTTTTTTCCAGAATTAGAGTGATTTGGTTCCTTGTTTTTCATTATAAATGCCAAGTAAAACCTCACTCTTGATAGACCAGTTATTTTGAATAAATCTTCAACTGTAACATCATCCGAGAAAGTATTGCTCTTGAAATCCCATAGGTCAAATTCGAAATCTTCTTTAGGACCTCTGGTCGAAACACCATTAGGAAAGAATAAATTCTCAGCTTTTCTTTGTATATAAGATTTTTTTGCATCTTTCGGTACAGTAATTTTCCTAGTTCCCCCTCCACTCTTAGTTCGTACTTGCTTGGTAGGTTCTCCAAATGAGCTGCAAACCCAGAAGCTACAGATCGCGTTCATTTTCACTTCTGTTCTCGTTCATGGGTGTGCCCGTGTTCAATAATAATTGTTCAATGGTTTCGATCGTCCGAATTGACAAAGCTGTGTCTTGTGTGTGATGTGGCAAAATTTTGTTTTTGTGCTGGCTGTAAACCGAGCTGTGAAATACACCGTGCATTGCATCACTGCAATGAAGAAAGTATTCTTCATACTAACTTTTCACGGACTAAAATTGGTTTATTTCGAAAAACAAAATGATCGACGAGATTCTGAATTAAAATATCTGGGTTTCTGTGATGCAAGTTTTATTGACAATTCTCATCATAACTCCGAAGGAAGAGTAAATATAAGTAAGTATTCAACTTCTCATCTCTTAATAAATTCGTCAGTATGCATATGGATGATATTTCTCCGAAAAAATCAATGAGTAATGTCAATAAAACTTCCAGAGAATCCCAGATATTTCAATTCAGAGACTAATCGCATTTTTGTTTTTTGAAAAAAAAAACTTTGGATCATGAAAAGTAAGTGTGGATAGGATATTCATTTTCATTGCAGTATTTCAAAGCACGGTTTCATGATGCATACCATCGAACAATGTTGATGAATATACTAGAGTAGAAAAATATCGGGATAACTGTTGACAATGAAAATATACCATAGCATGTTAAAATGTCAGGTTTGATTCAGATATCAGATAACTATAATAGAATGAGACGAATTACTGCGTTACCTCAAGATGATTGGGCCAGTAATGAAAACAGGCTGTTTTATTCAGGAATGATTTCTATTCGACACTCTGTGTTATCATACAAACTATAGAACAAGTAATAGTTATTCAGCAGCGGTGTTTACACTGAGAGAAAACTTGAGTTACCATAATTGGAAATCTGATATCCGTTATTACGATATCTGCAATAAATAGGGGACAGATGTATTCATTTGCTACCATAGATGAAGTGAATTTTCAGGTGACTTGTAGTTATGGCAGCTTATTCAATTTGCAAACTTGTATAAAAACACCGCTGCTGAATAACTACTACTTGTTCTAGTTTCTATGATAACACAGAATGTCGAATAGGAATTATTCCCATAAAATGTTGCAGTAACTCTCCACTCTATAGTGGTTATTAGACTATCGACATAAAACAGCATGTTTTTATTACTGGCACAACCATCTTGAGGTAACGCAGTAATACGTCTCATTTTATTATAGTTATCTGATATCTGCATGAAACCTGACATTTTGACATGCTATTGTAATATAGCTCATTTTCAACAGTTATCCCAATATTTTTCTACTCTAGTATATTCATCAAACAGTGGTAATAAGGTTATCTAATCAACATTATTCGGTGGTATGCATTATGAAACCGTGCTTTGAATTACTGCAATGAAAATGAATATCCTATCCAAACTATCACTTCTCATGATCCAAAGTTATTGTTTTCAAAAAAAACAAAAAAATACGTTTAGTCTCTGAATTGAAATATTTGGGTATCTGTGGAAGTTTTTTGATATTACTCATTGATTTTTCCGGAGAAATATCATCTATATGCATTACTGACGAATTTATTAAGAAATGAGAAGTTGAATACTCATATTTACCCTTCCTTCGGAGTTATGATGAGAATTGTCAATAAAACTTCCCTCACAGAAACCCAGATATTTTGATTCAGAATCTCATCAATCATTTTGTTTTTGAAATAAACCAATTTTAGGCCGTTGAAAGTGGGTATGGAGAATACTTTTTTCATTGCAATAATGCAATGCACGGTGTATTCCACAGATCGGTTCACAGCCAGCACTAAAACAAAACTTTGCTACATCACAGACATTCACCTACAAGACACGGCTCTATCGATTCGGACGATCTAAACTATTGAACAATAATTGAACACGGGCACCCATGACCAAGAACAGCAGTGAAATGAACGCGATCTGTATCTTTGTCAGCCCCAATACTAATGAAACAGTAGAGCGAAATGAGCCGAATTACGATTGTCGAATGATTGCCTAATAACCGTCATACATGTGAATTGCTAGAGTTATTCGTCAACGTACAATGATAGAAACCCAAACAGCTATGATTATTGGGACAAACATTATCTGAATTCACCAATGAGCATAATTCACACAACGAGCTATGTCAATAAAAAATCTAAATAGACTGGAATTTATAAAATTCTCATAATGTCATATCACACTTGCATCATGATGGTAGCAAATGTCCATTCAAGGGTATTACAAATGATTTAAGAAATCGATTTTTATAATCATAGAATGGAGAGAATACTGTTGTAATAATAAAATGATCAGGAATAGGAGATTTCCTTATAATGGTTATTACAATCAGAGCTGGTAGATATTTTTAATATCCAGTTTCTCTCAGTGTATACAAGTTTGCAAATTGAATATGCAGCGATATAACTATAAGCCACCTGAAAATTCACTTCATCTATGGTAGCAAATGAACACATCTGTCCCCTATCCATTGCAGATATCGTAAAAACGGTTATCAGAATTCCAATTATGATAACTCAAGTTTTCTCTCAGTGCAGTACGGTTATACGTTTTATTGTTTGTAAGTTTGAAACAATAATTATACATAGGCAATTATTTCCAGCTAAAAAATTACTTGTTGAAGATAGCCTCATAACTTTCTTGACCTAACTATTTATGAAACATACTACCTACTTACTTATTCAACTTGATATCTATAGATTCTGAACAGAATTACATTAAATAATACAGTTAAAATCAACTCATATTTTAACCAAGAATTTACCTGATTTAACAGTATTCGAACATAACAAATACAAATTAGTTCTCGAATATTTATTCAATCACACTACTTACCAACTATCATATTATTTATTGAATTCCTACCTACCATTGAACAAATATGGCATAATCTCGTGAAGAACTCATACAAAATTGTGCAGTTCTCAGAGGCAATATAACACGTTTTAAGCATTTTGTAGATACTTTATATCCTGCTAATCCTGATTAGATACAGTTGGAACTTCGGTTAAGCAAGTTTCAATTAAACATGAATTCATTTGATGATGTACAATTGAAAAAAGAATTATTGGATGAAGACACGGCAGAGAATTCTCAACAACATGAACTTGATCGGAATGATTTCGAAGAATTATATTTTGAACTGCTCACACAAGCCAAACGCCTTCTCACGTCCAGTGGTGTGGATCAAGGGGTGCGTTCGGGATTAAATTCAAATAATGATATTACTAATTCTATCAAACTGCCTACCATAAATCTACCTAGTTTTGATGGTTCGTATAGTCAGTGGTTATACTTTAAGGATACTTACCTTTAGTTCAATAATACATAACAATAATACTATAACCCTAATAACACACCTTCATCCATTGGACATCCAATGGATATCCTTACCCGGACGTCCTATGGATGTCCATAGGATATCAGCTTTTCACATTTTAGGACATACATACGTTATACATTATGGACATCCATTTGGTGTCCATGGACATCCATATGGTGTCCATATATTGGACATATATACCAACCTATACGTATTCAAAAGACAGGTTATGTTATTTTCATTTATTTCAAACATTGTTCATGGGTGAAACCCAAAGTATATAATATAATAAAAAAATAGATAGTACCTACTTAGGATGATAAATTGGAAAAGGAGTGGTCCAATTCACTGGCAGCACAAAAACTGAAATGCATATTTTGCATCGTTTCTGCATTATTTTTGAAAATATTCAATGCATTCTGAATCCGTCTCCATAATTCCTGTTCAGTATTTAATGGTCTGAAGTACACCTTAAACTTTATAGGTACTGCTTCCCATAAACTATAGTATATTTCCTCTGCCGTTTCATCTACTTATTATCTGAAAACTGTTGAATGAAACAGCAATGGACATTCAGAGTGAAATGTGGTGGAGCCTCATCATGCAAGAGCCACATGTTGTGAAAAAGGTGTTCCATAAATTTTTATCGTCGGTTTAGGTCGATGAGTAAGATAATTGGCCCCAAGATGAAAATTCCTCAAACTGCGAAATTGTCAGTGATTCTTGCCCACACATCATCTGTTGTCGTATCATTCAAGAGTTTGTCAACATCCGATGATTTTTTTTTTCTACTTCATAGAAGATACGTCGGAAGAACCTGTTTCAAATCCTTTTCCTTCTGTTCATTCTAGTGAAGGGTGTTTTACCTACCTATCCAAGAAATATGTTATGTAACAATTCGCAATTAGGAACACACCTGAATAGACACAGAAATAATAATAACTTACTTGTATGAAGGCCGGATAAAGCAGGAAACTTGGGCGTAATTCAACTATAAAATACTAGTAATTATCATGAAAGTCCACCAAAATGAATGAATGAAATAAACATAACCTACATTATATTTCGAATTCTGACAGATGAATTCAGATCTTCTTCTTCTTCTCATTTCACTCTTCTCAAAATTTCTCGCTACAATGACATCCCGACAATACACTCATGGATGTCCAATATGTACTGCCAAGTATCCGGTATGGACATCCAAGTGGCTATTCGATGTGCGTCCATGGACATAGATAGGCTTCCAGATGGAGTACATACTAGATCATCAGCTGGATATACAACAATGTACATCAAAAGATAGTTCCATTTGGCGTCCATGGATGTCTTGGACGGCAAATGGATATAAAATGGATGTCGTCTGGATAACGTGTGTTATTAGGGAACTGAAATACAAAAATTTCATTACTTACGATTATCATTGAAAGGGGAAGCTGCCGACATAATTAGGTCCCTTGAGATTTCTTCTGGAAATTATAATACTGCGTGGACACTTTTGCAAAATCGATATGAAAATAAAACATTATTGGTAAACAACCACGTGAAAACTCTTTTCAATCTACCGACTGTACATAAGGAATCTCATAGTGCATTGAGATCACGTGTTGATAACCTAAATGAACATTTAAGGGCTTTGGAAGTGCTTGAACAGCCAGTGGACAAATGGGACACTCTTGTCATTCACATGGTTTCCAACAAATTAGATTCGGTTACGCGAAGAGAATGGGAGGTTAAAAATACTAGCTCATCAACACATCTAGCCACTTTAGATGAATTATTAAAATCCTTGAATGACAAGTGTAGTCTGTTGGAAACATTAAGTCCTAGTACTTCAAGTGCTGTTAATCAGAAGCAAAAATCATTTTTAGTAGCGGATAATGAAATACAAGTATGTAAAATCTGCTCTGGAGATCATTATATTACAAAATGTACACGTTTCTTGAACTTATCGGCTGAAAAAAGGTACGATGAAACAAAGAAAAAACAATTATGTACTAATTGCCTAAAAGGAGGACATACTAATAAAGCATGTTTTAGTACAAATTGCAAAACCATACCATGCTTCATTACAACCCAAACAATGCAAATACTGAGTCAAATACGAGGTCAAATAATACTCATCAACCAACCTGATTGCTCAGGACTTAATGCGAGTGAATTAAAAGTAATGGCTTTGAGAAGTAAGAGAACTCTAAGGTTTATTTGTGGAGAATGCTTGATGGGAGTGAGGCTTGTTCCTGAGCTGATAAAGAAGATTGATGATCTGCAAGAGGAAGTAAAGAAGCTCAAGACATTGATTCAAACAACACCAAACTCTTCAGTGCCTGAAAATGAATTGGTGGAAGAACTACACGAACGTCAGAAACGAAAGAACAATGTAATGGTTTTTAATTTACCTGAACCACGCGGTCTAGCTTCCGATCTGGATAAAGTTAAAGAAATTGTTCATAAATTAACTAATGAGGATCTAACTATTTCAAAAGTTTTGAGGATTGGTAAACCAAATAAAAAGGGTCACCGTGCTGTCAAAGTCATTTTTAATAATTATTTGAACGCTAATAAGGTCATTACTGCGAAAAAAGACTCTCTCAGAGGAACGGCCGTTTCTATCAACGCTGACATGACACGACTTCAGATTAACTCATGGCGTAAGTTACGAGAAGAACTGGAAGAGAGGAAAAGATCAGGAGAAAATGTGATCATCAGGTATTTCAATGGAGTTCCACGCATTACGAAACAAATTCAAAAAAAGTAAATAAGAGCCATATCTGCTTCTATTACCAAAACGTCGGTGGATTACGTACCAAATTACTCGAATTGCAGCAAGCAGTTTTGTGCTCTAACTATGATGTAGTAATATTAGTGGAGATTCGGTTGAACAAAGACTTTCGTAATTCCGAATTAGGTTTAAAGGGATTCAATATTTTCAGGTTTGATAGAGACTCAACAGATTCATTAAAAAAACGTGGTGGTGGTATTCTGATAGCTATTAGAGATTCTTTTTCTGCTAGTTCTATAGATATTGTGAATAATAATGTTGAACATGTTTTGTCACACTTTCTCTATGTCAAGAAAACTTAATTATTGGTGCAGTGTATATTCCTCCATCTTCCAATATTGAACTTTATATCAATCATACTTATACGGTTGATCATATAGTAGAAACTTTCCCTGATCATAAATTAATACTTTGTGGAGATTATAACATACCTGATGCTATTTGGTTCAATGATGATCTTGGTCTAAGCGTCAATTGTCCAGAAAACTCACCAGCAAATATTCTATTAAATTCATTCAGTTTTCATAACCTATTTCAGGTGAATTCCGTACCAAATTCATGAAATGTATTTTTGGACCTGATATTCTCATCATATCAGGATTTGATTGTTGATAATCCAGTTGATCCAGTTTTTTCAAACAGTATTCATCATTCTGCCATTGGTTTTGATTTGATTAACGTGAAAACTACTGAATTGAAGATTGTGGAATATTTTTATGATTTCAAAAATGGTGATTATATCCTTATGAATAATTTCTTTGCTAACTTCGATTGGATGTCGTTTTTGAACGTTGATGATTTGAACCTGATCTCAACTAAATTCTATGTTTTATATAGCGCCATTCATGAATTTGTTCCTCTGAAAAAGTATCAATCGTCCGCGTTCCCCATATGGTTCAACAGTGAATTGAAACAAACTATTTTTGAAAAAAAAATTGTTCATAAGGAGTATAAAAATGGCAATATAAAAGCATATAATCGGTTTCAATTTCTCAGGGAACGGTGTAGAATCTTACGAGATGAATGCTATCGTAACTATATTATTAGAACTGAAAACAACATTTCCTCTAATCCTCGCCATTTCTGAAAATTCATTAATGATAAGAAAAAGTCCCACAGTCTTCCATCTCGTATGGTATATAACGATATATGTAGTGATAATTGTGATGAAATAGTTGATATGTTCTCTGACTATTTCTCGACCGTTTACGACAATACAACAATTAATCAAATCCCTCACTATCACTTCAATAACACTGTTGACGTTTGTACTTATACTATTGATATCAAAGAAGTTATTGATTTGGTACTGTCATTACCTATGAAGTTGTCAACAGGCCCAGATAAGATCCCATTGTATCTGATAAGAAAATGTATTTATACTTTAGCAAAACCTATTCACTTGCTGTTCAATTCATCTCTTGAGAAGGGGAAGATACCTAACAACTGGAAACACTGTTTCGTTAAACCTATCCATAAAAGTGGTTCACGGGAGGATGTTAGCAATTATAGAGGTATTTGTAATCAGTCAGAGTTACCAAAAATGTTGGATTGTTTGATCACTAGAAAACTATCATGGGATTTTAAAAATATTATATCTAACCAACAACATGGTTTCTGTCGGGGTCGATCAACATCAACAAACCTGTTGCTTTATCAAAACTATATCATCAATTCATTAGAGTGTAAGCTGCAAGTAGACTCTATTTACACAGACTTCTCTAAGGCTTTTGATAGAGTTAACCATAGTCTGTTGCTTGCAAAACTTGAAGCTTTGGGTATAGAGGCGAATATTCTAAGTTGGATCAGAAGCTATCTCACTAGTAGAGTCCAATATGTGAAATATGGGAGCTCAGTTTCACAACCAATCGAAGTACCATCAGGTGTACCACAGGGATCTCACATGGGACCTCTTTTATTTAATCTTTTTATTAATGACCTCTCTGATGTCATCATCAACAGTTCCTTCTTGATGTTTGCCAATGACCTGAAGATCTAACCTAATCTAACCTAACCTGACCTGAAGATGTTTAGAACGGTTCAATGCATTTCTGATGCTGAGAGTTTGCAGCTCGATCTAAATAACTTTTCCAGATGGTGCCATATCAATTTATTGAAACTGAATTTGAATGAATATCAAAAGATAACATTTTCACGAAGTCATGATGCTATTGATCATATTTACAGAGTTAATGACACTAATCTATCAGTAACCAATACAATCAAAGACTTAGGAGTAATATTCGATTCGAAAATGACCTTCAAACATCACATAATAGAAACATCATCTCGTGCTCGTAAAATGCTAGGCTTCTCCCTCCGTTCTGATGAAGAACTATCTGTCAATGCAGTTAAAATTATTTATTGTGCACAGGTGGGGTCTATTCTTGAATATAATTCTTTGATTTAGTCACCATTTTACAAAGTTGATTCTGATCTTCTGGAGGGTTGTCAAAATAAATTTTTAAGAAGTTGTGCATATCACATGGGATTCAATAGGGATGAATATACCTATCCACAAATATTAGATCTTTTGAACATGAATACGTTGATACATAGAAGAATAGAAATTGATCTATTATTCCTCGATAAAATTATCAATGGTTACATTGATTCTCCTGAAATTGTTGCTCTGATTATTGCTTTCCGCAAATACAATAAGAAACAGAAATAGTGACATTTTCAAGATACCATTCTGTAGGACAAATTATGGCCAAAATGAATCGATGAATTAAATTATGAAAACAGCAAACACAAACGATCACCAAATTGAACTTTTCAATTCATCTTTTTTGTCTCTCAGGAGAGCGATAAAAAACTGTTAATCACTTTTTTCATAATCTTCATCTTTCTATTCGTCTTAGCCTTCTACATTTTTTTTGTGTTAGACTTCTTCATAGATATGATAATGTGTACGTGCTCTGTATTTTTATACTTTCTTTTTGTAAATTGTATAATTGGCTTGTCCTTTAATAAATAAATAAATAAAATAAATAAATAAATAAATTATCCACGAAATCATCATAACGAGAGATCATCGGAACGAGCTAGATTTACAAATTTTCATTCCCACAAATATTGAACAACCAGGTATACAGGGTGAACCAGAAAATTCAAGTTCATCTGAACCAAATGTAGAGGTCACTTATTCTAATTCAAGCAATCATAATCAAATATTACTATCTACTGAAGTTATTAGTGTTTTGGATAAATACGGTGAATATCATGATTGTAGGGCATTATTAGATTTAGGCCTAACGTCTCATCTTATAACACAAGAGCAAGCTGATAAATTGAAGATGACTAAAATCAAAACACAAATATCTGTTTCGGTATCAATAAAACTCAAAGTAACATCACATATTGTTTAAATGTCAAATTGAAATCAAAGAAAAATTCATACCAAACTAATATTAATTGTTTGATCATACCACAAATAACTGAGGCCTTAGCTTCGATATCATTTGATAAGAATATTATTGAGATTCCTCAAAACATTATACTGGCTGATCCGAACTTTAACGAGTCTAGTAAGGTGGACATGTTGATTGGTGCCGATTTATTCTGGCAAATATTAAGAATGGGTCAAATTAATTTAGGAAAACATAAACCTATCATTCAGAACACATTATTTGGATCGGTGATATCTGGAGAAATTCCGCATGGAATTTTCAATTGTTTCTTAACTCGACAATCTAACTTTTTTACTGAAACAGAATTACATAATTCATTATCCAAGTTTTGGGAAATTGAAGAATATCCGAATATTATGCCCTTGACGGAGGAGGAAAAAATGGCTGAAGATTACTTCAAGGCAACTACCGAACGTAATGAAACTGGTAGATTCGTTGTGAGGCTCCCTTTAAATCAGTCTTGTGATGTATTGGGTGATTCAAAACAATTAGCTCTCAAGCGATTTTATTCCAATTCATGGACGAATATGCTACTTTGAATCATATGACAAGAATTAAAGCCATAGACGATAGTTCGAATGGTTATTTCATTCCTCATCATTTTGTAAAAAAGGATAATAGCTTGACAACTAAACTCTGGGTAATTTTTGATGCGTCTATGAAAATATCAACGGGATTTTCAATTAATGATTTACAGTTAGTGAGTCAAACTATTCAACAGGACTTAGTATCCATCATTTTGAGATTTAGATCTCCTAAATACATATTGGCCGGTGATGTAACAAAAATGTACAGACAGATTTTGATACATAATGAAGTCAGCCAATTGAAACATACGAATTGAATACAGTCACCTATGGCACCTCGTCAGCGCCATTTCTAGCAGTTAGATGTTTACATGAGATTGGCTTTCAAAATATTAATGAGTATCCATTGGCCTGTCAGATAATCCTCAGAGATTTTTATATTGACGATCTGCTAACGGGATCAAATGATATCAACACGCTTCTACAGATTTATGAAGATATCACCACACTTTTTTTGTCATATGGATTTGCGCTAAATAAATGGATATTAAACAGTGTAGAGATTTTAGAAAATATACAAAATTCCCAACCGAATATTATCATTAATGTGTTGAAAAGGAATATTCTCAGATAAATTATGAACATACAAAAATGGATATATATTTATATAAAGCAATACATTGAGAATTCGCATTCTCTATGTGATGAGAATATTTACTCTTTTTCAGTTAATTCAATAGAAAACAACTACTTTCCTGGCGATATGCCACGACGAACATTGAATTATATCTATTGAACACACACGATAAGAGTTTGAAAATAAAATAGAAAAATTTCTGAAATTGAGAATTTGCATTCTCCTTCAGACAAAAATATGTATATACACACATCATTCTGAATATTCAACAGAAAACAACTACTTTCCTGGCTATTTGCCACGTCGAACATTGAATTATATCTGATGAACATTCAAAAGGGGAACATGAAAAATAAAGAATAAAATCCTCCGAAATTGAGAATTGACATTCTTCTTCAAATCGGATGAATAATATGATGAATAATGATCTAGAAATATGACTTACCAATATATTCAGCATTGAAATGGAAAAAGGAATGTATAGGAGAAGTATACTGGCATGAACTCTGATCTTGATGAGCTTGAAAACGTCCAAAAATAATCATTCATATCAGTGATATGGGAAATATTATCTCTCACACACAGGTTATATGACTTTATTGCAATGAACCCATTTCGGATCTCTGAATCCTCATCAGTAACCATGATGTCCACTTATTCTTACAGCCATTCTTCATGATATACACAATTTTCATCTCTATATAATACAACTAAAATCGAGTAAAACTATAACGAAATGACATCTGAGAAATTTGTTGACATTCTATTCCTGTCATTTGGACGTTTTTGTTTTTGGATGTATGATAAATTGACATTCATCATACAGGGCGTGGAAATGAATTCTGAATTGAGACTCTATCACGAATCTGCGATTAGAGGTCTATAAAAATCAAAAGTTTCCATCGTTCAAGTTTGAACCCCCTGATTGGGTATGAAAGTGTTGAAAAGGAATATTCTCAGATAAATTATGAACATAC
>OU896711.1:44737075-44754810 GCA_918026855.4 Phaedon cochleariae
AAATCATTCCGCACACTGTATCTATGTATTCTGTCATCTCACATGGATACCTTTGGAGCATATGAGTTCGCAACTATTATATAAGACGACATCAGAGCGGGTATAACGCACACAACAGGCAGAACAAGAAACTTCGACTTCGCCTCTGTCTACACTGTAACTTCGCATTCTAGCATCTGACATGCCTACAGTTATAGCAGATGCGATCGCACTGACCATATGAGACGACTTTGAAGGACTCATAACGAGAACAATAGGCAAATAAAGATACTTCGACAACATCAGTCCGCACACTGTATCTCTGTATTCTATCATCTCACATGGATATCTTTGGAGCATATCAGTTCGCAACGAACATCAGTCCGCACACTGTATCTCTGTATTCTATCATCTCACATGGATATCTTTAGAGCATATCAGTTCGCAACGATCATTTGAGACGACATCGAAACGGAAATAACGCATAAAACAGGAAGAACAAGAAACTTCCACTATGTTTACACTGTGGCTCTGAATTCTAGCATCTGACATGCCTACAGTTGAAACCGATACGATCGCATTGACCATATAGGAAGACTCCGAAGGACAAATAACAAGATCAATAGGCAAGTGAGGATACTTTGACAAAATCAGTCTGCACACTGTATCTCTTTATTTCATCATCTCACATAGATACCTCTGGAGCATATCAGTTCAAATCGATTATATGAGACGACATCAAAACGGGTATAACGCACACAACAGGCAGAAAAAAAAACTTCGACTATATTCACACTGTAACTTTGCATTCTAGCATCTGACATGCCTACAGTTATAGCAGATACGATCGCACTGACCATATAGGACGACTTCAGAGGACATATAACGAGAGCAATAGGCAAGTGGAGATACTTTGACAACATCAGTCTGCACACTGTAACTCTGTATTCTATCATCCCACATAGATACCTCTGGAGCATATAAGTTCGCAACGATCATATGAGACGACATCAAAGCGGATATAACGTACACAACAGGCAGAACAAGAAACTTCGACTTCGACTATGTTTACTTTGAAACTTTTCATTCTAGCTTCTTGAATGCCCATTCGAGAAGAATATATGACAGCTCATTATATGTGAGTGGAGTACTATACTTCTCCATATTCACCAAAAACTTCGATTCCAACAATCAAGAGTCGGTAAACCGGCGTGTTCGCCAAAACTTCGAATTTATCAATCTTGATAATAAGTCGGTTATACATCTTATAGGTAGACATTGTCTAGTGTTCCCTGAATCAAAATAACGCTTACATGAGAGAGAGCAAGAAACTTCGACTTCGACTATGTTTACACTGTAACTTTGCATTCTTGCATCTGACATGCCTACAGTTATAGCAGATGCGATCGCACTGACCATATGAGACGACTTTGAAAGACTTATAACGAGAACAATAGGCAAATGAAGATACTTCGACAACATCAGTCTGCACACTGTATCTCTGTATTTTATCATCTTACATAGATACCTTTGGAGCATATCAGTTCGCTACCATCATATGAGACGACATCAAAACGGGTATAACGCACACAACAGGCAGAACAAGAAACTTCGACTTCGACTATATTTACACTGTAACTTCGCATTCTAGCATCTGACATGCCTACAGTAATAGCAGATACGATTGCACTGACCATATAGGACGACTTCAGATGACATATAACGATAACAATAGGCAAGTAAAGATACTTCGACAACATCAGTCTGCACACTGTATCTTTGTATTTTATCATCTTACATAGATACCTTTGGACCATATCAGTTCGCAACCATCAAATGAGACGACATCAAAACGGGTATAACGCACACAACAGGCAGAACAAGAAACTTTGACTTCGACTATATTTACACTGTAACTTCGCATTCTAGCATCTGACATGCCTACAGTTATAGCAGATACGATCGCACTGACCATATAGGACGACTTCAGAGGACATATAACGAGAACAATAGGCAAGTAAAGATACTTTGACAACATCAGTCTGCACACTGTATCTCTGTATTTTATCATCTCACATAAATAACTTTGGAGCATATCAGTTCGCAACCATCATATGAGACGACATCGAAACGGGTATAACGCACACAACAGGCAGAACAAGAAACTTCGACTTCGACTATATTCACACTGTAACTTCGCATTCTAGCATCTGACATGCCTACAGTAATAGCAGATACGATCGCACTGACCATATAGGACGACTTCAGAGGACATATAACGAGAACAATAGGCAACTGAAGATACTTCGACAACATGCCTCCAGTTATAGCAGATGCGATCGCACTGACCATACAGTACGACTCCGAAGGACATACAACGAGAACAATAGCCAAGTGAAGATACTTCGACCACATCAGTCCGCATACCGTATATCTGTGTTCTATCATCTCACATGGATTCCTCTGGAGCATACGAGTTCGCAACTATTATATAAGACGACATCGAAGCAGGTATAACGCACACAACACGCAGAACAAGAAACTTCGACCCCGACTATGCTAACACTGTAACTCCGCATTCTAGCATCTGACATGCCTACAGCTATAGCAGATACGATCGCACTGAACATATAAGACGACTTCGTGGGACATATAACGAGATCAACTGACAAGTGAAGATACTTCGACATCCGTCTGCACACTGTATCTCTGTATTGTAACATTTTACATGAATACCTTTGTAGCATGGTAGTTCGAAACGATCATATGAGACGACATCAAAACATGTATAACACACACAACGAGAAACTTCGACTCCGACTATGTCTAAACTGTAACTTCGCATTCTAGCATCTGACATGCCTACAGTTATAGCAGATGCGATCGCACTGACCATATGAGACGACTTTGAAAGACTTATAACGAGAACAATAGGCAAATGAAGATACTTCGACAACATCAGTCTGCACACTGTATCTTTGTATTTTATCATCTTACATAGATAATTTTGGAGCATATCAGTTCGCAACCATTATATGAGACGACATCAAAACGGGTATGACGCACACAACAGGCAGAACAAGAAACTTCGACTTCGACTATATTTACACTGTAACTTCGCATTCTAGCATCTGACATGCCTACAGTAATAGCAGATACGATCGCACTGACCATATGGGACGACTTCAGAGGACATATAACGAGAACAATAGGCAAGTAAAGATACTTTGACAACATCAGTCTGCACACTGTATCTCTGTATTTTATCATCTCACATAGATACCTCTGGAGCATATCAGTTCGAATCGATCATATGAGACGACATCAAAACGGGTATAACGCACACAACAGGCAGAACAAGAAACTTTGACTCCGACTATGTTTACTTTGTAACTTTGCATTCTAGCTTCTTGAATGCCTATTCAAGAAGTATCGTAACATTTCACATGAATACCTTTGTAGCATGTTAGTTCGCAATGATCATATGAGACGACATCAAAACGGGTATAACGCACACAACAGGCAGAACAAGAAACTTCGACTTCGACTAAATTTACACTGTAACTTTGCATTCTAGCATCTGACATGCCTACAGTTATGGTAGATGCGATCGCACTGACCATATGAGACGACTTTGAAGTACTTATAACGAGAACAATAGGCAAATAAAGATACTTCGACATCATCATTCCGCACACTGTATATCTGTATTATATCATCTCACATGGATACCTTTGGAGCATATGAGTTCGCGACTATTATATAAGACGTCATCGAAGCAAGTATAACGCACACAACAGGCAGAACAAGAAACTTCGACCTCGACTATGCTAACACTGTAAATCCGCATTCTAGCATCTGACATGCCTACAGCTATAACAGATACGATCGCACTGACCATATAAGACGACTTCGTGGGACATATAACGAGAACAACTGTTAAGTGAAGATACTTCGACACTTGTCTGCACACTGTATCTCTGTAATTTATTATCTCACATGGATACCTCTGGAGCATATAAGTTCGCAACGATTATATGAGACGACATCGAAGCAAGTATAACGTACACAACAGGCAGAACAAGAAACTTTGACTTCGACTATGTTCACTTTGTAACTTTGCATTCTAGCTTCTTGAATGCCTATCCAAGAAGTATATATGACAGCTCATTATATGTGAGTGGAGTACTATTCTTCTTCATATCCACCAGAAACTTCGATTCCAACAATCAAGAGTCGGTGAACCGGCGTGTTCGCCAAAACTTCGAATTTATCAATCTTGATAATAAGTCGGTTATACATCTTATAGGTAGACATTGTCTAGTGTTTCCTGAATCAAAATAATGCTTACAACAGAGAGAACTAGAAACTTCGACTTCGACTATGTTTACACTGTTAATCTGCATTCTTGCATCTGACATGCCTACAGTTATAGCAGATGCGAACGCACTGACCAAATAGGACGACTCCGAAGGACATATAACGAGAACAATAGGCAAGTGAAGATACTTCGACAACATCAGTCTGCACACTGTATCTCTGTTTTCTATCATCTGACATAGATACCAAATTAACGCTTACAACAAAGAGAGCAAGAAACTTCGACTTCGACTATGTTTACACTGTAACTTCGCATTCTTGCATCTGACATGCCTACAGTGATTGCAGATACGATCGCACTGACCATATAGTACGACTTCGAAGGACATACAACGAGAACAGTAGGCAATTGAAGATACTTCGACCACATCAGTCTGCATACCGTATCTCTGTATTCTATCATCTCACATGGATACCTCTGGAGCATATGAGTTCGCAACTATTATATAAGACGTCATCGACGCAGGTATAACGCACACAACAGGCAGAACAAGAAACTTCGACCCCGACTATGCTAATACTGTAAATCCGCATTCTAGCATCTGACATGCCTACAGCTATAGCAGATACGATCGCACTGACCATATAAGACGACTTCGTGGGACATATAACGAGAACAACTGACAAGTGAAGATACTTCGACATCCGTCTGCACACTGTTTCTCTGTATTGTAACATTTCACATGAATACCTTTGTAGCATGGTAGTTCGCAACCATCATATGAGACGACATCAAAACGGGTATAAGGCACACAACAGGAAGAACAAGAAACTTCGACTATGTCTCCACTGTAACTTCGCATTCTAGCATCTGACATGCTTACAGTTATAGCAGATGCGATCGCACTGATCATATAGTACGACTTCGAAGGACATACAACGAGAACAAAAGGCAAGTGAAGATACTTCGACCACATCAGTCCGCATACCGTATCTCTGTATTCTATCATCTCACATGGATACCTCTGGAGCATATGAGTTCGCAACTTTTATATAAGACGTCATCGAAGCTGGTATATCGCACACAACAGGCAGAACAAGAAACTCCGACCCCGAATATGCTAACACTGTAACTCCGCATTCTAGCATCTGACATGCCTACAGCTATAACAGATACGATCGCACTGACCATATAAGACGACTTCGTGGGACATATAACGAGAACAACTGACGAATGAAGATACTTCGACACTCGTCTGCACACTGTATCTCTGTATTGTAACATTTCACATGAATACCTTTGTAGCATGGTAGTTCGCAACCATCATATGAGACGACATCAAAACGGGTATAACGCACACAACAGGAAGAACAAGAAACTCCGACTTCGACTATGTCTCCACTGTAACTTCGCATTCTAGCATCTGACATGCTTACAGTTATAGCAGATGCGATCGCACTGATCATAAAGTACGACTTCGAAGGACATACAACGAGAACAATAGGCAAGTGAAGATACATCGACCACATCAGTCCGCATACCGTATCTCTGTATTCTATCATCTCACATGGATACCTCTGGAGCATATGAGTTCGCAACTATTATATAAGACGTCATCGAAGCAGGTATAACGCACACAACAGGCAGAACAAGAAACTTCGACCCCTACTATGCTAACACTGTAACTCCGCATTCTAGCATCTGACATGCCTACAGTTATAGCAGATGCGATCGCACTGACCATATGAGACGACTTTGAAAGACTTATAACGAGAACAATAGGCAAATGAAGATACTTCGACAACATCAGTTTGCGCACTGTATCTCTGTATTTCATCATCTTACATAGATACCTCTGGAGCATATCAGTTCGCAACCATCATATGAGACGACATCAAAACGGGTATAACGCACACAACAGGCAGAACAAGAAACTTCGACTTCGACTATATTTACACTGTAACTTCGCATTCTAGCATCTGACATGCCTACACAGTAATAGCAGATACGATTGCACTGACCATATAGGACGACTTCAGAGGACATATAACGAGAACAATAGGCAAGTAAAGATACTTCGACAACATCAGTCTGCACACTGTATCTCTGTATTTTATCATCTTACATAGATACCTTTGGAGCATATCAGTTTGCAACCACCATATGAGACGACATCAAAACGGGTATAACGCACACAACAGGCAGAACAAGAAACTTCGACTTCGACTATATTTCCACTGTAACTTCGCATTCTAGCATCTGACATGCCTACAGTAATAGCAGATACGATCGCACTGACCATATAGGACGACTTCAGAGGACATATAACGAGAACAATAGGCAAGTAAAGATACTTCGACAACATCAGTCTGCACACTGTATCTCTGTATTTTATCATCTTACATAGATACCTTTTGAGCATATCGATTCGCAACCATCATATGAGACGACATCAAAACGGGTATAACGCACACAACAGGCAGAACAAGAAACTTCGACTTCGACTATATTTACACTGTAACTTTGCATTCTTGCATCTGAATGCCTACAGTTATAGCAGATACGATCGCACTGACCATATAGGACGACTTCAGAGGACATATAACGAGAACAATAGGCAAGTGAAGATACTTTGACAACATCAGTCTGCACACTGTATCTCTGTTTTCTATCATCTCACACCTCTGGGGCATATAAGTTCGCAACGATCATATGAGACGACATTGAATCAGGTATAACGTACACAACAGGCAGAACAAGAAACATCGACTTCGACTATGTTTACTTTGAAACTTTGCAATCTAGCTTCTTGAATGCCCATCCAAGAAGAATATATGACAGCTCATTATATGTGAGTGGAGTACTATACTTTTTCATATCCACCATAAACTTCGATTCCAACAATCAAGAGTCGGTAAACCGGCGTGTTCGCCAAAACTTCGAGTTTACCAATCTTGACAATAAGTCGGTTATACATCTTATGGGTAGACATTGTCTAGTGTTTCCTGTATCTGAATAACGCTTACAACAGAGAGAGCAAGAAACTTCGACTTCGACTATGTTTACACTGTAACTTCGCATTCTTGCTACTGATATGCCTACAAGTATAGCAGATGCGATCGCACTGACCATATAGTACGACTTCGAAGGACATACAACGAGAACAATAGGCAAGTGAAGATACTTCGACCACATCAGTCCGCATATTGTCTCTATGTATTCTATCATCTCACATGGATACCTCTGGAGCATATGAGTTCGCAACTATTATATGAGACGAAATCAAAGCAGGTTCAACGCACACATCAGGCAGAACAAGAAACTTCGACCCCGATTATGCTAACACTGTAACTTCGCATTCTAGCATCTGACATGCCTACACAGTAATAGCAGATACGATTGCACTGACCATATAGGACGACTTCAGAGGACATATAACGAGAACAATAGGCAAGTAAAGATACTTCGACAACATCAGTCTGCACACTGTATCTCTGTATTTTATCATCTTACATATATACCTTTGGAGCATATCAGTTCGCAACCACCATATGAGACGACATCAAAACGGGTATAACGCACACAACAGGCAGAACAAGAAACTTCGACTTCGACTATATTTCCACTGTAACTTCGCATTCTAGCATCTGACATGCCTACAGTAATAGCAGATACGATCGCACTGACCATATAGGACGACTTCAGAGGACATATAACGAGAACAATAGGCAAGTAAAGATACTTTGACAACATCAGTCTGCACACTGTATCTCTGTATTTTATCATCTCACATAGATACCTTTGGAGCATATCAGTTCGCAACCATCATATGAGACGACATCAAAACGGGTATAACGCACACAACAGGCAGAACAAGAAACTTCGACTTCGACTATATTTCCACTGTAACTTCGCATTCTAGCATCTGACATGCCTACAGTAATAGCAGATACGATCGCACTGACCATATAGGACGACTTCAGAGGACATATAACGAGAACAATAGGCAAGTAAAGATACTTCGACAACATCAGTCTGCACACTGTATCTCTGTATTTTATCATCTTACATAGATACCTTTTGAGCATATCGATTCGCAACCATCATATGAGACGACATCAAAACGGGTATAACGCACACAACAGGCAGAACAAGAAACTTCGACTTCGACTATATTTACACTGTAACTTTGCATTCTTGCATCTGAATGCCTACAGTTATAGCAGATACGATCGCACTGACCATATAGGACGACTTCAGAGGACATATAACGAGAACAATAGGCAAGTGAAGATACTTTGACAACATCAGTCTGCACACTGTATCTCTGTTTTCTATCATCTCACATCTCTGGGGCATATAAGTTCGCAACGATCATATGAGACGACATTGAATCAGGTATAACGTACACAACAGGCAGAACAAGAAACATCGACTTCGACTATGTTTACTTTGAAACTTTGCAATCTAGCTTCTTGAATGCCCATCCAAGAAGAATATATGACAGCTCATTTTATGTGAGTGGAGTACTATACTTTTTCATATCCACCATAAACTTCGATTCCAACAATCAAGAGTCGGTAAACCGGCGTGTTCGCCAAAACTTCGAGTTTACCAATCTTGACAATAAGTCGGTTATACATCTTATGGGTAGACATTGTCTAGTGTTTCCTGTATCTGAATTACGCTTACAACAGAGAGAGCAAGAAACTTCGACTTCGACTATGTTTACACTGTAACTTCGCATTCTTGCTACTGATATGCCTACAGTTATAGCAGATGCGATCGCACTGACCATATAGTACGACTTCGAAGGACATACAACGAGAACAATAGGCAAGTGAAGATACTTCGACCACATCAGTCCGCATATTGTCTCTATGTATTCTATCATCTCACATGGATACCTCTGGAGCATATGAGTTCGCAACTATTATATGAGACGAAATCAAAGCAGGTTCAACGCACACATCAGGCAGAACAAGAAACTTCGACCCCGATTATGCTAACACTGTGACTCCGCATCCTAGCATCTGACATGCCTACAGCTATTGCAGAAACGATCGCACTGACCATATAAGACGACTTCGTGGAACATATAACGAGAACAACTGACAAGTGAAGATACTTCGACAACCGTCTGCACACTGTATCTCTGTATTGTAACATTTCACATGAATACCTTTGTAGATGGTAGTTCGCAACGATCATATGAGACGACATCAAAACGGGTATAACGCACACAACAGGCAGAACAAGAAACTTCGACTTCGACTATGTCTACACTGTAACTTCGCATTCTAGCATCTGACATGCCTACAGTTATAGCAGATGCGATCGCACTGACCATATGAGAAGACTTTAAAGGACTTATAACGAGAACGATAGGCAAATAAAGATACTTCGACAACATCATTCCGCACACTGTATATACAATAGGCAGAAAAAGAAACTTCGACTTCGACTATGTCTACACTGTAACTTCGCATTCTAGCATCTGACATGCCCACAGTTATAGCAAATGCGATCGCAATGACCATATGAGACGACTTTGAAGGACTTATAACGAGAACAATAGGCAAGTGAAGATACTTCGACCACATCAGTCCGCATACCGTATCTCTGTATTCTATCATCTCACATGGATACCTCTGGAGCATATGAGTTCGCAACTATTATATTAGACGTCATCGAAGCAGGTTTAACGCACACAACAGGCAGATTAAGAAACTTCGACCCCTACTATGCTAACACTGTAACTCCGCATTCTAGCATCTGACATGCCTACAGCTATAGCAGATACGATCGCACTGACCATATAAGACGACTTCGTGGGACATATAACGAGAACAACTGACAAGTTAAGATACTTCGACATCCGTCTGCACACTGTTTCTCTGTATTGTAACATTTCACATGAATACATTTGTAGCATGGTAGTTCGCAACCATCATATGAGACGACATCAAAACGGGTATAACGCACACAACAGGAAGAACAAGAAACTCCGACTTCGACTATGTCTTCACTGTAACTTCGCATTCTAGCATCTGACATGCTTACAGTTATAGCAGATGCGATCGCACTGATTATATAGTACGACTTCGAAGGACATACAACGAGAACAATAGGCAAGTGAAGATACTTCGACCATATCAGTCCGCATACCGTATCTCTGTATTCTATCATCTCACATGGATATCTCTGGAGCATATGAGTTCGCAACTATTATATAAGACGTCATCGAAGCAGGTTCAACGCACACAACAGGCAGAACAAGAAACTTCGACCCCTACTATGCTAACACTGTAACTCCGCATTCTAGCATCTGACATGCCTACAGCTATAGCAGATACGATCGCACTGACAATATAAGACGACTTCGTGGGACATATAACGAGAACAACTAACAAGTAAAGATACTTCGACATCCGTCTGCACACTGTTTCTCTGTATTGTAACATTTAACATGAATACATTTGTAGCATGGTAGTTCGCAACGATCATATGAGACGAAATCAAAACGGGTATAACGCACACAACAGGCAGAACAAGAAACTTCGACTTCGACTATGTCTACACTGTAACTTCGCATTCTAGCATCTGACATGCCTAAAGTTATAGCAGATGCGATCGCACTGACCATATGAGACGACTTTGAAGGACTTATAACGAGCACAATAGGCAAAAAATGATACTTCGACAAAATCATTCCGCACACTGTATATCTGTATTCTATCATCTCACATGGATACCTTTGGAGCATATGAGTTCGCAACTATTATATAAGACGACAGAGGCAGAACAAGAAACTTCGACTTCGACTCTGTCTACACTGTAATTTCGCATTCTAGCATCTGACATGCCTACAGGTATAGCAGATGCGATCGCACTGACCATATGAGACGACTTTGAAGAACTTTTAACGAGAACAATAGGCAGATAAAGATACTTCGACAACATCAGTCCGCACACTGTATCTCTATATTCAATCATCTCACATGGATATCTTTGGAGCATATCAGTTCGCAACGATTATTTGAGACGACATCGAAACGGAAATAACGCATAAAACAGGAAGAACAAGAAACTTCGACTATGTTTACACTGTGGCTCTGAATTCTAGCATCTGACATGCCTACAGTTGAAACCGATACGATCGCATTGACCATATAGAAAGACTCCGAAGGACAAATAACAAGATCAATAGGCAAGTGAGGATACTTTGACAAAATCAGTCTGCACACTGTATCTCTTTATTTCATCATCTCACATAGATACCTCTGGAGCATATCAGTTCAAATCGATCATATGAGACGACATCAAAACGGGTATAACGCACACAACAGGCAGAAAAAGGAACTTCGACTATATTTACACTGTATTTTTGCATTCTAGCATCTGACATGCCTACAGTTATAGCAGATACGATCGCACTGACCATATGGGACGACTTCAAAGGACATATAACGGGAGCAATAGGCAAGTGAAAATACTTTGACAACATCAGTCTGCACACTGTTACTCTGTATTCTATCATCTCACATAGATACCTCTGGAGCATATGAGTTCGCAACGATCATATGAGACGACATCGAAGCGGGTATATCGTTCACAACAGGCAGAACAAGAAACTTCGACTTCGACTATGTTTACTTTGAAACTTTTCATTCTAGCTTCTTGAATGCCCATTCAAGAAGAATATATGACAGCTCATTATATGTGAGTGGAGTACTATACTTCTCCATATCAGTCTGCACACTGTATCTCTGTATTTTATCATCTCACATAGATACCTTTGGAGCATATGAGTTCGCAACTATTATATAAGACGACATCGAAGCGGGTATAACGCACACAACAGGCAGAACAAGAAACTTTGACTTCGACTATGTTTACTTTGTAACTTTGCATTCTAGCTTCTTGAATGCCTATTCAAGAAGTATATATGACAGCTCATTATATGTGAGTGGAGTACTATACTTTTTCATATCCACCAGAAACTTCGATTCCAACAATCAAGAGTCGGTAAACCGGCGTGTTCGCCAAAACTTCGAATTTATCAATCTTGATAATATGTCGGTTATACATCTTATAGGTAGACATTGTCAAGTGTTTCCTGGATAAAAATAACGCTCACAACAGGGAGAGCAAGAAACTTCGACTTCGACTATGTTTCCACTGTAACTTCGCATTCTTGCATCTGACATGCCTACAGTAATTGCAGATACGATCGCACTGACCATACAGTACGACTTCGAAGGACATACAACGAGAACAATAGCAAAGTGAAGATACTTCGACCACATCAGTCCGCATACCGTATCTCTGTGTTCTATCATCTCAAATGGATTCCTCTGGAGCATATGAGTTCGCAACTATTATATAAGACGACATCGAAGCAGGTATAACGCACACAACACGCAGTACAAGAAACTTCGACCCCGACTATGCTAACACTGTAACTCCGCATTCTAGCATCTGACATGCCTACAGCTATAGCAGATACGATCGCACTGACCATATAAGACGACATATAACGAGATCAACTGACAAGTGAAGATACTTCGACATCCGTCTGCACACTGTATCTCTGTATTGTAACATTTTACATGAATACCTTTGTGGCATGCTAGTTCGCAACGATCATATGAGACGACATCAAAACGGGTATAACACACACAACAAGAAACTTCGACTCCGACTATGTCTAAACTGTAACTTCGCATTCTAGCATCTGACATGCCTACAGTTATAGCAGATGCGATCGCACTGACCATATGAGACGACTTTGAAAGACTTATAACGAGAACAATAGGCAAATGAAGATACTTCGACAACATCAGTCTGCACACTGTATCTTTGTATTTCATCATCTTACATAGATACCTTTGGAGCATATCAGTTCGCAACCATCATATGAGACGACATCAAAACGGGTATAACGCACACAACAGGCAGAACAAGAAACTTCGACTTCGATTATATTTACACTGTAACTTTGCATTCTAGCATCTGACATGCCTATAGTTATAGCAGATACGATCGCACTGACCATATAGAACGACTCCAGAGGACATAAAGAGAACAATAGGCAAGTAAAGATACTTTGACAACATCAGTCTGCACACTGTATCTCTGTATTTTATCATCTCACATAGATACCTCTGGAGCATATCAGTTCGAATCGATCATATGAGACGACATCTAAACGGGTATAACGCACACAACAGGCAGAACGAAGAACTTCGACTTCGACCATATTTACACTTTAACTTCGCATTCTAGCATCTGAATGCCTACAGTTATAGCAGATACGATCGCACTGGCCATATAGGACGACTTCAGAGGACATATAACGAGAACAATAGGCAAGTGAAGATACTTTGACAACATCAGTCTGCACACTGTATCTCTGTTTTCTATCATCTCACACCTCTGGAGCATATAAGTTCGCAACGATCATATGAGACGACATCGAAGCGGGTATAACGTACACAACAGGCAGAACAAGAAACTTCGACTTCGACTATGTTTACCTTGAAACTTTGCATTCTAGCTTCTTGAATGCCCATTCAAGAAGAATATATGACAGCTCATTATATGGGAGAACTATACTTATTCATATCCACCATAAACTTCGATTCCCACAATCAAGAGTCGGTAAACCAGCGTGTTCGCCAAAACTTCGAGTTTATCAATCTTGATAATAAGTCGGTTATACATCTTATAGGTAGACATTGTCTAGTGTTTCCTGTATCTGAATAACGCTTACAACAGAGAGAGCAAGTAACTTCGACTTCGACTATATTTACACTGTAACTTCGCATTCTTGCATCTGATATGCCTACAGTTATAGCAGATGCGATCGCACTGACCATATAGTACGACTTCGAAGGACATACAACGAGAACAATAGGCAAGTGAAGATACTTCGACCACATCAGTCCGCATACCGTCTCTTTGTATTCTATCATCTCACATGGATACCTCTGGAGCATATGAGTTCGCAACTATTATATAAGACGAAATCAAAGCAGGTTTAACGCACACATCAGGCAGAACAAGAAACTTCGACCCCGATTATGCTAACACTGTGACTCCGCATTCTAGCATCTGACATGCCTACAGCTATAGCAGATACGATCGCACTGACCATATAAGACGACTTCGTGGGACATATAACGAGAACAACTGACAAGTGAAGATACTTCGACAACCGTCTGCACACTGTATCTCTTTATTGTAACATTTCACATGAATACCTTCGTAGATGGTAGTTCGCAACGATCATATGAGACGACATCAAAACGGGTATAACGCACACAACAGGCAGAGCAAGAAACTTCGACTTCGACTATGTCTACACTGTAACTTCGCATTCTAGCATCTGACATGCCTACAGTTATAGCAGATGCGATCGCACTGACCATATGAGACGACTTTAAAGGACTCATAACGAGAACAATAGGCAAATGAAGATACTTCGACATCAGTCCGCACACTGTATCTCTGTATTCTATCATCTCACATTTATACCTTTGAAGCATATCAGTTCGCAACGATCATTTGAGACGACATCGAAACGGAAATAACGCATAAAACAAGGAGAACAAGGAACTTCGACTATGTTTACACTGTGACTCTGAATTCTAGCACCTGACATGTCTACAGTTGAAACTGATACGATCGCATTGACCATATAGAAAGACTCCGAAGGACATATCACAAGATCAATAGGCAAGTGAGGATACTCTGACAACATCAGTCTGCACACTGTATCTCTGTATTATATCATCTAACATAGATACCTCTGGAGCATATCAGTTCGCATCGATCATATGAGACGACATCAAAACGGGTATAACACACACAACAGGCAGAACCACAAACTTCGACTTCGACTATATTTACACTGTAACTTTGCATTCTAGCATCTGACATGCCTACAGTTATAGCAGATACGATCGCACTGACCATATAGGACGACTTCAGAGGACATATAACGAGAACAATAGGCAAGTGAAGATAATTTGACAACATCAGTCTGCACACTGTATCTCTGTAATTTATCATCTCACATAGATACCTCTGGAGCATATAAGTTCGCAACGATTATATGAGATGACATCGAAGCGGGTATAACGTACACAACAGGCAGAACAAGAAACTTTGACTTCGACTATGTTTACTTTGTAACTTTGCATTCTAGCTTCTTGAATGCATATTCAAGAAGTATATATGACAGCTCATTATATGTGAGTGGAGTACTATACATCTTCATATCCACCAGAAACTTCGATTCCAACAATCAAGAGTCGGTAAACCGGCGTGTTCGCCAAAACTTCGAATCTATCAATCTTGATAATAAGTCGGTTATACATCTTATAGGTAGACATTGTCAAGTGTTTCCTGAATCAAAATAACGTTCACAACTGGAAGAGCAAGAAACTTCGACTTCGACTATGTTTCCACTGTAGCTTCGCATTCTTGCATCTGACATGCCTACAGTGATTGCAGATACGATCGCACTGACCATATAGTACGACTCCGAAGGACAAACAACGAGAACAATAGGCAAGTGAAGATACTTCGACCACATCAGTCTGCATACCGTATCTCAGTATTCTATCATCTCACATGGATACCTCTGGAGCATATGAGTTCGCAACTTCTACATTAGACGACATCGAAGCAGGTATACCGCACACAACAGGCAGGACAAGAAACTTCGACCCCGACTATGCTAACACTATTACTCCGTATTCTAGCATCTGACATGCCTACAGCTATAGCAGATACGATCGCACTGACCATATAAGACGACTTCGTGGGACATATAACGAGAACAACTGACAAGTTAAGATACTTCGACATCCGTCTGCACACTGTTTCTCTGTATTGTAACATTTCACATGAATACATTTGTAGCATGGTAGTTCGCAACCATCATATGAGACGACATCAAAACGGGTATAACGCACACAACAGGGAGAACAAGAAACTCCGACTTCGACTATGTCTTCACTGTAACTTCGCATTCTAGCAACTGACATGCTTACAGTTATAGCAGATGCGATCGCACTGATCATACAGTACGACTTCGAAGGACATACAACGAGAACAATAGGCAAGTGAAGATACTTCGACAGTAGGTATTCAAAGCGGTGACCACGATCAAACCCTCTGTGATCGCAGAATTCCCTATATGGATTGTACTATTCTATATCGATTGCAGTATGCCCCATTGATTGCAGTATGCCTCGTGGGGAATCCTGATCTTCTTGTATGTACATATACACCCTGCTCAGTTGGAATCCAGACCTTCGTGCCCTTTTGATCGCAGTATCCTCCATGGGATACCTGTTGGGATATTCTCCCTGTATATGGAGAATCTCCGCACGCGAAAACGACTTTCATCATTGTGTTTGCTTAGTTGAGAGGTTGCGTTAATTACTTGGTAAATAATAAAATTGTACTATGTAATTATGACTAGTAATAATTGTGTGGGAAAAAGCTGCTTGTACAGCCGCCATGCAAACAAACCTTGTGGAAATTGCAAGGTGATTGTGTAAATAAACCTTCGAACAGAGTAGGTGAGACAAATCGTGAAATGAGCCTATGAAAAGTATTTAAAGCCGAGCATTTTCATTTTATTTTCAAATTCGCATTTGATCATGTCGCCACAAGATAATACTGTGAGTATTACATCAGAGAATTGTGATGTTTTATCAGAGCAATCGTTTGACTTCGTGGATGAGTACCACTGTGTGATTGAAGAAATTTCCTGCCAAGATAAAATAATCCAAGTCGATGAAGTTTTGGAAAATGGTGAAGAATCAGTGGTCCATGTCAGCAGTCCCATTTACGGGAGTCCATATGAAGCTCCTCTAAGTGATTCACCGCTGGAGACTTATCTGACTATTAACATATGTTATAGTAATAATTATACTATTTAGTTGTAACATTTACTATCATGTGTTTTGTCCAACGGATGGAAAACACTTTATTTTTTGCCAAAGATGTTATGATGTACAGAAAACTGAATTGATTGTGAAAATGATGCATTATTTTGAAGTTCTCCGTTGTAATAAGCAACATATTCATATGGAAGGCCACATCCATTGTTTTCTTTGTAAAAAGGACTGTAAAAATTATTATCCATGTGAATTTAGACATTCAACTCTTTTCCATAATACTTTGGGTGTATGGAAATCTGAAATAATTTAGAAATAAAATTGAATGAATAGTGTGATTTGATTTATTTTCCCGAGTTGATCTTCACCATGAGCATATATGATAGATATGGAATCAGATAAAACTTGATTTGGTCGACAGAAAATCATTCAACTGATATCTTGTGTAGCACATGAATCAAGTGATTTGAAAGGTATAAAACGATATAAAAACTGATTTGGGTGATAGAAAATCATCT
>OU896711.1:44755310-44880575 GCA_918026855.4 Phaedon cochleariae
GTGCTCGGGGCTGCATGAAGTCCAAACGGGAGGACTTTAAACTGGAACAGACCTCTGCCTGGTACGGTGAATGCTGTCACTGGTTTGCTGTCTTCAGCCAAAGGAATCTGCCAGTACCCGTCTTTCAAATCCAGCGTGGAGATATATCGAGCCTCTCGGAGTTGATCTAATATAGCATGAATTTGTGGAAGCGGGTAGGCATCTTTCTCGGAGATCTCATTGACTTTTCTGAAGTCTACGCAAAAACGGAAACGGCCATCTTTTTTGCGTACTATTACGACTGGACTACTCCAGGGACTATCTGACGGTTCAATCACGTCTTCTGCCAGCATTTTATCGACCTCTTGGTTGATAATATTTTGCATGGCTGGGTTCCTGGGGCGATACCTTTGTTTAATCGGGGTGGGATCCTTCAACCGAATCTGGTGTTCTGCCAGATGGGTCACTTCTCGTGGACGTTTGAACTTTTCAAGTTCCGTATTGAGAAATTCGTGCAATTTCTCCTCATCAGTCGGGGTCGCACTATCAGTTGATATAGTGGCCGTGGTTGGTTTCTCAACCTTAGTTTCAGAGGTACTGCCCAGGGTTAGTTCGGATTTTCCGATGTCTACCGATGCTCGCCATTTTCGGAGTAACTCTATACCAAGTAGCAAGTCTACTTTCATCCCAGGCATGTATAAAAATTCCTCGCGAAAATGGAAACCTTGGATGTTTCCTTCGAGCTGCCACGAGTCCTTGAGGTGGACTTCAGATCCGTCGGCTAGACGTGCTATTTCGGCAGTGGGGTTACTGCGAGGCCAACCTTTTTGTTTCGCTATCTTCATGGCAGCATCTCCCATAAACGAACGTTCTGCCCCCGTATCTAGGAGTGCTTCTAAAGACTTATCGCCAACCGCGACTGGCATGCGTGGTCGACTGTCTCCTGCCTTTTGCTTCCAGGATATAGTTACTGATGAGAGTTCGGCGGATGTCGATTGAGTTGCAGGCGGAGGTCCACTCTGGCTCGTGTTCTGGTTTTGATTTGGTCGGCGACAGCAATCTCTAGAGAGGAGTCCTTGCCTGCCACAGACAGAACAGAACTTTTTGGGTGCGTTTCGGCACGAGAATCTCGTATGACCATGTTCACCACAATTCCAACATACAGCATCGGGTCGTTCGTTTCGAAGTTCTGGTCTTGCTGGGGTTTGTCTTGTTTCAGGGTTGGGTCGTATATTGTAATTTCCTCGATCCCCTGGTGCATTCCGGCGTATCGCGTGGTTTCTCGGATCCAGGGACGGTCTCGCTTGATTCGGAGAGTTTCCTGTTTGATTTGGCAACGACCTATTTTCACCAGGTCTTTGTCTTGGAATTTCGCTACTGTTATGTCTGTTAGTGGGCAGGTACGCTACTTCTGGGACGAAGGTCTGCGAGATATTTGGTGGCGGCCGATAGCTTTGCTCTTCTCGATTTAGCACCTCGAATTCCTCCCCTAAGGTAATTAATTCATCGATAGAGCTGACGTCCCTTCTTCGAATATAATACTTATATTCGGGTCTTAAATTCTGATATATCCTCTCCAGTTCCAATGCTGGGGTCACAGAACCAATTCGGCGAAATATGGTTTGAAGAGCAGTAACGAAGTCTTTTACGGGTTCGTTCAGACCTTGAGTTCGTTTCCGGGCTTCCTCTTCCAACCGCATCTTGTACTCTGATGATGCGAAGAACTGGCAGAAACTCTGGCGAAAATCATCCCAAGTTTGCCATCGGTGTTTGTTATTTCGGAACCACAACAAAGCTTTATCTTTCAGTAGTTCTGGCAACGCCCTGAGTAGTTGGGCTCCTGAGAGATTATATGCTTCCTGTAGTTCAGATATTCTCTCCAAGAAACTTACGGGGTCCTTCCTCCCATCGAAATTCACATTCCATTTTCTAACTCTATCCAGTACCTTAAAAATGGGCTCTTCGGCGGGATTCTGGGGGCCTTGACTCGAAGTAGGATAGTATGTTGGAAATATGGGGTGGTTTCCGGGGTAGTGATAAGTCCAGTCGTTTCTGGGAGCAGACCGTGCGTAGTCTCTCGACGTCTGTGGCGGGGGTGTGAAGTGATAATTCATCCCATCAGTCCAGGAGGGTAGCTTCTCATTCTGTGGTGGAGGATAAAATGGTCCTTGTGACGAGCTGACAGGTGTGTGTTTTGTATTACCCCTGGGATATGTTGGAACTTCATCGTTTTCCAATGTCGTAGTTCTAGCCTCACGTGGTCGTGACGTGGACGTCGCATCCGTCGGATAATTTTGACTACATGCTGCAGCTTCGTCATCCCTCCAGTTCGAAGTCGCAGCCATACGTGGTCTTGATGTGTGCTCGAAACTCTGTCCCATCCTGGCGTTCGTGAATTTTGGGGTCGCACCTTGTCCGCGATAGTCCGGGTAGAAATGGAACTGGGATGTTGGAAGCGTCTGTCGAGGTAGCTCACCCCTATGGTGGGATTGTTTACTTTCCTTAGACCTTTGAAGGTGGTCCAAGCGATCAAATTCTTCCTCTATTTCATCTCTCGGTTGATCATCATCTTCAGTCTGTTCCTCATTTGGACGCGTGTCCAACGGTCGTCTCATGAAATCTCTCATTTTTTCACGAAGCTCCTCGACAGTTCCTTCAACATCGATTCCCAAGTCTCGCATACGTTCTTGTAACTCTTCTTTACGCATTTTGTACATATTGCTCAGAGAAAAATCATCCATTCTGATTTATCTACTTTATTGAATCTGGCAACGGCAAAACTACGGTCCCTGCTCGGGCGCCAAATTTGTGACGTTTATTTGCTGCAGGATTAGCTCAGTGCAAACGAGTACGTCCAGGATTCAGGTTTACTTAATATTTGCCAGATCAATAAAGTAATACGCAGATATTGAAATAAAAGAACGAATGTATTTCCTATTGTTCACAAAATTAGTGTTGAGTATTTCATTTATCTCAAAATAAAATATTTGTACTGCGTTCTTCCTTGCTCTTCCTCACTGGCCTCCCTGGGTAGGGCCTCTATGCAGGATCGAAGGTCGTCTCCGAGTTAACAGAATTGCAACTTCTATATCGTGTTTAATGCTACACGTCGGCGAAATAGGATTTGAAACTTCCTATCGTGGGCAGCCTCGGGCGGCTGGGCGGACAGGATAATCCAATATGATTTACGTCGTAAAAGAAACCACTGGGAATTCCTAGGAGCAATATATCTGGTCTCAGAAAGTACAGAAATAATACGGGGCAGCCTCGGGTGGCTGGGCGGACAAAAAAATAAGACGTACCGGACAAGAACTACTTGTCACTGAGTACGTATGATTTGATATCAAAAAAAACAGTAATAACCTCTGGGCAGCCTCGGGTGGCTGGGCGGACAAAAAATGGAAATTCTGCGTCGCCAGGGACGCACCAGAAAATCACTATTTGTAACTGGGACGTAAAGGATTATTTGTTGTAGACAAGAAAAACAGGAATGACTCCTGGGCAGCCTCGGGTGGCTGGGCGGACAAAAGTGAAAATCCTGCGTCGTCAGAGACGTACCAGGTAAATTACCGTTTGTAATGTATCGTGAGAACTATTTGATATCGGGAAGAAAACAGGAATAACCCCTGGGCAGCCTCGGGTGGCTGGGCGGACAAAAAGTGAGAATCCTGCGTCGCCAGAGACGTACCAGAAAAATCACTGTTTGTAGTGTAACGGGGAAATTTTTTTCGATGTCTGGATGAGAAACAGGAATAATCCCTGGGCAGCCTCGGGTGGCTAGGCGGACAAAAAGTGAAAATTCCGCGTCGCCAGAGACGTGCCAGAAAATCACTATTTGTAAAGTAACTGGAGAAATTATTTGATTTCCAATTAAATAGAAATATAATTGCTGGGCAGCTTCGGGTGGCTGGGCGGACCGAAAAGTGAATTTTCCGCGTCGTCAGAAACGTACCAGAAAATCACTGCTTGAAGAAGAACTGGAAAATTGTCAGATCTCGAATGGAATAGAAAATATAATCGCAGGGCGGCCTCGAGTGGCTGGGCGGACCGAAAAGTGAATATTCCGCGTCGTCCGAAAACGTACCAGAAAATCACTATTTGGAAAAAGAATGGAAAATTGTCAGATCTCGAATGAAAAATAGAAATATAGGTGCTGGACAGCTGCTGGCTGGGCGGACCGAAAAGTGAATTTTCCGCGTCGTCAGAAACGTACCAGAAAATCACTGTTGGTAAAGTACAGGGAAAATTGTCAGATCTCGAATGGAATAGAAATATAGGTGCTGGACAGCCTCGGGTGGCTGGGCGGACCGAAAAGTGAATATTCCGCGTCGTCCGAAAACGTACCAGAAAATCCACTATTTGGTAATGATTAAGGGAAAATCACTGCTCTTGAGAATAAATCGAAAATAATCGCTGGGAAGCCTCGGGTGGCTGGGCGGACCGAAAAGTGAATATTCCGCGTCGTCCGAAAACGTACCAGAAAATCACTATTTGGAAAAAAGAATGGAAAATTGTCAGATCTCGAATGAAAAATAGAAATATAGGTGCTGGACAGCCTCGGGTGGCTGGGCGGACCGAAAAGTGAATTTTCCGCGTCGTCAGAAACGTACCAGGAAATCACTGTTGGTAAAGTACAGGGAAAATTGTCAGATTTCGAATGGAATAGAAATATAGGTGCTGGACAGCCTCGGGTGGCTGGGCGGACCGAAAAGTGAATATTCCGCGTCGTCCGAAAACGTACCAGAAAATCCACTATTTGGTAATGATTAAGGGAAAATCACTGCTCTTGAGAATAAATCGAAAATAATCGCTGGGAAGCCTCGGGTGGCTGGGCGGACCGAAAAGTGAATATTCCGCGTCGTCCGAAAACGTACCAGAAAATCACTATTTGGAAAAAAAGAATGGAAAATTGTCAGATCTCGAATGAAAAATAGAAATATAGGTGTTGGACAGCCTCGGGTGGCTGGGCGGACCGAAAAGTGAATTTTCCGCGTCGTCAGAAACGTACCAGAAAATCACTTTTTCGAAAACAGGAACAGGGAGCAGTGAAAAGTAGAATAGGAAAATGCACCAGCAGAAACTTATTACCGATTGTACAAAATGAAAATGAAATCCAAACAAATGATCGAATTCTAACTGTTAATCGAGACACGTATGAAGTATGGAATATCAGGTTAGCGGAGTCAAACAACTTTCCACGCGGTCCGGTTTATTCATGAGCGAGCACGACTATTTAATTCAGGCGGTTGAGATCGACTGCCGTCTCCGATCGACCGCTGTGACCAGCTTGGCTCTCGCCGCGTCCCCTCTCTTCTGCGGCGTAGCGACTTTGCACGATTGAAATGAAACGGGACTTCGTTCCGTCGGTCGACTGGTACAGGGTGTTATTTAAAAAAAAAGATAGTTGATTCCAGATTTTAGGAACGAATCTTAATAATTCGTTACAGGTATCATTCTTTGAATGAAAATAAAGCCTTTGTATCATGTTTGATCGCGGCAGTCTCGTGCAGAGCCTCAGAAATGAATTTTAAAGTTGAAGGTGGTGCATCGAAAAAAAAATACTCAGCAGGCAGAGGTAGTAATTATTCCTGGTAGGTATCATTCTTTGGATGAAAATAAAGCCTTTGTATCATGTTTGATCGCGGCAGTCTCGTGCAGAGCCTCAGAAATGAATTTTAAAGTTGAAGGTGGTGCATCAAAAAAAAATACTCAGCAGGCAGAGGTAGTGATCATTCCTGGTAGGTATCATTCTTTGGTTGAAAATAAAGCGTTTCTATCATGTTTGATCGCGGCAGTCTCGTGCAGAGTCTCAGAAATGAATTTTAAAGTTGAAGGTGGTGCATCGAAAAAAAAAAATACTCAGCAGGCAGAGGTAGTAATTATTCCTGGTAGGTATCATTCTTTGGATGGAAATAAAGCCTTTGTATCATGTTTGATCGCGGCAGTCTCGTGCAGAGCCTCAGAAATGAATTTTAAAGTTGAAGGTGGTGCATCGAAAAAAAAAATACTCAGCAGGCAGAGGTAGTAATTATTCCTGGTAGGTATCATTCTTTGGATGAAAATAAAGCCTTTGTATCATGTTTGATCGCGGCAGTCTCGTGCAGAGCCTCAGAAATGAATTTTAAAGTTGAAGGTGGTGCATCGAAAAAAAAATACTCAGCAGGCAGAGGTAGTAATTATTCCTGGTAGGTATCATTCTTTGGATGAAAATAAAGCCTTTGTATCATGTTTGATCGCGGCAGTCTCGTGCAGAGCCTCAGAAATGAGTTTTAAAGTTGAGGGTGGTGCATCGAAAAAAAAATACTCAGCAGGCAGAGGTAGTGATTATTCCTGGTAGGTATCATTCTTTGAATGAAAATAAAGCCTTTGTATCATGTTTGATCGCGGCAGTCTCGTGCAGAGCCTCAGAAATGAATTTTAAAGTTGAAGGTGGTGCATCGAAAAAAAAATACTCAGCAGGCAGAGGTAGTAATTATTCCTGGTAGGTATCATTCTTTGGATGAAAATAAAGCCTTTGTATCATGTTTGATCGCGGCAGTCTCGTGCAGAGCCTCAGAAATGAATTTTAAAGTTGAAGGTGGTGCATCAAAAAAAAAATACTCAGCAGGCAGAGGTAGTGATTATTCCTGGTAGGTATCATTCTTCGGTTGAAAATAAAGCGTTTCTATCATGTTTGATCGCGGCAGTCTCGTGCAGAGTCTCAGAAATGAATTTTAAAGTTGAAGGTGGTGCATCGAAAAAAAAAATACTCAGCAGGCAGAGGTAGTAATTATTCCTGGTAGGTATCATTCTTTGGATGAAAATAAAGCCTTTCTATCATGTTTGATTGCGGCAGTCTCGTGCAGAGCCTCAGAAATGAATTTTAAAGTTGAAGGTGGTGCATCGAAAAAAAAAATACTCAGCAGGCAGAGGTAGTAATTATTCCTGGTAAGTATCATTCTTTGGATGAAAATAAAGCCTTTGTATCATGTTTGATCGCGGCAGTCTCGTGCAGAGCCTCAGAAATGAATTTTAAAGTTGAAGGTGGTGCATCGAAAAAAAAATACTCAGCAGGCAGAGGTAGTAATTATTCCTGGTAAGTATCATTCTTTGGATGAAAATAAAGCCTTTGTATCACGTTTGATCGCGGCAGTCTCGTGCAGAGCCTCAGAAATGAATTTTAAAGTTGAAGGTGGTGCATCGAAAAAAAAATACTCAGCAGGCAGAGGTAGTAATTATTCCTGGTAGGTATCATTCTTTGGATGGAAATAAAGCCTTTGTATCATGTTTGATCGCGGCAGTCTCGTGCAGAGCCTCAGAAATGAATTTTAAAGTTGAAGGTGGTGCATCGAAAAAAAAATACTCAGCAGGCAGAGGTAGTAATTATTCCTGGTAGGTATCATTCTTTGGATGAAAATAAAGCCTTTGTATCATGTTTGATCGCGGCAGTCTCGTGCAGAGCCTCAGAAATGTATTTTAAAGTTGAAGGTGGTGCATCGAAAAAAAAAATACTCAGCAGGCAGAGGTAGTGATTATTCCTGGTAGGTATCATTCTTTGGATGGAAATAAAGCCTTTGTATCATGTTTGATCGCGGCAGTCTCGTGCAGAGCCTCAGAAATGAATTTTAAAGTTGAAGGTGGTGCATCGAAAAACAAAAATACTCAGCAGGCAGAGGTACAAATAACGTCACAGAAGATTCTGGAATGTTCTGGAAACAATCGATGGCACAATTAGAGAGAGAGAGGTTTCGTTCTAAGAAGCTTATCTAGAACAAAAAGAAGGAGACGGAAGATCATTCGAGAACGTTCTCGAACCAAAGCCTGCCAAGTGGATCTCATATATAAACGGCCGAACAACTGCCGTCAGTCAGTCGAGCAGCGAGTGTCAGAGAGACAGTTATATACCGCGTCTTACAAATCGTTTTACATAAATAGTATAGTTATAATTTCGATATAAATTAGTGTTTCTTCAGTTCAAATAAATCAGTTCGAAAATAGATAGTGTCGTGTTCGCTTCTACACCCGAATAACGTACCTAACAATATGTTTATTCCACTATAACTGTAATAATTGTTATGCAAATAGGAATCATAAATATTATCTGAATAATTTTACAGGCAGAAAAATATTTTCGAGGTCAGCCAATGTTCATTTGAGTATCTTCACAAATTTAGGTGTTGATGGTCTGCCAAGTTCATTCCCAAAAAAAAATTTGGTACACCACTGGTCTTTCGGGTAACTTCGGAAATTTTAGCTGCTGGGCTGGTCTCACACAAGGCTATTTAGACCTTGGGTCTCACACCGGTCAAGTGACAACAGTGCCCAGTGCATCCTGGTGAAATAAGAAGTAGAAGAGCTTTTTTTACGTGTTGGTACACTTGGTTTGTTGGTTATGATTTGTGATGGGTCGATGGGTGTTATTGTATGACTTTTTAAACTTTTTCAAATTCTGCAAAATATTATAAAACTATCTTCGATATTCAGACATAATACCTACTACTAATTAAACAAAGTATAGCATATAACAGTGATATGAATACAATAAAATTCATGGGTGGATAGATTTCCCCAATTGATGAGGTATGTACCTACATGAATCATTCTCAAAATGTTCATAAAAAAATCCAATATTTCACTTGAACATTCAATTTTCACTTTTACTGCATATAGCAAATTGAATAATCTTTTCATATGGTTTACCTCCCAAGGTATATGAGTCAATGTGTACATACAAATTCCTTGCCTCTATTATCTCCATTATCTCATCCCATTTTCTATGAGGAAGTCCAGGTGAAAAATTGATTGATTAAGTTTCTTGAAGTTTTTAATCATATTTTTCCTATTTGTTTCTCTCCTAAGATATGTAAGTCAATGTTCATGGGGTAAATGCACCAGTAGTCTGCCACCTAACTATAATTTTCAATGTGATATTAGTGAAAAAATATTATTCACAGAGTTGAATATTCGCTTTTGTTGCATCAGTACTCTTTGTTTCGTTTACTAACACCTGTAATACCTGAGAAATGTCAAACAACGCAGAAAAAAAAAGAAAAAAATAATTTTCATGAAAAGTGCTGAAATGCCAGTAGTTGGCCACAAAAAAATCTGATTTCAGCCAATTGACACCCAGTGCTCTGCTGAGATATTTTGTCTATTTGGGATGGTATCAGTTTTTGATTAGTTGTACAGGAGATTCCGAAGTTATTGCAAATTTCAGAAGAAAATGATTTCATTTTAGTAAAATTTCACTACAATACAAACAGAGAAACATATAAACCTTAAACTCCTCCATACTCCAAATTCCAAATTATCAATAGAAATAACAATTCACTATTCAAACTTTCTATATACATTTGAGGAAACATCAGATGGCAGTTTTTCTTTTCTGTTTTGATTTCTTTTTTTGAATCTATTGGACCTGGCCAAAATAAATGGTCCTCAAACTATTTCAAGGAAACTTTTGTTCTTGTGGCATTATTTGAATTTTCAGTGTCACTTTTCTTGTTCGGATTTGCCATTTTTGAGCGATTTTCTTTTTCATCATCGTCTTGTAGTTTATTCATTCTATTACCCTCGTTTTCATCTTTTTTAGTCTTATTTTTTTCTTGTCACTTGTCTCCTATATCATCCTTATCGATTGTAGTATTGTTTTCTGTCACTGAATTTTTCTCATCATCCTGGTTAATCTTGTTATCTCTTTCATTATCTTCTTTTGGTGTGATTTGTTTTGTTAAGTTGTCTTCCTTTCCAATATCTTCAACTCTGGTAATCTCATCATTTATTTCTGTATTGTTTTCTGTCACTGTATTTTCCTCATTATTCTGGTTAATCTCTTAATTGACTTCATTATCTTCTTTTGATGTTATCTGTTTTGTTGAGTTGTCTTCCTTTTCAATATGATCTTTTTTGGTTTTCTCATCATTTTTTTCAGTATTGTTTACTGTCACTGCATTTTCCTCATTATTCTGGTCAATATCTCCACAATATCTACATCAGTTTCATTATCTTCTTTTGGTGTTATCTGTTTTGTTAATATGTCTTCCCCAGTGTCTTCCTTTCCAATATCATCTTCTTTGGTGTTCCCATCATTTTCGGCTTTTTTATCTTGTGAATTTTCTTCACTGGTTATCTGATCATGTTTTTCTGTAGATTCTTTCAAGTCATCATTATTATCTCTATATCTTTCTATTTTATCATCTTTTTGTGATCTGTCTAGTATATTGTCTTTGGTTATCTGATTGAATTTCTCATTGATTTCATTTTCTTTATCATTAACTGATGTAGGCGTTTCTTCTATTTTGTTATTGGTTATTTCCTCAGGCAAGAAATCGTCACCATATGCGAAAATATTTGCATAATTTTCAACATCAAAAATTGACTCTGGTTCTAGCAATGCTATGTCATCTTTGGTACTATTATCATTGGGTTCAGTCCTTATAGGGTTAATGTCATTTTCAAGTGTGATGTTGTCTTGCACTACTAAAACAAGGACATTATTATGTACCTCATATATACCAGATCGAATTTCATTCAGGGCCTCACATTGTATCACGTGACCTAATGTAATGTCATGTTTGATATGTGAATATTGGTTTGTTTCCAATTTATTCTGGATACATTTACTATAGTCAACAGCATCAGGTTTCAGGGGGCAAAGTCCGCATCTTTTAAATCCATTGATGATGGGTCTGGTAAAGAAGACGACTTTGAACACTCCTCTAATAGAGGACAACAAGTTGTTTTCTTTAAGACACTGTTTAAATTTTCTGTTTTTGATAGCCATCCCCGTATGGTTTCCTTCCACTGTGTTTTAAGTGACTTCAAGACGCTGATATCAGCTGGTTGCAGAATGTGGGCGCAATTTGGTGGGAGGGCATATAAAATATTCCCATTTTCATCACACCATTTGCTCAGGTGTCAAGTAAGATGGGACTTGTGAATAGAAATACTGGTTTTGGAATTTCTTTTGCTTCTATCCAACTATTGACTCCATTTACAATGTATTCATAGAAGACCTCACTCCCGAGCTCACTCCTCATCCAACCTGTTTCTGATTCACCTAAAAACCAATCTGGTGGCATTGATTTAACTACAGTCGCAGGAGGTCCACTGTAGGGAAATACAACCATAGGATAAACGGTTTCTCCAGCGGCTGTAAACACAAGCAACACTGTTATGGCTTCCTTTTCATTTCCCTTTTTCAGATCATAAGCGTTTTTCCACCCTTTTGGAGCAATAACTTCTCCAGTCTTAGGAAAAAACGAAAAACTAGTTTCATCCCCATTTAAGACTCGACGTGGGTCGCTGAAGATCTCTTGAAGATTATTTTCATTGATGAATTCATCTAATTCTCTAAACCATTTTCACATCGATTCTTCAGTGATTATGGCCCTCGATTTAGTTAAGCCTTCAGGTTCCCTCAAAACCAAATCTGGATGTCGTTTAATAAACCCTGCATACCATTTATCACCTGGTCTTCCGTCTTTGAATGGATTCTCTCTTTTATCATTCAATATGATATTCTGAACAGTGTTAAGAAGGTCATATTTCTTCTGGGGAAATCCAGTTTTTGCCAATTCCTTTAGCCAACTGGCTAAAGTGAGTTCTTCTTTTGCACTCAGCATTGTAGGAGGACCCATTTTTCGTGGATCTTGTTTGACTATTCCAGTAATTCTATCTTGAATGGTTGTTCTGGGTACATTAAATTGGCGACTAGCTGCTCTAACTGTCATCCCATTTTTTACAGCCTCAAGTGCTGAAGCCAAAGCTTACTTTTGTTGCCATGATCTGCAATGTTAAAACTCACTTAGTAATGACCGCGGCCGAGTTCTGGTAGTACAAGATCTGAAGTCAGCCATATCATGAATTGAATCACTTAAGATATGGCCGACTATGGGTTTCTTGAATAAATATTCAAGAAATGTTGGCCAGGTGGCCGACTACTGATTATTTGACCATTTGCGATCCCAGTACTGGACTTTTGCAAAATAAATAAGGTTCAGTGTAAATTTCTACCTTCTTAAACTGAAAATTGATAGATGAATATTTGAAAAATTTCATGCATTAAAAAAAATAGTTAGAAAGAAATCAGTTTGACAAGAGAATACTATTCCCTGCACCTTCAATTCTAAGCAAAAATCGTATGATTTCTTACCTTTTGCGGCCACCACGTGCACACTTATCTTCTTCTGGTACTATGAATTTACAGCGTTGTCGGATTGAACAAAAATTACTATATATTGAAGAAATGGATATGCCAGAGTAATGAATGAGCATTTCATGAATTGTTTTGGATTAGTATTTTTATTATTCCAGTTTTTTCTCCCGACTGGCCGATTACCGGCTGGGGCCAACTTTGGGCGCATTTACCCTATAGTCATTTTATCTCTTATTCTTACCTACCAATATTTTATGAGCAACCAAGGTGAAGAATTGATTTCTTTTTTCATGATTTTTCAATCATATTTTTTTTTTCTATGACGGGAGAGAAGTTTGATGTTTCATCTCTGTTTACAGATCATAAAATGTCACTTTTCATGAATTACTTTTTTCCCAGGGGAAAAAAGTGAGTACTTCATTCCTGAATATATCATTAATCCTTAAGAAAAGAGTTACAACTCAAAAAACATATTTTTTCAGAAGAATCATTTTGATATTGGTTTAAATTTCAATTGACTTCATCTTCTCAATCCTATGGTCTATACTGACTGTTTTTCCTGCAAACTATCCTCCATAAACCCTTTAGAGGTCAACATAGTATCAGCTCTCCATAATGAAAAACTGTAGGGAAATTAACTGATGTATCTCTCTTGAATCCAAAACTTTCACCATATCTTCATGATTGTCAATGTTACAACAAAATGGAATCTTGGATAATAAAAGGGCTTGAAACTTGATATTTCATTATTGAACAAATCTACATTCTTCATAAAATGAGAAACATCAAAACTTATCAGTGAAACTGAACACATTGAAATCAACCCATTTTTCCGGGGAATTCCGGAGGATTACTGTGATTATTGTGTTTCTTTATTTTTTTCGGAATATTATAATATAGTATAATTTCAATATTTTCATAAAATAATAAATGAGAAACAAAACAATATTCCTCATAATATTTTTTAAAATATAAAAACGAACATGATTCATACACATATTATATTGGGTGTCTACTTCAATTTGTATACGAATCCATGAAACATTCATCTCCAAGATAGTCACCACTTTTGTTATAGGTATACCTATATCTCCGTATACAGAGTGGGCCTTTGAAAACGAAACAGAGGCTCTGTAGGTCGCCAAAACCGGATTATGAAAAGAATCTGGAACACGTCAACTACGTTTTCGAGGGGGACATCGTCCTACAATATTTTCAGCCCTGCGGCGTTGCCGCTGCTAACGAAAAGAAGCAACAACTTTGTTATTTCAAATGGAACACCTTGTATTTCATTGCATTTTTAGATTCTCCCCGAAGAGCTGATTTCATCAATGCATCACACTTGGGGTCTAGCTGTAATGGTTTCAGGGATATAAAGGGTTCAAAATCGAGATTTTTCAACTTTGACATTTTTTTGTGTCGAAACTATTCATTATTGGTCGAAACGGCTCTCATGTTCCTATCTCAACTTGTGATTTACTATCTACTGACATTTAACTGGAACAGATACAGGGTGATCAGAATTCTGAATCTTGAACCACCCTGTATTTGTTTCAAATAAATGTCAGTAGATAGTAAATCACAAGTTGAGATCGGGACATGAGAGCCGTTTTGACCAATAATGAATAGTTTCGACACAAAAAAATGTTAAAGTTGAAAAATCTCGATTTTGAACACTTTATATCCCTGAAACCATTACAGCTAGACCCTAAGTGTGATGCATTGATGAAATCAGCTCTTCGGGGAGAATCTAAAAATGCAATAAAATACAAGGTGTTCCATTTGAAATAACAAAGTTGTTGCTTCTTTTCTTTAGAAGCGGCAACGCCGCAGGGCTGAAAATATTTTAGAAAGATGTCCCCCTCGAAAATGTAGTTGACCTGTTTCAGTTTTTTTTGATAATCCGGTTTTGGCGACCTACAGAGCCTCTGTTTCGTTTTCAAAGGCCCACTCTGTATATAGTTAATATAAAGGATTAGTGTTTGAATGAACGTTTCATCTCTTTGTATTTATTGGTGATAGCAGTTCTATCAGCGTTTGTAATTCTCAGTTTGCCTGACCCTAGCATACTAATGGGTCAATAAAATATAAAATCTGAATTCACATATTGTATGTCAGAATTTCTTGGCCATATGAATTCATTCGAATCTTCAGTCAGAAATTCAATTTTGAATGTGTTATCCCTGTTATTACTATCATCCTACTATCATCCTCCCTCTGCAGAATTCTTCCAATGTACCAATATCATAGTAGACGGCATAATATTTCTCAATTTGTACCACTAGTTTCAGCATTGAATGCCCTTCCCTGGAAGAGGAGACTTTCGTTGGGGCCATCACTCTTAAGAGTCGGTCAGCGCTTATTTTGGTGTGGGAATAAAGCAGCCAGCACAATGATGATTTTCTGATAGCTATTCTTTTAGACCCTATAGCTACCTCAAAGAAAGAACTGCATTTTTTTTGGATTCTATCCGAACAATCTTTCATGTTCAGATATTCACCAAAATTCAATAATTCCTTGGAGATATCCCCAGGAAGATCATCTGGTTGATTATTTGCTTCGTTGTTATCTGAACTTTCTTCAGCCAATAAATTGATGTTGGTAATCAGTTGGTCTTCCTTTGTGTTCTGGTCGTGTTGATCTACACAACATAATGGCTCTTCATCTATAATGTCATCTTCGAATTCAATATTTTTATCACACTCGATTTTCACGTCAACTAGTGCCCTTAAATGATAAAATATATTCAAGTCGACCTTCGAATTGGAGTGAATTTCACACTAAGACAAATTGGACTGAATCTGAGACTGTATCATTCAATGGTAGGTAGGTACTGTTTTTTTTCAAGGTTGTTTCTATCGCAAATAAAAGCAGAAACAGATAAATATACATTATAATCATGAAAAAATAACAGATATCTGTATTACTTGCATACATAATGAATCTAGATAGATACAATGAACATTGATTGATTCTGGTCCATTTTGTCCATTTAAAGACTGAACCGAGGACAAAACCAAGGACTGAACCGAGAACTGAATAAACAAAATTGAAATGCCCTGAACCGGCACTGAATCAAAAAATGGATACATATATACACGGTGTTATCCAACCTTTTGCATGCCCGTGAAGGACGGGTGTAAAATGCCATTTTAGAACCAATTGCAGGTGTGAAAAATTCGAAAAAAGAATTGGAAATTTTAAATTTCGTTGAAAAATCCGTCATCATTTTGGGAAAATCTGTCTGCCGAACTTCAACTGACGCAATTGCTCTGTTCCCGTCAGCTCTCGGGTCAGCTGAAGTTTGGTGGACATCACTTTCTAGAATTTCGACGAATTTTCCAACCCAATTCAACGTTTCCACAATTTTTTTTCGCATTTTCACACCTGTCCTTTTTTCTAAAATGGCATTATACACCCGTGCTTCCACGGACTGCAAGAGGTTATATGACACCCATATTCAGATAATTGAAGGATTATTCCAGATCATAAAATGATACAACAATGATACATGATGATTTTTGTCCAGATTTTAGCGATAGAAAAAAATAAACGAATTAAAAAATTGTGGAATTTGTTGCCATGGGTTGCGGATGGTTGTCAACCTCATTAAACAAATATGAACATCGTGAAAATAAGAAATATCCAGACTGCAATAATTTTCAATGGAAAACTCGAAAAAACTATGATAACATATCATTTTCTTGATTCATTTGAATAACTGCGTTGTGAAAATTGATATCAATTCAAGATAATACTCACCGCATTACGATGTTTTCGATTTTATCGTCTTCAGGAAAGTTATTATCACTTGAGGTTTGACCGATTCCCAGTTTACTGGTAGTTTCTCTTGGAAATATAAATGTTCCTGATAGGTCATTAACCACATTTTGTATATACTGGATTCTATTTAGCCTCTGCATTATTTCTGCTATCCCAAAATTTACCACAGTCGAGAATTTACTTGTTAGTTATCTAGTTGCACGAAAAATTAGCTCACACGGTTGAGAGCTATAAAGCCAAGAAACGAAATCACATCCATTATTTAATTTCTTTATTTTCACAGGATAATCTTATTAGTCTGATCATAGCATTCCTCCAGATTCTCAAAACAATACGCAATCCCAGATTTTATATAATCGATCTTCGATATTCTCAGATCTACTTAAAAATGATTCGATTACAAGGCGCATAAATTCCAAGTATATTTCATTAATACATAAATTTAAATCAATGAAACAATTACGAGTACTAGCACATGTACTGATAGGAAAAAAATAAAATTCTTGTCCAACAATAACCCTTCATCCAAAAAATAATGTGTAATTACTGCGAATCACCTTTGACATCAGCGGGAACTTCAACGTGCATATCAACTCAAGGGTGCTGTCAAGGCATAGGAATCGATTCCACTGGACGAATTTACAAGACCGTATGTCGACCTATAGGGAAACTCCGAAGGCCAATATCTTCGTAATCGTAATCTATATTGAATTGTATTAAAATGAAATAAATAAAAATCCTGGTGGAAGTCGATTCATATAAAGAAAAAGTCAACACTCTATTATTATGGCTTTTAGCCGTAAGGCTCAAGATCCTACTAGTAGCATATGTAGATAGTCCGTATCTTGAGGGTTCCTTTTTTTCACAATATATCTAATCACGATTTGATTACAATACTTATACACATTTTTCATCTTTTATAATTTATACATTGCATAGTACCGATTCGAGATAACCCCTAAGCAGTATAGAATACTGGTAACTGAAAATATAACTAATAAGTAACACATTCTGTCATATATGTACAATGGAAATATCATAGTAATTTATAGAATTAATATTGATTTTGATACAGTTAAATTTTTCAGGTATTTTCTAATTTTCTTAACAAATAACTCTTCATTTGGTATCTCCTCAAGTGCCTGTGGTATTGATTTAGATACATGTATGCACCTATTCATAGGATTATTTAGTGCAACATTTGTTGGAATATTTGGGAGGTATAGTTGCCGTCAAACATATAAGATAAATAAAATAAGGCGCAAAAAATGGTCAATTATCATGTGAATCGATTCCTATGCCGAGAACCAGGGTCGGACTGGTACATATTATGCGACTATATTTTATAACCATTATAACTATTGTGATGTGTGCAGATATTATCCAGCTAGGTATGAATGGTATGATTGATGAATTCACAAGTTATCTTTGATTCAAAAACAAGAATTATACAATATTATATAAGATTCCTTCTGGTTAAAAATCATCGTCATCCGAGTCATCATCGTCTCCTACATTTACGAGTACATTTATAACAAATTTATTTCCATTATAGATATGGTAGGCACCAAATTCCTTGTACTGATTTTCATATTTCTCGACTTTTTCCACTAGTTTCTGCCAGTCGCTTGCCTGAATTTGGTGTACTTCTTTATTGATAAATTTGATAACTTCCTTATCAAATTTAGGGGCGACATTTTTTGTGCAAATACATTTCTTCAGTTGTCCCCAAATCAATGGGGAAGACCACAGAGGGAAGAAATCCGTGCAAACCTCTTCCAATCGACGAATCATGATTTACATTTCATGTACAATCAATATTATGAGATGAAGTTGAAGGAAATCGAATCTTTATCGTTTTGAAATCAGCATATTTCATTCGATATTTCAAACAGCCAAATATGATGGTGGAGTCGTGACGTATTAGTCCCGAACTGTAGCTATCTCTCTCTGATACCTCGTCATTCTGCAGTGTTGCAGTGTAATTGGTCAGTTCAAGGACAATAGGCGTGTTGGGAATGAGACGTCGCACCAGTCACACCAATGAATTGATGAAATTTCAAATGGCGCAGGAATTGTGTGTTTTGAAATGGAGATATACTAATTTATTTTTTTCATCGTCTTAGCATGAATGAAGAAATTCAAAATTAATTCACTGGTAGTTTTTCAGTATAGAGTTCACGATAATGTCGTTTTAAAAAATCAGTGGTCTTCCCCATTCTATGGGATTGAATATGCAAAAATATGTTGGCATTCTCAACACTGTATGTCCATTTCGACTAGCTATATCATCTATAACATATCTTTTGTTAAATGATTTGGTACCTAAGACTTCTAGGAGTTCGCTTTTCTTGTATGTTTCTTCAAAATACAAATCATCTTCTAAAAGGAAGTTTTGGATGTCCGATTTGCGGCTGGAACTATTTGGAATTTTAAGTGACAGTCTAAAATGATACGAAGCATTATCGAGGACGATAACACTATAAGGTTCTATTGCAGGTATTACAACTTTCTCAAACCACTCCTCAAATATATCAGAAGTCATATTTTGATGATACTCTACATTGCACTCTGCCAAATTTTTGCCGCACAATTTCAAAGCATTTGGGGCCCACCCTTTTTCTGACCCGCAATATAATATCATCAACCGGGTTCCTTTGTTAGGAGGTACATTAACTTGGCAGCGTGGTGAATTATCAGTCCATCCTTTTTTCGCAGTGTCATGGGTGTCATACCAAGTTCCATCTAAATAGTAAATACATCTATTTTCATTTCGAAAAGCAGTCAATTTCTCCAAATAATCTTGGCGCCATTGAACAATCCGCCGACTTTCCATAATTGATGCCCTCTTATCTATTGTTTTAAATTAGAAACGCAATCGAATCAGTATTCTTCGCATAGTTGCTTAACTGAAATTAATTGGCTCTTCCATAGCATGCAGTTTTTGAAAAATGATCTCAATTGTAGGGATTATATTTGACTTATAACACTCATAGATGATATTCTTCAATAATTTGGAGAAGGAAGGATCCAAATGATTTTCCTTTCCCTTATCTGCACGAATTTTGCGACGTTCACTTCCATGTTTAATCAACTTATAAAGAGTTGGTACAGGAAATTCCGTATAAAACGAAGTTGTTTCAATTGCATTTTCTTTCCACAATGTTCTGGTAAACTTTCAGTACAATGTTTTTGGAATGTTGGCACAAATGTTGGCGTGTATCATTATTATTACTCACTGATCTTTCATTTTGCGTCACTGATTCAATACTCGAATCTGATTCCGAACTGGAAAAGTAATTTGGCGGATTTGGCCTATTAGAAGACCCATCATTTGATTCCCAAGGCCTGAAGAAAAGAGATTATTATCACGCCCGACCCTGCATCGAAAAAACACCTATTTGTCGAGCGGCTCTTTGCATCTTCCGCGCCAAGTTTGACATGGGGGCGATAGGTGGAATAATTTAAAACCCATTAGGGACTGAATTAATGAATTCGCGAAAATTTGAATAAATTATCTTTATTCCTACTTGAACATATATTCTGTACATCAGTAAATCGAGATATATTCCCTATTGTCTGCCATTTTCAAAATGGCGGCCATACCATATATGGAACACTAGTCCTTTAAGATGTGGAAAATGGAATAAAATGCTGGGACCTCTATTCTACTTGAAATATATTATATTTCCATAATTTTTCATTGAATGAGCTTATTTCGTATGAAAATTAATGAAACAGTCAATACATAGACCGACATCGCATTTTCGACACTGTGTGCGAACAGAGCTGCCTTTATGATTGTGTCCTACACATCGCCGGCGTTTATTATCAGGTACATATTCAACAAGGTGATCTCTACCATCAAAGCGAATATCTGAAGATATTTTAGAATTTTCTGAATATGTTGGTGGTCTTCCCGAAGACTTCGGTAAATTTTGAAATTTCTTCAGGTAGGCTTGCACAACTTCTCTCCTGAAACTCAGCTGAGAAATTTCCTGGTGATGTATTATAGCAATCCTGTAGACATTTATGTTCGCGTCCATTTGGTCTGTTCCTCCCATGTACTCATTGTACTTCTGTATGCAGCGTGGCCTTTTTATTGATATTTTCTTCTTTTCAGCAGCTGAATATCTTTGCGCGTTAGATAAAGGAAAAACGGAGTGTATGGTCGATGCGACAGTTACAACTGAATTGTCCATCCATCTAGCAACCACAATTGATGCATCATCGTAGACACATGAGGCGTAATCGAATTCACGACGTTTCTTTTTCTTCATTTTCTTGACATCGGTTATTAGACAATCACGAGCAATCCTATTTTCTCGAACTGTGCCAGTACCATCATAGCCCCTCTGCTTCAAATATGAAAGAAATTTTACAGAAGTAAATAAATTGTCAAAATAAAACTGATATGGCAAAGATTTTATGTCTTCTGGTAGGTCATCAATAAGTTGAATGAGTGGTGCAGTTGCTTTCCCATATTCTTTTTGATGCTCCGGGTTAGAATTAGGTATCGTTCCTTGATATATTTCGAAGTTGATCAAATATCCGTTCTTCGAATTCATGCACCGAAACGTATGGGTTTTCCCCGAATGAATTGTTTACACCCATGTCGCCCATAGTATTCGATCATACTTTCATCGTAAGAGATTTGTGAGGAGGGTATGAAATTTTTGAGAAAATTCTCTTTCATTTTATTGATGAGAGGTCTCAATTTCGTCATTTTATCCTTGGGATCGAGCATTGAGTTATCTGCACAATGCACAAATCTCATAATTTCAATAAATCGATCACGTCTCATGGATTTGTAGGCAGCACTGTTTCTGAGATCTTCGCCAGAATCCCAATAACTCTTTTTCGATGGTTTTTTATCGTATCCTGACACTATTAGTATAGCCAGGAAGCATTTTATTTCATCATCAGTTATATCAGGGATCAGACGGTTCTTCATAGTAGCATATCTTTTACTCTCTTCTGATAAGAATTTCACGATGTCATCCGTAATGAAACATTCGAATAAGTCAAGGGGAGACATATTTCTATATTTAGAAGCATCGAATTGTGGAAACAAAGCGTCACCTGCACAGGCACCCCCATCTATACTGCTGAGTACATTTAGATGTCTTATTAGATCCCTTCTCAGATGCTTTTGACGTTGATGCAATAGTTGATAACGGGACATCATCTGGTATCTCATCTTCCTCTGCATCATCTAACACGGAAAAAATTCCCAACCCTCGAGCCACTTTCCATGACTAATTCGGCATTCGCAGCAAGTTGTTTCCCAGAAAGATTATCTAATAGACCACCACAATCTTCATCTGCAGAATCCTCGTCTGATAAGTCTCTATGCTCTGGTGGATCGATGTACACTGCTTGCACACCATCGGTCGGTTCAAAATCATCCCAAAATTCATGACTGTCCAATAAATCCGCAATGTCCTGGACTGACATCCTATAAACAAATTCAACATTGCGATTGCATCCTACAAGCCTAGTGTTCCATATAAGGAACACGATGAAAAACAACGAAATCTGACCAGATATAACATATAATTTTCAATACTTATTACTGGCAACACAATAAATATGGCATAAACTATTCAGAACATTAGTTATTCACAATCACATTCGAACTATTTGAGAAGTATGTGTACTTACACTTCACGGCGCGACATTTTACACGTTCACAGTATCAACGATAGCCATAATACTGACCTGAGACGAGCTGGAGATATTATCAAGTAGCTGGCATGTCTCAGCGGTAGAAGCAGGTACTATACGAGGTGAAAACATTCGTCTGGGGAAGATTCTGCGAATCAAGACTATATTCCGACGCACTCAATGCATGTACGGTTGGTGTTCCTTATATGGAACGCTAGTATCTAATGGGTTAAATAGATGTAGGCATTCTTATATTTCTATTGTTCAATTGCAATTTTTGTCTGAAAAATGTTAGTTTGTTTATTGACAAAATGGAAATTAATATCCGGGTTATTTCCTGAAATTACGTGAGTAGGTAGTTGACTCTGAATGTAGCCTATATCCGAGTCAAATCCACATTATTCTCATATATAGAGTGATTACCATGCATATAAGGTGTGTATGGCGTAGCGCTATGCATTTATGGCAGTAATATACACTGTGTCCAACATAAGGATGTCAATCATGAGGATCGATTTTTATATTTTCTGACGTCATTTGAAGAGATATAGAAAAACAGAAGACACTTCTTCATTGCCACTTTTCAAGCTCTACAAAACGGCGTTGAAAGATTTTCCTTACAACGTTTCGTTTCGGGAAAACCATCATCAACTTTTACTAGCATATCATATTTCGTTATACATGATGATTCTCAAGTAAGGTCGTCCGGTTCGTTCATTAATTTCTCCCATTTCAACACAGGGCGATTAACTGGAAAGTTGAATTAATTTTCCTGGAAAGATATGCACTTATCTGAGAATTTCCTTCTCTTGATTCTATTCATATAATCTGTACAAAACATTGAATTCCTGACAATATAGACGTTGAGTATGAGTCGTGATCGAAAAATGCAGTAAGTACTGAATGAACACCCTGTATATACGCGAATGTAATTTTTTTTATTCGGTTTCATGTTATTATATTTGTTGAATAACTTTTAAATGAATGATCAATCGAATTATTAACCTGCATATTTTTTTTCTAATGAATTATTTTCATATTACTTGTATAAGTATCCATCTTCATTCCACTCGTGTATCTAAACGAAGTGGATGAAATTGAGAAATTCGTTACCCATTACGAATTTACCTTTAATGCACTAGATATTTGAAATTCTTGCTCCAATTGCCCCCAACACTGTGTGGCAGAGATGGATAAGAAAAACATATGCGTTTTTCTAAAAAAATTTTCATTATCTTATACTGTTGACGGCAACTATATATGTTATTTTGATTTCTCATGTTATGGTTATGTATTGTTCATGGAATTTATATTTGTTTTTTGTTTGTGATTCACTATTTTGTATATGTGTTCACATTGCTTTAAACTAATTACTTCATTCAGTTTGTTGTTTCATATACAGTATTCGTTGGTGTTGATGAAGAATAATATTTCGCTAACCTTGTTTGACAATCTTTGCATTTCTTGAAATGTCGTTTTATTACTTGTCCTCCATATCAGACACCTAAAAATCGACAGGAAGTATGAGTTGTTGATCATATATTTCACTTCTGTGCTCAGATATTCCCAGCATTCCAATAGTTCTCCAACCATGGTAACATTTTGTTAGTTATGTGATCTATGTGGTGCTCCCAGCTCAAATTTTCATCCAATATGAGACCTGAATATTTGAGATTGTAAACCTTTTCAACTCCTCCAATGCTCACATTTTTTTGTTTGAAAATAATGAATTTTGTTTTCTTCATATTGAGTTTTAGTCTGTTATGTAAGATCCCGTTTTTATATTTCATTTATTCATATATAATTTCTTGGTATAATCGAACAATATAATTTTTGATATAATTACATGGTTACATACTTATTATCATGCACCTAGGTGTAGACACCTGTATGTGCATAGCATACAAGGGTGATATAATTTATTGAAAATTTTCCTATGTACATACATAAGTAATTCTAACTCAAAGAAGAATAATCATTGAGAATGATAGGTAATATGTTTTTAAATAATTATAACCCATATTATATTTCTGCAAGATTGATGTGAAATTTAAGAAGAAATGCGCTGAAAAACATAATTAACATGAATAGTAACTCAAAAAATAAACTATTGGGATAAGTGATTATCTGATGTTAAGGTTATCCGTATATACATGATAATTATTGTATATATGAGTTCTACACATTCTAGAAAATACATGGTATTTGTGTGCATTTCTGATTTCCATAGGCAGTAAATTATAGATTCTAGAATCTAGGGGCTACACTTCTTGAAAATCTCATGGTGGCGTCTTTTTGACAAAAAGGGACAGATAAATAATTGTTAAACACTTGTCGAGTATTATGAGAATGCGATACAAAATTCAGTGAGTCTTTGTTTTTGAATACAAATATGCAATTGCTGTGGAAATACAGCATTCTGACGTTAAGAACATTACAATTGTATAATAGAGCTGTTGGGTACAGCCGATCTTTGAAATGTATTATCTTAAGTATGTAATTTTGTATGACGTTCAACGGTTTAAGTGCATTGCTGTAGAGACCACCCCATACCAGGATTCCATAGCTTAAAATAGATTCTACTAGAGCTTTATATACCATTATCAAGAGATGCCTTGTCATGAATTTCCTTATTACATAGAACTTATATATAAGTCTTCTCAGTCTATTAGTCAGATTTGTGACATGTCTAACCCATTTGAGATTTTTATCGATGGTAATACCCAGATATTTAGCCGCCTCTGATTCATTTATCTTCAAGTTTGTGTTCCTAATATACAGAGAATTGAATTCTGGTCTATTTGCATTGTTCAGGGAGAATGCAATGTATGTTGTTTTTTTAATGTTCAACGATAACTTATGGAGGTCTAACCAACTTTTCACTATCAGAGTACCTTGTTCAGCTTTCATTTTAACATGGTTCCATGAATCACCTTTGAATAGAAGGACTGTGTCATCAGCATACGATATTAGAGTGCCATCTATATTGGAAGAGAGTAATGAATTGATGTAGGTTATGAAAAGCAATGGTCCAAGTACTGTGCCTTGTGGAACACCTATGAGAACATCTACTGGATCACTGATTTGGTTTCTAATTTTCACATGTTGAGATCTATTTGTCAGGTAACTTTTGAAAACATTTAACGCGACGCCCCTCACTCCGTAATGTTCAAGAACGTTCAGAAGATTTTCATGGGGCACCGTGTCAAAAGCTTTTGCAAGGTCTAGAAATACCCCAATACATTTTTGGTTAGATTCTAAATTATCTTTTATCTGATCTATCAAATCGAACATGGCATAGTAGATATATATTGAGAGAATCATTACCGGCATCACGGCATCAAGCAACCAATCACAGCGCTCGATATATATTGAGAGAATCATTACCGGCATCACGGCATCAGGCAACCAATCACAGCGCTCGATATATATTGAGAGAATCATTACAGCTTCAATTGATATTAATTAATGTTAATTGATGACCGGGCAAAGGTCATCAGACTAATTTATATTGATTAACGAAATGCTCCATCAGATGAATTAATCAATGGATTCATCAGACTAATTATCTTCAATTGTGTGATAATTTTCAAATTGAACACTCCCTTCTACTTTGGCTATAAATACTCTGGTGTAGTCTTGATTTCATTAGTGAACATGCAAGATAGAGACTTATTGGATATATTTATACAAAGTGGTGATTATCGTGTGGTCGAAACAAAACAGTGTTGTGTTTGCAAAAAAATTATCAATCGAACATATCTATCAAGTGGTTGTTGGTTGAGCAGACCAAAATTGACAATTGAATTGTGCAAACGTCTTTGCAAGCAAACGAGGCCAATAAAAGTCATCAGATCTTACGCGAAGGATCCTTTATTAGTACTGCTGTCCCCCAACCATGAACATTTCTGAAAAAACGGAGAAAATTGAAGAGAACTGGGATAATGATGATTATTCCACTTATGTACCGAATGTCGAGGACAAAGACATTATCAGATGTCCACCACCTGGCAAGAGCAGAAGGGAAAAACGGAAATTCCGAATGGATGAGAGAATACGGCATAGTCAAATTAAAAATATGCTGACCCTAGAAGAACAGCAAGTCTGGGATGAAAAAGTATTTCAGAATCAGCATAGATTTTCTAATGTAACGGGAAAATGAGACTTTGATAAATGAAATGAATATCGTGTATCTTACCAGTTTCAATAAATATGACTTGAAAGTAGATGATGATTTCAGTTTATCAGAAGTTGTGACCATGATCACACCACAATGTTTAGTTTTACAAGTGATTCTTCAAGGCTTTCTCTATATCGCAAAACCTTATAATATAAGAGAAGTATTCATATGTTTCGATAGTGATGGTACACGAAATGAAAGTTGGCCTTCTAAATGGGCAAGAATGGAATCAACTACAATAAATAATGTTTCAACTCTCAAATCACTCATACCCAGCAATAGCACTATGTACAAGTTGCGATTGCGAAAAGGCAGTAGCTCCACCATTGATTCTGACTGGTGTGAACTAAATCCCTCCCCCCCACTACACCATGATACAAATATAATGAAGGATGATGCGGAATTCAGAATAGTCGATTGGGTTACGTACTACACAGCAGTGTGTGCATCATTGTTGCTGTTCAACCTCATTGTTACAACATGTCTAAAGATTGCCCTAACTGTTTATTGACCGAACTCGTGAATAAACACCGAAACCGAAATAAAAAATTGTACGATTTCACCGAAGAAGAGCTCCAGAATTTTCCACTACATTATCTTATTAAAAATGTAGGTCCGATGGAACTTCTCTATGCATGGGACAAACTGCCATCAAAATATACAGAGAATTTTGAACTTCGTATCCAGCTACCATGCTTTGTCCACTTCAATCGCCCTGAATGGAGAGATCATGTAGACGGCCTTCCTCAAGCACAATCAAGCTGCCATGTTTGTAGATGGGGTCTCGAGCGATGTGGATAATATTAATATTTTGTATTGAATAAATGTAATAAAACAAATTCACTCGATAATGATTTTTATTTCATATGTCACAAATACTACATATTATAATCCATAATTACAATATACAAATGAAAATCACATCAAAACTATTGGTCAGAGTCTTCCTCGTCAATCAAATCTTGAGCTATTTCCAAAAACTCATCTAAAGTTCCAGTGATAGCTCCTGGTGTTATAAGGAAATGACCCCAAGCCAAAGTTTTCACATCAGAAGGAATTTTATAACGCTTATCATCAGCAGATGACAAAGCGACTTTATTTCTTAATTCCGTATGAATGGTGTGGAGAGAAGAAGTGAACATATACATCTTACGTAATATTGTTCCACCATTTTCTACAATATTCACATAGTCTGAAAACTGAATTTGGTTTTTGACCACGTTTTTTGAGACACCTTTGGCTTTTTTCATCACATCACCTGCTTTTACACAGTATGCTTTCGCACCAGTACCATAAAAAGATTCAATAGGTCTTGCGGCATATTCATCTTTCATGCGTCCTATAACAGATTTCGATTTGGGGATTTGGTGTATATTGTCTATGGGATAATTTGACGTATCGAAAAATTCGATATTTTCTTTCATATCATTATAGAAATTTTCTGTGAATATTTCTAGAATTAATGAATCCGTATCGGTGTAGCATAATGTTGCTTTATCACCATATTTTGCTTTGATATATCCATAGAAAAAATCGTAAATGATAGTTTTCGAAATATCCAATACCGAAAATCCAACATACATCGGTTTATCATAACATACACTAGTCTTTTCCAACTGAATTGCAACCAAGTTCTCACTGAATTCTGTACTGCATTTGAAATGTGGTTTGGCTATCAAAGCCCTTGCCCCCAGAGAATTTGTCTTATTTTCCCAGCGTGAGCAAAGTTGCAAGTCAATTCTTTTGTCGACATTTTCCATGGTTTTTCCAAATATTGAATTTATCAATAATTTGAAGAGTTCTCGTTCAAATTCGTTTACTGCGGAATTCCGGAGGTGCGTGTTCAGGTCAATATATGGCCTCAACCACGCCGATTGGGAGAATTCTAAGATTCTATGGATTTTCTTTAGTTTCAAACCATATATCAAACACTGCTTCAAATTTCGGTAATGAATAATGTATTTGCATTTGTTTCGTAAATTGGGGATCAGTTTGGCACTCTTACTCTTTGGCGGGATCATTTGTTCTGGGCAAAATGGTAAATCGTTGTGATCATGGTGTAGGTTGGCTGGATATTCCAAGTCCACTTCTAAAACGTATCCTTTTGATGAGTCGTCCTCGATCGCGTGACAGTCAAAGTTTTCGATATCCTCAGACTCAACCCACTTAAAATCACCTGTTGGAAGATGACTTGCCATACTTGCTCCATATAAATTTGTTGCATCCAAATACATGATGTATGATGTTGGTTTCTGAGAATCAAAGTTTGGTAGGAATTTGTTATTTGCCACAGCTCTTCTTTTGCTACATTGTGCCACCCCTCCTCGAATACCCTTCTTGAAAAAATGTATCATATCTATATCAGTCAAGAGCTGAAGTTCAATTTGTGTATAACGTAACATAGCATCCCAGCTCAGTGCAGGTGCTGTCAGATAGTGGGCAGGATCTAGCTTGTATTGTTGCATGCAGCATTTTCTGAAATTCTCAAAAACGTCTGCTAGCAGCAGACAATCGGATTTCAAATAAACATCGGCGTAATCTCCCAATGTTTTACATTCGAAGGTATTCCACACATCTATAGCTCTATTATAATCCATGTCTGAAAGTGATTCGCCGGTTAATTCATTATAGAACTTTTCTTTCGGCGGTAGTTGAGTTTCTTTCAATTTTTCCAAGCAGTCCACATAGTTGTAAGGAAAAACTCCTTCTTGTCTTATTAGATCAAATTGTTTGTTATCTTGGAAGTATTTCCGAACCTCGTTACACTGCTGCACCTCTAAATTTTTGCTGAGTTTGTCGAGAGATTTTGGTAAAAATCGAAAGGAGTCTACAAATCTCAACTGAATATATTCATCAAATACTCTTGACACTTCAGATTTATTAACCAATACTGACTTGGAGAACGAAATATACTTTTCTTTAGTTTGGGCTATCACTGATATTCTTTCTCCTTTCGTTGCTAATTTCTTGATGAAAAGATGAGAATCATAATTTGTGAGGTTGTGGAAGAATACTGGAATAGTCTTTGAGGTCTTGTAGTTCAAATTACAAACACTATGGGCAGCTGCACGAAATTTTCCAGTGTGGTGGCAGTGATCACGAACTTTGATATCTGTTGGCTTGAATGGCTTTCCACAAATATGGCACGTAGTACTATTTTGGAAACCTTGCTTCTCTATCTCAGTAAGTGGATGCATTTCACGAACATCCTTCATGTGATTCATGTATAAATCTTGAACGGTTTCATCCAACTTTCTCACAAAAACGTCAGCAGCATCTGCACCGCGATAAAGTACATACCTTGAGTAACGGTCATCAAAACTACATTTTACATAAAACGCGAACGAATATGGTTCATGTTCACATACTTTAACTGAAAATGATTTATCGTCACAGGATTCATTGTATTGAATTGGTTTGAGTAAACTTTCAAAGTCAGCATAAATCACAAACGGTGGTGACAGTTGTTTTTCAAAGTTAGTGAATTTGAGGATGTTTTCAGGCACTGACTCACCATATTTATTGATTTTCAAATTGGTGGTGGGTATCTTTGTGCTCGTATGATTACAGTCATTTTCCTCATGACTTCCCAACTGCGCCAGTGTTGCGAACGATTGTAGGCATCCATCGCAAATATATATTTTACCATTGTGATTCGATTTTTGTTTCCCAACTAATTTTCCTAAGTCTTTTATTAGGCAATAATGTGTGTTGCCAACCTTATCGGCCACAAGTAGCAAATTCACATGTGTTGCTTGACGACACGATGTAAAATGTAGAGGTCCAATTATTTCACTTATCATCTTTCCATCATTGAAAGACGATTCAAGACCGAACACATTAACTGAGATATTGTTGAGTCGCTCGAACTTTGGGATAGCCTTCAATTTCATGGGAAAGTCAAGCCCTTGAAAATTCAACAGGGTATTGTAATGTGGATATGATGACGTTCTAATTGGATTACCGTCTGCAGGAAAGATCGTAGCAATGATGGACCATGCAAAGCAGGCTCTATCCTTGTTTTTAATATTCAGAACAGCTAGTCTCGATTCAATGGCTTTGGGCAGCTTGATGTATGAAGAGGCCGAAATCGATGAAAATTTATTAATGTTCACATCCAAAAACATGACATGTTTCAATATCCACCCAGAATCACGTTCTTGAAACTCTGACGCCTTCACAATCATTTCTTCCTTGAAGTCATCATAATCGTGGTCAATGTTTGATGATTTTGTTAAAGTTTTATTTCTGGTGTTGAAGGACTTTATATCAGATAGTTCCTTTTCCGGTATGACATACAACCCAAAAAGTTCGAGATTTATCTTCAAGCTGTGATGAGTCCCCAAATATTCAGTCAGGACTGCCAGAACTTTTGGTTCCACTTCTTGCAAGAATTCGAGAAGATCGGTGTGGGTTTTATCACTGGAAAATCGATAGGTGGCTATCCTGTTCATGAGAGCACAACGGAGTTTCACTATCCCATTCCCCAAATTATTTTCAACAGGTCGATCTACTCTCTTTCGTTTTTCAGCACCCTGAGTATTATGCTCATGTATAGGAAAATAGTTGAACAATGTGTTGGTCGAAGTAGATGCTTGCTGATTCTCCGCACTATTATACTTCATCTTTTTGACCGGTGGTCCATTCACATCTCTATTATTCCTGCAATTCTTGCGTACATGCCGAAATAAAGAGCTCGTTGAAGAAAATTCATTGCCACAATACCCGCACTTCATTATCACAATGTGTGTTGAAACGTGGTGAAAACAGAAATAACAGAGTCAATTGTATTGCTCTCAATTTATAAATAATGTTTGGTGGGATGCTCACATTCTTTTGCGCAATTACCTCGTTCATTAAAAACAAACATCTGTCGCGATTGCATCATGCCTGCATTTATAGTAATTGAACATCTGCTACCCACATGTTTGCGAAAACAAACATCTGGTACTCGCATGTGCAAATGCGTCACGGCTGCATTGAAGACCAGATGTTCAGACAATTTATTATACAATCAATGGAACAAAACAAATTCATTTTGATATTATACTTTATTGCATAAAAAAATTTTCATACAAATAAAAAACATTTGTTAATGCACACATACAATTTGAATTCATATGATAAAAACATTTTGGTTCAGACTGTTGTAAAATAGGTTGCTCATCGAATTCCACTACTGGAACAGAAGTGAACCGTCGAATATATTCAGCTTTCTCCTTTCCTTTGATATGTATTAGATCGACTCCATCACTCAGACTTTTCAAGATATTTCCGAACTGATGTAATGGTGTAAATCCATCCTTCCATTCCAGGCAGTGAAAATTACGAACCAGCCAATTAGCCTGCTTTTGTAGATTCGGAGGTAGAAAATTCAGTGGAAATGGTGGTTTGAAAATATAATGGCAAATTTTCACCCCATCGAAGGCTGCAAACTCCTTGACAATAAATTTGTTGTTTTCTATCTTGAATCCTTGCACATCCATGATTATACTCATATTGTGATATTTGAGAAATTTTTAAAAACTGATTGCTTGGTAGAGTACAATTCTTTTTAGGATCTTAATGTTTTCTTGATGTTTTCTCAGGCGTAATTTATAGCTGGATAACATTATATCTACTGAATAAAAAATAATGGGTTCCCCAATATATGACAAATTCTGATCATGCGCATCAAAGCTGCTTTACGATTTTCGTTAGAGGGTTATAGGAATATTCTTTTTCATGTAGAATGAGACAAAAAGCAGTGGTTTCTTTTGGAGTATTACTACCAGTTTCGAATTCAACCCGCATAACTATTGATCCTGTTTGGATGACTTCTTTCTGTCGTGAACAATCAATGTGAACAATTGGTGCTTTATCTTTGAACTCTTTCGGGGTCAATATTGGCTCGTTATTTTTCAGATGATAGTAGTTTTCTTGAAAGTTTGAGTACATCTCATACAGTGTAGCATACTTGTTGTTTTTGAAATCTAGATGTAAATCATTGTATGGATATCTTTCAGAATTAAGGAACACTCTGATATTGGTGAGGTCGATATGATCAAACTTACTCATATCACTCGTTATTTTCCCTTTTCTACTAGTCTGAAATGCTATAATTACATGTCTAGGCGTTTCGACCTTGGTAGTTGCCTTCACTGGCCACGTATGTCTATTTGATTCACTCAAAGATGGATACTCAATCAACTCCCAGCTCCTGAACCTAATTGGAAGTTCTATACTTTTATTAGTAATTTTCGTGATTCGAAGTTGTTCTTGAATGCTTGGGGTTATGTGAGGAACTCTCCAAAATACTTTTGTAAGCTCCACTTTGGGTTTTTCTGAATCATCTATGCTAGTTACTGCATCTAAATCATTACTAGATCTTATTAAGACTAATTCTTGCCTCATATTAACTATTATTCTCCTAAAGTCTTCAAAAAACCCAGCAAACATTTTTAAAGGAACACACACGTTGAATTGACCGTTAGTACCAATTAGAATTTTTTCTTGGTTCGATATTTTTGGGAACCACCCAGCATTTTGCATAGAGACGCTTTCGTTTTCATTTAACGATAAATAATTTTTCAATGTTGATGTCAATCCCAAATTTCTCACTGAATCTATCACAATACCGTTCAATTCATATCGAAGTTCTCGGAAAAGGAATGCTATTGCATTATTAATGAATTTCAGTTTGGTTGGAACGGCATTTTTTTCATCTAGGAGAGTACCTTCTATGTATAAATAACTGTTACAAGGCAAAGTGAATGATTCAAGGTCAGCAATTGGCACTCTTATCTCGTCGTTATAATTGAGGTTTCCAGCGATGTAAGGCTGATATGTATGAAACTGATAGTCTTCAATTGTAGTGTCGCTGAAAGGTTGACCAGTGATATTCAATAATTCCATTATTTCAAAACTTCAAATCCAAGAGATATCAAAAACTGACGATTTTCTGATGTTAATATTCCGGAGGTCTTCTTCATACTAGCACGTTTCTTCTCATTGTCATGTCTTTTATAGTATTGTTCAGGGGAGTAAAACGGTGTTGGATGGATGAATCTCCACACCATGATCAAAGATCCTTCTTTCGAAGGTGAAGTCGAACGGTGATTTCTTCTTCACGGAAATCTATAATATTTCCTGATTGATCAATAATTTTCACAGTTATATTGTTGATAGTCTTCACGGAAACTGGATAATACAGGATCGTAACAGGTGATTCGATGATCTTGTATCCGGTGGGGACTTTGGCATTGAACTGATGAATTAAATGAACTGGTTCACCATTTAAATAGCTTCCGATGGCCAAGTTACAATCTACACAGATAGTATTGACGTTAAGAATCTTGACCTGGTGGTCCGAAACACTTTTTTCATCCGCATTCAACATTCGTTTTCTGAATCCGAGTAGTGATCCAATTGTGTTGTCCACTCCAAAATTGATTCGACGATTAGTTTTTATAGTCACCTTGGAAGTATTCAAATCAGGTGTAATTCGAAGAACTGCTTGGTTGTCTTTATCATTCATAGCATTTTGAATAACGTTTGCTAGATCATCAATTTCATATGATCCAGTAGGAATTTCAAATCTATATCTATCGTTCTCACCCCAAACGAAGATATTATTCGTATTATCAATATTTGGTATTGAGTTGAAACTGTCAAAATTAGCTAACCCAATTTCATATTCGTTTTCATCATTCAAATATATTGGAGGATTGAAATCGTAAGTAAGAATCGATGAACAGCCACTTAAAGTAAAAGTCAAAGACATATTGTTTCACTGAAAGTTTAATTTCAAATGACGCTCCATTTTACAAATTCTGGTTATATAAAAAAAGTAAACAATGTTGCCCACATTGATATGAATTGAATGATTGTACTGAATCATAATTATACATAATATCATTGTTGCCACCGTCGCTTGAAAAATATTGAATCAGTTCTAAAGGTGGAGATAAATCTCCATAACTATTGAAATAAACTATTTCATTATCGCGCTTGATATAAGCAGTCCAATGTGTTCCTTCACCTACATTCGAATCTAGATTCAAGATTCCAGACTCGTTCTTTCTTATTTTTTCAGGAAGGGTATCTCTCATGAAAATTCCCCTAAAGTATGGTATTTTGAGAATTTTCACATATTTGCGCAAGTCAATATTAGTCAGTGGTCGGCGAGGTAGCTTTATCGGGAGTTTTTTGCGTATGGCTTCAAATACATGCCATAGCCCTTATATGGTCTCAAATATAGCCCTTTTCCAGTAGCTGCCTTCTCCATTTCTCGATTATGTCGCTGTTCTTCAGCTAGTCGTTCCCGATCAGCTTTCGCATCATTAACCGCTTTGGCGATACCCGCGGCACCTCCACCTACTGCTCCAAGTGCTCCTAGAAGTGGGAGTAAAAATGGTAGAAATCCTCCAATTTTAGGCGCTGGAATGATTCTTTGTTTTTTAGTTTTCTTCGTAGGTCGCTTGGCCAATAGATTCAAAGCACCACCTTTTTTCTTCCGTGATACCCTCTTTTTCCGTTTCAGCCCCATACCCATCTTGCTCTTTAATTTCATAGCTCCCGTAACCCCTAATGCTGCGATTTTCTCACCCACACCAGCATCAGATGCCTTGAAACGCTGTGCAGCAACTTCGGCCAGACGCCTATCAGCAATATTTCTAGTTTGTATGTCTTTGAAATTCGAATAAGCTATATCGTGTTGTTTGCAAGCCTCATCTAGTTCGTTAACACCTTTATCGCCTCTTAGTAGTCTTTTTTCAAGTTTAGTCCCAGGTCCACAATAATTATATCCTGGCACATGAAGTTCTATTGGAAGCTTATTAATTAGAGTATTGAGGAGTCCTCGACCTTTCCGTTTTACGCTTCGACAACGACTGACTGAGTTATTCCTTCGTTTCATTTTATAATGTTCAGAACACTGTCGGTTGAATAATAACTGATTTGCTATATGAATTCCTTTATATATAGAACTGAAACATGTTCGGTAGTGTCAGTTCCATGGATGTGCCTGCATAATGAAGATTCAAAAGCAGACATTCTCTCTACCAATCACAAATCATGATGAAATCGCTCACGAGAGTAAATTTAGGAAACACGGAATTTTGTTCGGTGGCCAGTCAAAAAGAGGTTTACTAGTAGGATCTAGCGGATCGGGGAAAACGAATGTAATGATATCCTTAATTGAACATCCAAATGGTCTCCGTTTCGAAAATATTTATTTGTAATCTAAATCACTCCATCAGCCAAAATATTCATATCTGAGGACATTATTGACACCGTTGAAAGAAATAGGCTACATGGAATATAGTGACAAAGATGATATAATTGCACCAGAGAATATTCGAGATAATTCCATTATAATATTTGACGATGTTCCTAGCTGTGACCAAGATTTGATGAAAAGTTACTTTTGCTTTGGACGACATAGAAACACAGATTGTTTCTATTTGTGTCAAACTTATTCTGCCGTTTGCAAACAATTTATCCGAGATAATTCGAACTTGATTATTGTCTTTCAACAAGACATGACCAATTTGAAACACATTTATGATGACCATGTGAATATTGATATGTCCTTTCAACAATTTAAAGAGCTTTGCGCACTCTGCTGGGGCGAAAAATTCGGATTTCTTGTTATCGATAAAGATTCTCCATTGAGCTCGGGTAGATACCGCAAAGGGTTCGATGAGTTCATTCATATATAAATGGAATCATTTTCGAATCATGTTTATTCATGATGAATAACCGCACGGTAGCGGAGCTATTGAAAACACGGAAGGCTTTGAAAAAAAAATATAGAACCTTGAAAGGCGATATTGTGAAATCTCAATCTGATTTAGAGAAAACCTATCAGCCTATTACGCAACCTCTCAAAGAATTACTCGCAACCATTGGCAAATCTGATCAAGGAACGTTCGTTAAACATGAGCCGAAACGTGAATTTAAAGAAGAGTATTACCATACGACACCAACTATGGATTTGGAAGATGAAGAAACATTTCTACACGACCCCTCATTAGTAAGACCAGAATATGGGGAAAGTTTCTTTGAAGAAACAATACCACCTGGATTGGATTCAATGGCGCAACATGAGAGATATTTAGAACAATTCAATTCTCCACTACCTAGGGCATATATTGACGATAAAATACTGGATACTGAAAATGCTTTTGATGATACTTTTGGTGTTTATTTTGATCCGTTCACAAAGAAATATGCTATTGGTGATTCTACAATAGATTTTGACGGCCCTGATTTCATTATAAATGGTACTTTGAAATATAAGGGTACTCCTGGATTATATGAGCTCATGTTCAAAAAATATCCTACTGGTATGAAAAACAGTGATATAGATCAGTATATTGATATAGTTCGAAGAACCAACACACATTATTTAGGCTATAATCCTGTGAAAGGGCTATCTACATCAAATTCGCAAAAATTCATTGACATTATCAAACCAAGAATCACTACGCTACATTCCATGAATTTGGAGAGAACTGTAAAAAACAAGACCCCTAAGCCCACATCAATACCTTCAGTTGTTCGAGGGCAACCAACGAGACCAAGAAGTGGTTCCACTCCTTCAATCATAACGACAAGAAGCAGAACAAAACAGGGAGGAAAATTGACCTTGATGCAACTGAACAAAAAACCTGCGGAATATAAATATTTTAACGACTTTAATGAATTAGTAGATAGACTAAGGCTTCTAATTGCTTCTGAATCGGCTGGTGATACTGGTCACAATAATGAGATTATTTCTATTATTGAAGAGCTGAGGGAAGGCAAGATCATAAAATAGATTGATAGTTATTATTTTGAGTCATTCTGATTATAGCACTGTAACGATGCCGATCGATAAGTTTGGAAGACATCTTTTTAACAAAAACCGAAATCCTAGCACATCTCCAGAAGAACCATTATTGGCATCAACGCAGCCTATACAGTTACAATAACCTTTCTATATCTGTCAACCAATATCTTACCATAGTAAATGTATAATTACTATTCGTGGATCGGGTTCAGGTCAACAAGTTCCAGGAATGGTGAAAAAAAACTGGGTCTTCTTACAAGAAAACAACAGTGGATCATATGTCTTTCCGGTATCTGGAAAGATTGAGAAAATTGATGTTTTACCAAAGGATACAACAATTATGTTGGGGGATAATGACATACAGGTGAAAGAATTGATAGAAAAAGAGATAAATAAAGGTGACACGATCTCATTTGCCTCTATCAAAAGAGATCGATTGGGTTTATTGTATGCTCAAATAGTGCTCCAGTGCCCATTAACTAAAAATGAGTAGTGTCAAAGAATCAGTCGTAAACGAATTACATAAGCCTGGTAGGAAAACATTTAGAAGACGTCGAGTGATAGTGAAAGGTTTGAATGACTTGTATCAGGCTGATCTAGTTGAAATGATACCCTACGCAAAAATTAATAAAGGATACCGCTACATATTGGTTGTAATCAATGTTTTTAGTAAATTGGTATGGTTAAGACCGGTAAAACGTAAAAACGCAAAAGATGTCACAGAAGCAATGAGAGATATCCTTGATAATGTTGAAATTAAACCTAAAAATATTCAAACAGATATGGGGAAAGAATTCTACAACAAAGATTTCAGATCGTTGATGGAATCTCTCAACATAAATCACTATAGTACATTTTCAAATTTGAAAGCTAATGTGGTTGAGCGGGTGAATCGCACTTTGAAGAATTCAATGTGGAAGAAATTCAGTTTGCAGGGTACTTATAAGTGGTTGAATATCCTGAAGGAAATAGAAGATGTATATAATAACACAAAACACAGCACAATTGGAATGAAACCTAAAGATGTGAATTCTGGGAATGAAAATACATTACTGAAAACTGTATATAGTCATTTGAAAACAATTGATCCTAGAAAGAATAAATTCAAAGTAGGTGACTTTGTGAGAATAAGCAAGTTCAGAGAAGCATTTTCAAAATCGTATCAGCCTGCTTGGTCAAATGAAGTCTTCAGAATTCGACAAGTCAAATTGTCAAACCCAACTACTTACTTGCTAGAAGATCAGAATCAAGAAGAAATTCGGGGAGGTTTCTACAGCGAAGAGCTTCAGAAAGTGAAATATCCCAACATCTACTTGGTTGAAAAAGTTTTACAGCGACGTGGAAACAAAATTCGTGTCAAGTGGCTAGGCTTAGATGATTCTCATGATTCATGGATTGATAAAAAGGAACTTTTGTGAAATACATTTATATTTTTTGGAATAAAACAATTATTCAGATGATTTTAATTTTTTTATTACGTAATTCCTAGTGGGTACAATTATTCGTATGATAATTTCTATTGTACATTATTCAGGTCTTCAGAAAAAACGTCAGGGTATATGTGGATGAATTCTAATACTAAACTGATATTTTCACTACTTGGGTTCTCCTGTGGCCTGACAAGATTAAGTGCATTGTTCACTACATCTCCATCTTGATTTTGAAGAGCTCTCTGCAAAACTGTGAGGTAATTCGTAAACTGCAGTCTCCCCATCATTTCCATTTGATATTTGATGAGCGGCAATAGGGTCCACAACTTGCAAAGGGATTCATAACCCAAGAAAATATAAAAGTTATTTTTCTGAATCTTAACAACACTCGTTTCCGAAATTTTCATGAAGTATATCTGGAAGGATTCACCATCTAACGATTTTGGATGGTCACTAGGATAGAAATAATTTGTAATGATTTCTTGATATTTAAGAAAATCCATCCACTCACGATCATTGAAAGTGATTGCATCATTCTTGAGTCCCGATATCTGGATGCAAGGCCTAAAGCCAAATTCATAGCATAATCCTATGGAAACGTACTTGCTTCTTGATTTATTCAAAGGCAATCTCTTCTCTCCCAACAATATTGATTTATGTTTATTCTCATGATGTTCTTTCAGATTATATCTAACTCCCGAGTCACCGGTAGGAACACTTGATGTATAATAGCTCTGTCCACTTGAATTCACAGTTGATTTCGACAAGTCCATTTCAGAATAATATGTGTTTCACAACTAGAATTCGAAAACTGAGTGAAGGATCTCATTGTGATAAGTTATATACCTTTGAATTTGAGAAGTGGGGGTATGATTAACGAATCATCACATTGATCATTATGATGAATCATGTTGCACACATGTTCCCAATTGCTCAATCATCGAAATTAATGAGTTCGTTGATTAATATAAATTAGTCTGATGAATCATGTTCCACATGTTCATAATTGCTCAGTCATCAAAATCAATGAGTTCGTTGATTAATATCGATTAATCTGATGAATCATTATGGACCAATGTACTTGATTGTTTTGATGAATGAGTTGATTTATTGATTATTCCACACTTTCCCATGTTGATTGACCAAATGATGAATTAATTGATGCATTGTTTTGTTAATCTACAATTCGTATGTCCACTTTTGTTTCAATGGATACAATTATAATCATATTCCCGTGGGGGTATTCCCCATATATATAAATTCATTCTCAGTTTATATTCCATATATGTGTTCGAAATGAATGTGGACGATGCATTGAATGTTGACGATGAATTCTCGGAATCAGATGAGATCGAGTTGGATGGAGAACAAGTGATCCGAATCCAATATAGTGTCGACAGTTTGCAGTTTCTCAACGGGTGGTCACAAGACTATGTCTGCCTTATTCAACATTATTATCGAATAACCATGTTGGAAGAAGAAAAATTTTGTACGAGCTGTTACTTCGACACAGTGGCAGAATACCCAGACGCCAATATTGACAGTAAACAAGAGTCTTTACATATAACAAATTTTCCAGTACACCTGGTAGCATATAGGGATTCTTGCTACATTTGTAGTGTTCCGATATATATATATTGTTTAACTAGATTTTGTCTATTGTGCAATAGCTGAAAGATTGATTTCCAATAAGATATATTTTCATTTGAATTGAATTGTTATTTTTAATACTCGAAATTCCAATAAAATTTATTCTCAGCCATATTTTTTCCATTCATTACAGTCTCCAACATACAGTAGATTTTGTATGGTGTAAATATCACAATTATCATTTGTCTTACTGAATAATCAATATACAGGGTGTATCTAAATAACACCGGAAAAATTCGAGATAGGTTTCCTTGTGACATTCTAGCAAATAAAGTTTATATAAACATGTAGTGTCCCAACTTTCTACGTTTTTGAGATATAGGATGTTGAAGTTGGAAGTATTAATTGTTTTTATTTATAACCCCCCTGTATAAGCTTTCATGGTGCCAAAATTCGCCACTGGCAAAATTATTTCGAATCCAATTGCATTAGAAGAAGCTCCATATTACTATTAACAAAACCACAACTTTTTATTGAAATTGATGATAAGACAATTGAGAAATGAATAGAAAAAAGATTTTTCATGGAAATATTAATACCCTGTATCTAGAAAACGAAGCCACTTAAGACACATGTTTATATGTACTTTATTTCCTGAAATATCACGAGGAATCACCCCTTGAATTTTTCCGGTGTTATTTAGGTACACCCTGTATAGTAGCTGGTGTCACCTCTTTTGGAAATAACCAAGCCTACAAAATTGTACAACTCACTCCCTCTGTTATAGAAACACTCGAATTGAACCAAACAAAAAGCCGCTCCCAACTTTGTTACAGAGATCATGAATAATTAACTATTAATTGGAGACATCTGGCCATGCATCTCTGGGTCAGTTAATTCAGTCAGTTTTCCGGTCGGCGATCGTAACATGAAATCATGTTTTTTCGTATTGTTTCCATGAAAGAATTATTTCTGTGTATCGGAATGTGAGAGAAAAGTGATGTTTTTGTATTTCTTATGTGAATGAAAAAAAAGTGTAATAGTTCTTTGTATCAAGATGGATTTTGAAAGGATGTGATAGAAAAGTGAGTATTTGAATATGTTCATACATCACACAGTTTATTTCTTCGAAACGTTCATTTACCAAATTCTACTAGTTAAGTAATGATTTTCAATCTCAAACACTTTGATTCAAAATAATTCCAGTAATGCAGTCATTTGTATTATAATTTTATTTGGTGAAAATACGAGTCATTCTAGTACCGTTCAGAGTATCGCATACCAAGAAAACTAAAGTTTCAACAAATTCAGAAAGTATCAATCATAAAACATTTGAAAAATACAAATTACATGTTTTAGTTAAAATTTCCCTTATAATATCAACAAACTAATTACATTACTTTTCTGAGTTTTGTAGAAACAATTACAACTTCATCTAAATCTTTTATAACTTCACAAATCTTTCTAAGTTTTTTTTGATATTTCTTCTTCTTCTTCTCAAGCTTTTTCCTTATTTCTAGTTTTCTTTTCACTAATTCATCCATATCCCTCTGATTTTCTTTTCGTATATCAGCAAGGAAATCCGCGGTAGTATTGAGATCCCCATCTTGTATACTATATTCTGAATCTTCGTTATCTGTTTCATTTTCCGCTTCAGACTTTTCTTCATCTCGTTCTTCAATTATTGAATTACCACTTTCTGCTTTTTCCGTTTCACGGTCATCACCTTCCTTTTTAATGAAATTTGCATCCGTTTCTTCATCTCCTCCGTCATCTTGAACTTCTTCGTCATTCGACGAAACATCTGAGATGTCTTCAAATTCTGGCTGCACTAACACTTTTCCACGTCGAGGGGTTGATTCTGCTAATGGCCGAAACGGCATTGCTTTGTGATCACTAAATGAGCCGCTTACGAATTCGACACTCTGGTTTAATTGTGGTGAAATATTTCGAAACGTATCTGAGTTTTTGTCACGTTTGAGATACTGTAAGATATCAATTTTTTTCCTCTAAATTGGTACGGTCAAAACTTTTGTCTTCATTTTTTCAGTATCTGAGTTTTTTTTAAATTTGTTGAAACTTTAGTTTTCTTGGTATGCGATCTCTGAACGGTACTAGAATGACTTTGACTGCTTGTGCGAGTACTATTTATTTGTTCAGGGCTAATCCCCCATCAAGAGCAAAACATTTACCAAACAACTCGCATCTTGCAAATTTACTGCACCATATGGGTACAATTACATATTCATTGTTTCAATTTTCCTATCAGTACGATTAATTTTTCGCTTCAAAAATTAAATCAACTGTAATGAGATAAAAAGGAATACATGACCTATCTTAACTGAAACTAAATGGGTCTAATTAACCATGAATAAAACATTCATTACTACCAATTCACCAAACTCGCATCTTGCAAATTTATTTCACCCCATTTTGATATCAGCGCGATTAATTTTTTTCGCCTACATATGTTGAACATCAGTTAAGACATGACCTATCCTAACTGAAACTGAATTGGACTAATTAACCATCTGCTGGTATATTAAAGATGATTATTCCACATGGCACAATTGTCTCATATTTGCGAAACTCGTTTCAATTTACCTATTCGTTATACTCTCGCTAATAAGAATCACCATCACTTGCTGAATAATTTGCGAATTAAATCCTATTTGAAAATATTAACCCACTTTGAGCCATCTGTTGAAAAATAATTATTTCAATGAACTTCCCATGAACGTCATGAACGTCTCATGAAAAGCCTTCGCGTTAGTTATTTGTGGAAAGAATAAATATTTCTGCTTTCTTATGAAAAGTTGAATAGGTAGATGCAATATTGAAGATTTTTTTCTTGGGGCGTACAGAAGGAATCCCTATAATATTCGAAGAACATCGTGCTAGGGAAAGGAGGTAGGTATTGTGATTTTTTAGCTGTTGGAAGTTCTTGGCAAATTATTGCCTATAGATAAACGAGTTTTGGTAGAGTGTTGTTCGACATATTTGAATGAAAGGATGCGCTGACTGGGTTTGTCGGTCCTGGCTGTTATTGATAGTTATGAAATGATAGCACAGATATCCCGCGGAATATTGAAGAGTGATTAGTCTTAAATGAATTATATAACTCATTCTCGTATTTTCACGTACTTAATGATTAATTGAATGAAATGCTGTGATTGGCTGCCTGATGCCGTGATGCCGGTAATGATTCTCTCAATATATATCGAGCGCTGTGATTGGTTGCTTGATGCCGTGATGCCGGTAATGATTCTCTCAATATATATCTACTTGGCATCACTGGTGCTGGTTCCTGCCTGGAACCCATATTGCTTCTTATTTAGAATGTTCTTATCTAGTAGAAATTCACTTAACCTTTTCTTCAGGGATTTTTCAAATATTTTTGCAAAAGCACTAATGAGGCTAATTGGCCTAAAGTTAGTTATACTATTCTTATCACCCGATTTGAATATTGGCACTATTATAGACTTTTTGAAGTGATCAGGAACTTTTTCATTTAAATAAATCAGATTGAAAATGTGTATTAGAGGATCTACTACGTGTAAATGATTGTCTTTCAATAGTTTGTTGTTTATGTTGTCAAAACCTGGAGAGCTGTTATTCTTCAAGGATTTAATATGCATTATTATTTCATTTCTGTCGACTGGCGATAGAAACATAGATTGTTTTATTTGAGGGAATGTCATCTCAGTATCAATGATTGGAGCATCAATTTTTTCAGCCATTTTAATTCCTATATTTGAGTAATAAGTATTGCAGTAGTTTGCCATCTCTTTATCATCAGAAAAGGGTATTTTGTTTTCATCTACAACAGTTATATGATTGATCGATGTAGGATTGTTATTATTGTTAGTGGCCTCATTAATCAGTTCGAATAACTTTTTTATATCATTACTGTTATTGATAATTTGTTCAGAGTAGTAATTTGATTTTGCTCGTACAATCAGTTTATTTAGTTGATTTCTATAATTTTTATAATCATTATATAACTGTGGACATTGCTTATGTTTTATTGCATTTTTTTTCATCTTATCCCTACGTTTTATTGAGTTGATTATGGCATTTGTAATCCACGGCTTAATTTTTTTGTGTTCTTTCACACTGAATAAAATAGTTGTTTTTGATTGCTCAAGAGCGTCAATAAACTTATTGAAAAAGTTACTCCATGCGGTTTCAGGATCTTGGCTTGAGTAAACCTCAGTCCATTGAGCCTTAAGCGGCGTTCACAACCAAACTTTTTACGTTTTGCTTTTTACGTTTCGTATTCTGATTGGTGAAGCAAAATCTGTAATTGAAATGACGCAAAAAGCTGAAAATATTCAGCTTTTTGCGTTGCAAGAAGCCATCGTCTGTGAAAATATTAAAAATAGACGAATAATATGAAACATTCTGTGATAATATGGAAGTTATGATGAATTCATGATTTTTTCGTGAATTCACAGAATAGTAGATAGGTATAATGTTCAATTCATTATTTTTTTGTTGAAGATTGATTTTTCTCTTCCAGTATTGAATAAGGATCAACTTTTATCACTGCCAGTTCTATCAATTCAATATTATTAATTATCTGATCAATATTATTGTTATGATTATTTACCTAATTTTAGGATGAAAAACAAATAACAAAACCAAGGCAACTGAGCCATAAAAAGTCACGATTTTTTGTTGTTGTGAATGACATTTGCTCACGTTTAATTTCAGATTCTGCTTCACCAATCAGAATACGAAACGTAAAAAGCAAAACGTAAAAAGTTTGGTTGTGAACGCCGCTTAACTCAGTAATTCTCTGAATTTGATGTAGTCAATTTTCACAGCACGTTTTTCGGTGGGATTATTGTTATGCGATTTATTGTAACTGATATTCAGGAAAATTGGATAGTGATCCGTTATATCGTGGTTGATTACAAAAGGATTAAATTCGTATTTTCTCGCATTGAGATTTTTGCGTACAAATATGTGATCTAAACAACTTTGGCTTTCTGGTGTTACTCTTGTGTGGGTGTTGATAAGTGATGTGAAGCCAAAATACATGAGTATAGAAATGTATTTATTAGCCACTACTGACCCATCGTCAAGGATATCAATATTCAAGTCGCCAATTAAGATGTCAACATTTGTTCTGGGAGTTTCCGATAAAAAATGTTCTACGTCTTCTAAGAACAGGCTATCAGCTGACGATGGTGTTCTGTAGCAAGGCATGATATTATATGATATATTGTTTAAGGTGACTAAAATGTTAGATATTGTTACCTTTGTTAAAGGTAAGACTGTGTGTTTAATTTCATAAGTGACGCTACTATTCACGAACATGAGAACTCCGTCACACTGGTTTAGCTTACTTCCATTAAAAATATTTGTGAATCCTGGTATTGTGAAGTCCTCCACAGAGTCAATGCACCTGGTTTCACCAAGTATTATGACATCAATATCTGTAAGTTTACAAGTTTCCAAAAAAATCAGTAGCTCATCAAAATGTTTCCTAATACTTCTTATGTTCAGGTGAAGAATTCTGATTACGTTTGCGTTATCAACAATTAAGGCATTAGATTTTTCAATAAATTCATCAATGCAGTATGCTTCCATATCTTGTTCACTTTTTAATTCGTTTTCTAAACCATCTAGTATATTCAATTCACTAATATCCATGAATAAAAAGAAAAATTGAGAAACAAAAATTATATGAGTATATATAGAAAAAAATCTATTGAAAAAAATGTGATGAATTTATGGAAAATTCAATTATTTGCAGCTATAATCAATATTGTTTTTATATCTGCGTATAAAATTTCAATGTAGGACATCCTTTATAATATGCTTCGTGATGCACGTCGTATTCTAGATTTGCAAATTTTTCCATCGATCTTTGGCAGTTACAGCACTTCTTGTATTCCTTTGGGCAGTTGATTGATCTATGTTCTCCTCCACAGTAGGGGCAAGTTAACTTGTTTCTACAATTAGTGTCCTTATGGTCATATGCGTGGCATGTTTTACATCTTGGAATATTAAGGTCTTCGTACACCGGGCAACGTTCCCAACCGACATATATTTTTTTGAAATTCATAAGTTTCGAAAAAGTTGTGCCAGTACATTCAGCGAAGATGATTTGTTTTCCAGAATTGATTTGCTTCACAAAGGTAACATTGATATCATCATCAGGACCAATGAATTGGTTCTGCTTCTTTAAGCACTCTTCAATTTCTTCTTTATTCATTGTTGTACTACTGGTAATAATCTTAATTCTAGGTTTTTTCATCTGAGATAATTTGATTTCATATTTTTCACCCAGTTTTTTATTTTTCTGTGTTTCTTTTATCAGTTTATTAGCTCCTTCTTCCGTATTGCATTTGATGACGAAGCATCCGTGCTTTGTTGTCTGTATAGAGTTTATTGATACATTTATCTTTTTGGGATCAATAGTGTCCTGTATTTCCTTCTTGGTTACTTGTGAGTCTTGAGTAATCGTGGGTTTTATTATTATTGCTGGCACATTGTTTGTTATTTTCTGATGTTGAGATGGTTGTGAGTTTTTTGTCACACTCGAGTAACTAGGAGTTGTGTGGGTTTCTTTTAATTTGTTCAATTCTTCCTCTAGCATTTTTATAATTTTATCTTTATCATTTATAATTGTTTCTTTGTCTGCTATTGCGTTATTTAAGAGATCAATTAAGTCATTACCACGGCATATCTTTTCATATCTTCGATTACAAGGTTGTTGAATTCTTCTATATTTGTGCCAGTATACGTCAAAGCCGTGTCTTCAGCAAATGTAAAATACAAATATTTAATTTCGCAGATTTTAGACTGACAACGAGTAGAGAATAAAAGAGCGGACCTAAGACGGAACCTTGAGGCACGCCATTTTTTATTTCACGTGTGCTGCTTGCACGATTGTCCATGTATACATATTGTCTTCAACCCTTTAGGTATGATCATATCAAGTTACATATCTGACTCCTTAACTCCATCTTCTATAGTTTCTGCAACAATGTGTCATGTCATGTCAACAAGTTGTTGAAAGAAATAAGGTTTCAAGGGTGTATATAATTCAAAATAGTTTTTGGTTATTCTTCTCATCTTTCAATATAACTGAGATGTCGGGATGTCATTTGGTTAGGAAATTCTGGGACACCATGTTTGGACCAAAAAAAATACTCTTTTTATAAGTTTTGTGTTAACCAGTTTTTTTTCTCTCCAATGATAGGTTAGTTTTTTCCACTAGTCGCATACGTAGATATGTGTAGTCTCTATTTCGAGAGTTGTTGGAAAATATAAGGTTTCTGGTTCATTTTTTCATCTTCTGGGTATAACTGAAATGTGACATCTTGTATGGACCAACGAAAATATACGAAGATGTCTACTCATTCTGTGTTAACCAGTATTTTTTCTTCCTCGGTTACCGCGCCAAATTTAAATTTCGAAATTACGGAAATCTCGTCTCCTGACCACTAACTATGAAATGAAAATATATACTGGAAGTTTCAAAAAAACCTGACCCACTTGATAGGGTAGGTAGAACACTGCAAAATAAGTTGGGTTTGTTCAGTAAAAAAATGTCGTAACGGCATCCGTTTTCAAGCTACAAAGTGTTGAAAAAAATATTTTTTTACACTTTTTTTACGATTATGTCGAAACTACTGGCAACATTCTAATGAAATTTTGTATGGATGTTTTTTGGAATCTGACACATGACATGAATTTGTTTTTCTATCTGACTCTCATAGATGGCACTAGTTACACGGTTCGTACCTAGTAGTTTCAAACATAACTTTTTTGAGGTTAGATTTTTCAATCCGAATTTGATGTGAACTTGAACATCATTCAATTTCACACCAAAAAGTTACTTCTGGTGAAACACGATAGTGTGTTCTGTTTTCGAAATATTCCGATTTGAAAATGATGAAATGATAACTGTTGCTGGTATTAACCTATGTATTAGAGTGAGTATTATAAAAAATCATCACCTATTTATTACAACCGAAAAATACAATATGTTTCTAATGCTGAACTTATTGATTTAACAATGATTCACAAGAATAACGTTGGAACAACTTTTACTAAAAACATGGATTACACAGTTTCGTTGTATCAACCAAAAAGTGTATGCTACAGAGGTAAATTCACGTCTGGAGTTGCAAGTCAGAATTGAACATCACTTAGATGACCTTACAGTTGATCCTCAAACGTTTATAAAAATAATGCTATTATAAAAAAATTATCGAATCGTGTATTCGTGGAAACGGAGGACATTTTGAACACTTCCTCTAACTGATTCAATATTTTATGGTTCTAGTCAAATATTTCTATGATGTTATTGTTTTGAATCTGAATAAACAAATGATTGATCTTAATAAAATTTATTTTATACGAGCATCAGCTATTATTTCAAATCGAAATATTCCGAAAACGGAACACAGTATCGAGTTTTACCAAGAGTACCTTTTTGGTGTGGAATTGAATGATGTTCGAGTTCACATCAAATTTGGGTTGGAGAATCTAGCCTCAGAAAAATTATGTTCAAAACTAATCGGTACGAACCGTGAAACTAGCGCCCCCTATGAGAATCAGATATAAAAACAAATTCATGCGATTTGTCAGGTTCCAAAAAACATCCGTACAAAATTTCATCAGGATGTTGCCAGTAGTTTCGACGTAATCGTGAAAAATGTGTAAAAAAATAATTTTTTCAACACGTATCTTGAAAACGGATGCCGTTACGACATTTTTTCACTAAACAAACCCAACTTATTTTGCAGTGTTCCACCTAGAGTCAGGTTTTTTTGAAATACCCTGTATATATATGCGAATTGAATTTTGTATATTTACAGGTACTGATGAATCGATCCAGTGCTACATCATTGAAGTACCTCCAAGGAAGAGTTCTTCAGAAGACTCATACTGCCCAGTAACCTTACTAGTGAGATGGTTCAAACAGATTCATTCATAACAATCTTAGTTGAAGACTAGCCAAAGAATAGATTCCAATCATATTGACGAAGAAAACAATTATTCAAATTTGGTATTTACTGCAGAAAATATACACACAGACTATGGTTCACACAGTTGGTAAAATACTGAAATGTCATATTTGCCATAAAATATTCATTTCAAAGAATGATTTAAATAAACATACTATGACTCACACCGCTGAAAAACCATTCGAATGCGACATTTGCCATAAACAATTTTGCACAAAAAAATACTATTCTAGTCACCTGAAGGTACACACCGGTGAAGAACTATTCCATTGTCATACATGCCAAAAAAAATTTACAACGAAGAGTAGTTTAGCAAGACATATTACAATTCACTCCGATGAGGCATTTGAATGTGATGTCTGCCACAAAAAGTATACCTCTAAACAGTATTTGTCGAAGCACGCTATGTTACACACCGGTGAAAACCTATTTGAATGTGATATTTGCCATAAGATGTTTATCTTCAAAATTGCCTTGAATAGACATATTACAATACACGCTGATGAAAAACCGTTTGAATGTGACATGTGTAATAATGTATATGCCACGGAGACACAATTGTCTAATCACGCTAAGGTGCACAGTGATGAAAGATCATTCGAGTGTGCAATATGTCAAAAAAAGTTTAGAACAAAAAGGGATTTGAAAAGACATGAAGATATTCACGCCGATGAAAAATCATTCGAGTGCCATATCTGCCACAATAAATATACCATGAAACGATATTTGGCTAGACACGTTAAGCTTCACACCGGTGAAAAACTATTCAAATGTGACATTTGCCACAAAATGTTCAGTACAAAAAGTGATATGAATAGCCACGCTATTATTCACAGCGATGAAAAACCATTTCAGTGTGATATTTGCCGCAAACAATACACCAGAAAGAAAGATTTGGTCACACATATTATGATTCATACTGGTGACAAACCATTCGAATGTAATGTTTGCTACAAGAGATTCATTTCCAAACAAGATTTGACTAGACATATCATGGTTCACACTGGTGAAAAACCGTTAGAATGTAATATTTGTCACAAAAAATATGTCACAAATAAAGATTTGACAAGACACACTATGATGCATACCGGTGAAAGGCCATTCAAATGTAATGTTTGTCCCAAAAAATTCATCACGAAAAGCGATTTGACTAAACATTTCAAAATTCACACCGGAGTAAAACCATTCGAATGTGAAACTTGCTACAAAAAATGTGCTTCGAAAAGAGATTTAACCACACATATTATGGTGCACACAGGTGAAAAACCATTCAAATGTGATATTTGCCTCAAGACTTTCAGAAGTAAGGGTAAGTTCACTCTTCACAAAAGGGTCCATGCTGAGGAAACCATGTTCAACTGTAATATTTGTCCCAAGAAATTCATAACGAAGAGCTTGTTGACTAGACACATGACGGTTCACATTGATGAACAAGGTTTTGTGTGTGAATTATGCCACCAAACATTTAGAAGCAACGAACATTTAACAACTCATGATTGTTCGTACACTACTGAAAAATTAGGATACATTTCAGATGAGAAGCAAAGTGTTGATCCTTCCGTACAATTCAAAAGAAACTTTGATGACATAACTCATGAGTCGTGCAAAATCGAAGTCGAATATAATGAGGTCCTCATGGTCAAAAAAGAACACGTTGACATAAAGAAAGAAGACAATAATAATTGAAGTGAATCTTCTGTAGATAAGCTAAATGATATCCTATAAAATGACTAACTACAGTGACTTCTGAAATTTGTTGGTCACAACTTCGAAGTTGAGAACCAATTCTCCAGAAGTCGAAACTTGTGCGAGGTTATGAAGAGCTGGACCTACATCTCCTAGGTAATTCCGAATCACTTCTAGAGTGGCGTGGTGCTGCCAGGATTACAACCAAGAATCACACATGTTTGGAGAAAAATGCATAGTAGCGAATTTGAGCGACTTAGACAGCTCGGATACCATAGCTATGGTAATGCCAAATAACCTCAATAAAAAAACGGTGTCCTAGATTCATTCTTGTTTTAAAAATTTGATGCTTTTTATGTCAAAGAATTAATGGCAGTCATTCTATTTTATAGTCCACTGTTTTACCTCTAATCAAACCGATTTTTATACGCCTCGACATGTGTTTTAATCTTAAATTGTTAGTGAAACACACGTCGAGGCGTATAAAAAATCGGTTTGGTTAGTGGTAAAACAGTGTAGTGTATCATCGTGCCAATGGTTCCAGTCTTTGATACACTATTTTATAGTGTCGAACATCAATCATTTGCAAACAGTACCTATTCTTAATGCGGCGGAGGCAATTTTTCATTTATGTAACATGAAAGTCACAAAATGTTTATATTTTTGTTGATATTAACACGTTGAACGCCATGAGCATCCCAAGGGACCGTCAGCTCATGGTTCACTCAGACCGCGTAGGGCCACACGGACCTACACTATGTTACCATTTGTTATATTAATTTTGGACAGTTGGGACTCTTCGATAAAGTGTTTGATGGTATGGGTGGACCGTCACGGTCCCTTAGGATAATAATTTCTACACGGCAACGAAATTTTTGTTTACATGTGAATGTGGTCCCTAGGTTCGAAAAACACTGTCGAAATATAAATAAAGATCTTCTTTATAAAATTTTCAGTAATAAAAAGAAGAGAATTGAACTATGAAATGGAATGAAAGTATAAATATAATTTCACATTCATACGTCAAAAAACAGTTTTTAGTGTAATAGATTGAAACAATCTAGGCAAAGTGCTGGCTTTCCCTCGCAATCATCACAATACGTGATGATTTTTCTGGTCCTATTCTGGGCAACTTCGTCCATCTTTTGCAGCAATCATCTTATAGCAATTCGTACAGAACCGCCTTACTGCATGGCTGGGGCCTGTTTTTGTTTCTAGATGATGATTTCTATTAGACGTAGTTTGTGGAATATTCCTTGGTTCTGTAGTCAATTGCACAATTAGATCCTTTTTGAAATCAGTTATCGATTTTTTCTCATTATGTATTTCTTTATATATAATGTGGAAGTTGACCACTGCAGTTGTGAGTAACAGTTTAAATCCCAATTTGCGGTACCATTTTAGTGATTTACATAGCGGGTTGTTATAACACCAATCTGATCTGACACATCGACAGATGATTTCCCATTGTTGTACTCCACTATCATTTTTGGTTTCAGTTTAGTGCTACCTCTATATCTACTTGTTCGTCGGAATGCTTGGTAGATAACATCAGAACATTTCGCTGGTCTTTCCAATTTAGAACTGATATACCTCTTCTATTCTCTCTAGCAATAACTTCGCCCTTCTTCATTTTCTTGTTTTTAGTAACTTCTTTGGGAATTCTTTTCCGATTGGAACGTAATGTTCCAATTAGGTGTGTGTTAGCATCCAGAAGTTGATTAGCTAGAACAAGGCTTGTATACCAATTGTCAGTTATCATCGTCCTACCCATGTTCAGTAATCCACCTGCTAATTACATTACCACATTGGAAGGGACGGTTTTTTCTGTTTCTAAGTTTTTACCGGCGTATATTCTCAAATTATATGTGTAACCATGACCTGTACATAACTTGAACAATTTGATTCCGTATTTATGTCGCTTCTGCTTCATGTACTGTCTGAGAATAAGTCGCCCTCTAAAAGGAACCATGGTTTCATCTACACAAATATGTTCATGCGGGATATATATAGATTCTGAAAATTCTTCAACAAAACATCAAGCAGGGGTTCAATCTTGTATAATCTATCTCCAATGGGACACTTATAGGAGAAATGAAGCATCGTCAAAATTAGCTCAAATCTATTTCTGGTCATTTTTGATCGGGAAAATCTCACATCAAATATCGGATGCTGACTCCAATAATCCCTAAGATATGGCAACTTCACCAAATCTATCCACATTACTAGTCCAATAAAAGTCTTCATTTCATTTACAGTAACAGGATCCAATCATGCAGCCGGGACTGTGTGTAACGTTCATTTTCTACGTTAGGTATATATCCTCAATTAAACACATTGATAAGTAACCTACCTCCATCAACTACCTGGTCATTCACTGTGAAGAGACATCATTTGATTTCTTAGCAACTTAGTAATCAGTTGGCCGATTCAATATCCACTGGGAGCAACGAGACAATGCTTAGCATACCTTTCAGTCCATCTGACTTCTATTGTGATAAACATCTAATGAACGATCGCTACGTCCTGCACTGATTGAATTGTTGGTATAAAAGTGGGGCCGTGGGCACTGTATTATTGTTTACGTTGTTTGGAATTTTCGGGTTATATTACTCAAGTAAAGTTAGCTGGAAGCGGTCTCGGAGCTGTTCTTCCTTTAGGTGATCATCGGTTCTCGTGCGTTCTCGCACGCCCTCGTGCTAACTGTCAGTCAGGGAACAGTACCTCTTGCACGAAGTGTAGAAATTGTGGGGTAGGGTAAGGTGCGGTAGGACGCAGAAAGGTCGCGGATTAAGGTGTGTTCGTGCTTGTTCCCAACAGAATTCGACGTTAATACTCAGGCGACCAAATTATACTGGAGATAAGGGTTTTGTTGACATATATAATTTCTTTATTTCTGGTCCCACCATTGATGGAAGTTCATCAAATTGAAGGCACGTTACACGACAGTAATTGAAATATTTATTTGGGTCATTCAGTCGCATTTATCAAATGAGGCTGTACAATCTTTTTATGCATTCAGAAATGCTTCCAACAGTACTTTGCTGATACTGTGAAATTGATTCGTGCAGGCGTGGACATACCTTTATCTGCTGCGCCCTCTCTCCTTGCATTCTGTCCCTAAAGGGATCGTCCCAGGTAATTTTGAATCGATGACCAGTGGATGACTTTGAGTGGGTGTTCTGTCGCTCGTTAGCTCTCTCTCTCTCTCTGAAAAGTGGCTTGATTGCGTTTGACTGGCGTCTTCAGAATTATATTTGATTTTCATAATCATCTTTAATTAGGATTATGTTCTGAGGCCGCCATTTAGTGATTTGGGTAGTGATAATTTGTGTGATTCAACGTGTGTTGAAATTTTTGATCGATGACCCAAATCTTTCTCTTGTGAGGATATATTGTCGCCGCAACATTCCATAACCTCACTGGACATCGTGAAGTAATTGACGAGATGGAGAAGTCCTGATTGCAGCGCCTTAGGGACTGGCTAGATTTCCGACCATCCGTCAAATAGGACTGTCTGAAACTCTAGAAGCTAGATTGGACACTGTCTAGAGGCTAGGTTGGTCACTTTGGAAAACCTGGAAAAACTCTGGTGCCTGATAGAAAGAAACCCCGACTTTAAGGGGTTTTAGTTGCGGGTTTGGTTCTGGGACCAAGATTTCCTCGGGTTCGTCAACCCCAAGTACTCGGTGAGGACTATACAGGGTGGCCCAATCGTAGTCTACATAAGGTGTCCCATGTGAAGCCCCTACCAGGTGGATCACGTGGACTCTATACAGGGTGAACCAGTTAGAGCCTATACAGGGTGGCCCGGTCTAGGGCTATACAGGGTGGTCCTGATTCTGCAGTCGCCGAGGGATTTTTGGTGATGTTGACTTTATGTTGAAGTGTTGTTGAAATTTATTTGTGCTCTCCCCATTCTACTGACCTCTCCCTTATGATTTTGCTCAACCGGGATATTTGATTATTATGTTTATGATATTTAAATGATTTGTACCTGTTCTGCGAAACGATAAGCTACCATTAGGGTTTATGAATATCTGCGCATGCGCCTGAGCTCAAGCGACGCATCTACCCCGCACCCTACTTGAATTGTTCTTTCATCCTGGACGCTTCGTGGAATGGTTCAGTAACTTCAAACTAACTTAGCCATTGTTTGTTTATTATGGTTGAAGGTCATAAGGGTGACCGCATCCCTTCTGTATAGAGTTATTTTTTGTGAGTTTCATTAAATGGGGAATTCTTAAGGAACTGTCTTGCATTTATTTTCATTTGTTGGCCCATACAACCTTAGATTTGATAGACTACCACTTGGTAATTTGTGGTAGTCTGTGACGTGCACATTGGGTGTTAGTGGAGGTAATTGAATTACCTGGCGCCCATTTATCGAACCCTCCCATCTCCACTGAAACGCTAGCCGAAGACCTTGGACCCTCGGGTTAATTTCAAGGTTACATTTTTGGCGCCCAACGTGGGGCCTTGTTTTCCTAACTAGTGTCAAAATATTGGTCAAGACAGTTCATTTGTAGTGGTGGAAAAAAAAATATTTTTTTTTGCTTAGATTTCTCCAACTTAGATTATTTTTTTTCTTGTCACCTGGTAACTGTATTTGTTTAACTTGGTTGAAAAGAGTTCATCATGTCTCTAGGAATGAAGATTAATAGATTGAATTCAGAGGAACTCTCTTATGAACTCAAGATAAGAGGGATTGCCCTTGGTACAGTAGAGGAGATGCGACACTCTTTGACCATGGCGATGAGACTTGAGAAATCCGGAGATAGTATTAAATACCCCAAATATCCCTTCACCGTAGAGGAGGATGAACTCGCCATTGAGAGTAAATTATTAGAATTAGACCCACTCATTAAGGCATTTAACGATTTGGCTACTAGTACTCAATTTGCTAAGCTCCAAACTAAACTAACCCATGTTTTAAATCGCATTGAGCATCTTGATGAGGATAAGTCGGATAAGCGCCCACACTTCCTGGCAAAAGCTCTAGCTTTCCTTAGTGACTTGCAAAAGAAAGCTGATGATTTGGCCAAAATAGACATTCCACCTCAAGTTAGTATTTTGGGGCAGAGTAATTTTGGTAGTTCTATTCCTCCAGCACGTAGGTCCTCGAGTGCTGCGCCATCTCCTACTCGGGCTAGCACAAGCCAGGTTAAACCGGTGTTGCCCATCAAATGGGACTGTAAGTTCTCAGGAGACAAGAAGGGACTTTCACTTAGCGCATTTTTGGAGCGGATCGAGGAGCTCAGAATTGCTAGGCACGTTACTAAACAAACCTTGCTTGAATCTGGTATAGATCTTTTTAGTGGTAGGGCCTACCAATTCTATCTCGCCTACCGTGATGAAGTAGCTAATTGGGATGAATTTGTGAACTTATTAAGGGAAGAGTACTTATCATCAGATTATAATGAAAAATTGTTTGATGAACTACGTAAGCGCACTCAGGGGGCCGATGAGTCCATTGGCATATATATTGCGGTCATGACAGGCTATTTCAATAGGTTGACATGCCCTCTGACGGAGGCTATGAAACTCAAGATTTTGCTGAAAAATATTGCCCCTTTCTATCAAAACCAATTAGGTCTGGTCGACATCACATCGATTTCTCAGTTACGTGAGTTGTGTAGGCGCCTTGAAGCCAGGAAGGAGTCGGTGGAGAATTTCGTAGCTCCCTCAAGAAGAACTTGCACTCTGGAACCTGATCTAGCATATGTAGACGTTGCCGAGGCTTTTGTTGATAATTCTCGTGATTGTGTTCCTGTCGCTTCCAGTCAAGTAGGTAGGCAGCAGGAGGCTCCGGCAAATGACATAATATGTTTCAGGTGTAACAAGCCAGGACATAGGGCAATTGGTTGTACGGTTCGCAGTGGTATGTTCTGTTATCGTTGCAAGAGGGAGGGGGTCACGGTTAGGAGCTGTCCAGATTGTTCCAGGCAGGGAAACGGCAACCGGCGCTCCTAAGGAATCGAGGTAGGTGTGCCGGAGGTGGTGACTCGATTGAAAAACTTCAAGTTATATTAGATTATGTACTGGATCAGGCGGCCGGGGACGAACGACCTTATTTGAAAGTGGACATACTAGGAAAGCAGATATTAGGGTTGCTGGACTCTGGTGCGTCCCGCACGATACTTGGTGGTAGAGGAATGGATGTAGTGCGTGAGTTGGGGTTGCCTCTAGATCGAAGCAAGACTACGGTTTGTTCGGTGGCCAATGGTAATCGCTGTGCCAGTATAGGTGTGGTTGAGCTCCCTGTATCGGTGAAAGGGTGTGTAAAATTGATAGAGGCCATAGTTGTCCCTGAGTTGTCCCATGTATTAATCCTGGGCACTGACTTCTGGAGGACCATGGGAATCGTCCCAAATCTTCGCCAGAACGAATGGCACTTCTCTAAAGACCCCGTCCTGGTTAATGCTGTGGAACATGTGAGTGGGCAAACTCATTTGACGACCTTGGAGAAAATGAGATTGCAGGCTGTATTGGATCGCAACATGTCGTTAATGGGTGGAGATCTCGGTTGTACCACGAAGGCTGAGCATGTTATCCACACTGATAGTCCCCCCATAAAGCAGCGGTATTATCGTGTAAACCCTGTTGTACAAAATCAGATAGACAAGGAACTTCAGGAGATGTTAGAGTTAGGGATAGTGGAACCATCTAATAGTCCTTGGTCTTCTCCCATCCTACTGGTTAAGAAGAAGGACGTCTCATTTAGATTTTGTGTGGACTATAGGAAGCTCAACGCTGTGACCGTTCGAGATAGTTATCCACTACCCCTTGTGTCTGATACACTGGATAAGCTCCGTGATGCTAAGTATCTATCCAGCCTGGATGTGAAATCAGCCTATTGGCAGGTACCTATGGCAGAAACTTCGAAACAATATACGGCCTTCACCGTGCCGAATCGTGGGCTATTTCAGTTCCGACGGATGCCGTTTGGTCTGCATAATGCCCCTGCTACGTGGCAAAGGCTAATAGATACCGTGTTAGGTCATGACCTTGAGCCCTACTTATTTGTATATCTAGATGACGTAGTAATTGTCACCCAAACGTTGGAACAGCACCTGACAGTGTTGGAAGAAGTGTTTCGTAGGTTGAGAGAGGCCAACATCACAGTCAGCATCGATAAGTGTCAATTTTGTCGCCCGGAAATGAAGTATCTAGGTTATGTCGTGGATAGGAATGGCTTACATGTTGACCCAGAAAAGGTGAGCGCAATGCTAGAACTTCCTACTCCGACAAATGTCAGCGAGGTCCGCCGGATTGTTGGAACTTTCTCGTGGTATCGGCGCTTCGTCCCTGATTTTTCTTCCATCATAGCCCCAATTACTGGCCTGCTTCGTAAGGGTTGCAAGTTTAGTTGGACGGATGAATGTGCTAACTCCCTTCGTCGGATTAAGGAGTGTTTGGTGGCAGCACCGATTCTGAGCTGTCCAGATTATGAGAAGCCATTCGAAGTGCAGACGGATGCCTCTGGTTATGGGGTGGGAGCCGTCCTGACTCAGCCGTATCCCGATGGCGATAGGGTTATTTGCTACATCAGCCGTTCACTCACGCGGCAGGAACGGAACTTCACGACCACGGAACGCGAATGCCTAGCTGTACTATGGGCGGTGGAGAAGCTTAGACCGTACCTGGAGGGTGTGGCTTTCACGGTAGTCACCGACCATTATAGTCTCCTCTGGCTTCAAACACTTAAGGACCTGACTGGACGTTTGGCTCGTTGGGCTGTCAGGCTCCAACAATATGATTTTAAGGTTGTTCATAGGAAGGGACGGGACCATATTGTTCCGGATACATTGTCTAGGGCCGTTCCGGTTATCGATGCTGTGGAGGACGGGAATTCCGACACTAAATTTGAGTTCGAAGATGATCGCTGGTATTGTAGAATGTTGGAAAGTGTCAGGAGGAATCCGTTGAAGTTCGCTGGTTGGAGGGAGACAAATGGTCGTCTTTGGAAACATTCGCCCTCTCCATACCCAGAGTTGTCTCCACCTGTAGATTCTTGGAAATTGGTAGTTCCAAAACGTGAACGTCCAGCAATCGTTACTGCGGCCCATGAACCTCCAACTTCTGGTCATGTTGGAGTCTACAAGACACTGGCGAGGGTGGCTACGCAATATTATTGGCCTAAGATGAGGTTTGACATCTCCAAACATGTCCGCCATTGTGCTGTCTGCGCGGCTTACAAGGTGTCCAATGATCTTCCTACCGACAAGATGGTTTCGAATCCGAAAGTTGATAGGCCCTGGGAGATGATTTCCACGGACCTGATGGGTCCTTTACCGAGGTCGAAACGCGGTAATTCGTATATATTGGTGGTGACGGACTATCTTAGCAAATTTCCCCTCTTGTTTCCCCTCCGAAAGGCAACGAAGGAGGCGATCATCCGCAAGTTGGAAGATGAAGTATTTTTGATATTTGGTGTCCCTAAGGTGATAATTTGTGACAATGGGCCACAATATCGAAGTAAGGAATTTGGTAAATTTGCTGAAAGCTATCAGTGTCGAATCAGGTTCAATGCTCACTATCTCCCACGAGCCAATCCAACTGAAAGGGTGAATCGTTCCATCAAGACCATGTTGGCTATGTATGTGTCAGACAACCATCGAAGTTGGGATGAAAGTCTCACTAAAATCGGGTGTGCCCTTCGAACATCGAAACATGAGGTAACCAAACTCACACCATTCTTCATCAACTTCGGTAGGGACATGAAACTCTCAGGGGCTGACTATGTGTCTAGTAGAGAAGTAGGCATCGAGGACGGTACATCGGAGTGTGTCAGTAGTAAGAATGAGTCTTTTAGGAGGATGTTTCAGGAAGTACGTGAACGCCTTGAGGTAGCTGGGAAAAAGGCGTGCGATAAATATAATCTTAGACGTCGTCACGTTGAGTACTTCCCGAATCAGTTGGTTTGGAAAAAGAACTACGTCCTCTCAGATGCAGCCAAGTATTTCAACCAGAAGTTGGCTCCTAAGTATGTCGGACCCTTCGTGATACACAAACGAATTTCACCTTGGACCTATGAACTGCGGGATGCGGCCGGGAATGTGAAAGGTACCTGGCACACGAAAGACCTCAAGCCTAGTCCGGATGATGAGTAGACCTCGTGAAAAAGGGCTCTGCAGGAAAGGGGCCTGAGAATACTCCTGCCGGGGTATGACCAGCCGGTGGGTAAAAGTCCCACAACTGGCCACACTCAAACCTTTTTGGTCTGGTTCCCAATTAGTAGGCTATCACGGTGTTTGGTATTGAATCATGTTCCCGCTGGGTCTAGCAGTTCATGGCTTCTGGACAGTGATATTGTTCCTCCCGTTCTCGTCTCGTGTCTATCTGTTATGTAGGGTAGCCGTTGTTTCTTGGGTGGTGAGGTGATCGACAGGCGACCTCAAAATTTTACTTGATTTTCGAAATCTTCCTTTACTGGGATTACATTTTGAGGGTGCCATTTACTGATTTGGGAAATGTTAGTTTCGTGGCTTGACGTGTGTTGACATTTTTGTCCCAAATCTATCTCTTCGGAGGATCTGATGTCGTGACGCCACCGCCATCTTTGCACCGACGGTCTACATATCGCTGTGTCGGGGCGGGGGTGGGATGTCTTGGAACACATAGTTTCGAGATAATCGACATTTAAGTTTTACATTGGGGATGTCTTGAAGCATATAGTATCGAGATATTCGACATTGAAGTTTTACATTGGTCTCTGGGTACTCTCCCTATACTTCAGCAATATTTTCTCATACTCATAATCGAAACTGTTTCAAGATGTCGGGCCCTTGTTCTGGCACGGTGATATCGTAGGTACAGTTTGTACTGCCAATAGAGAGTTAGAAGTCCCTCGGGTTGATCCGTAGTTGGTATTCGAGAAGTCTATGATCGTAGTCACCTACTCCGAGCCGTTCGTGCACCGTTTGGGTGTTTAAATATTTTTTTTGGTCATTTGCGCGAGGGTTTTTGTTTGGTAGGGACCTATTCGTAGTGGGGGCGGGCAGGTCGCGTTCCCGGTTTCAGGGTTACGTGCTCGGGGCTGGAGAACGAATCCAGGAGCTGACCGGTCGACGGAATCGCGAGTTGCCTACGGGCGCCCGTCACTATGGCCCGTCAGTACTCCTGAATTCGGTCAAAGGTCCCTGGGCCGAGGGAGCGCGGGATTGTCCGCCGCACTGCGTTGTGGAACAATCCCGAATGTTTTGTTGGATCTCGCACCGGCATCAGCGCCGTTTCAGGGTGGTGGGCCCTCCTGTCCACTAGGGTTGTACTGGCAGTCCTTGGGCTTGCCCTAAATCAAAATTTGATTTTACATTTTCGGCTTTCCATTGCGGGTGTCCAGTGCGGCGCGGATGGCGGGCTCGGTCGGCCGTGCGCGTGTCGGCGCGTCTGAGGGTTGCTGATGTAATGTCGACCAGAGGGCTGGTCCACGACGCGTCTGACATCTTCGCGAGGGCCCCTCTGAGGCTCCCTTGGAACGCCGTCACTCGGGCGATCGTCCGGATCATCCATCTGTGGGGCGACTGGGACCCAAGATGTCTTAGAACATATCTTGTACCAAGAAGGGTACAAGTTTAAGTGGGGATAACGGGGGTGGTAGCAGTTCTGAGTTCCCGGTTTGCACATGTGCGCTTGGGGTGTAGAATTCCGTGTATTCGTTATTTGGGCCTTTCGTAGTTACTTGGATTGGCAATTTTTTGTTGTTGTTTATTTGCGCGAGGGTTTTTGTTTGGTAGGGACCTATTCGTAGTGGGGGCGGGCAGGTTGCGTTCCCGGATTCAGGGTTACGTGCTCGGGACTGGCGAACGAATCCAGGAGCTGACCGGTCGACGGAATCGCGAGTTGCCTACGGGCGCCCGTCACTATGGCCCGTCAGTACTCCTGAATTCGGTCAAAGGTCCCTGGGCCGAGGGAGCGCGGGATTGTCCGCCGCACTACGTTGTGGAACAATCCCGAATGTTTTGTTGGATCTCGCTCCGGCATCAGCGCCGTTTCAGGGTGGTGGGCCCTCCTGTCCACTAGGGTTGTACTGGCAGTCCTTGGGCTTGCCCTAAATCAAAATTTATTTTACATGTTTCGGCTTCCATGGCGGGTGACCAGTGCGGCATGGATGGCGGGCTCGGTCGGCCGTGCGCGTGTCGGCGCGTCTGAGGGTTGCTGATGTAACGTCGACCAGAGGGCTGGTCCACGACGCGTCTGACATCTTCGCGAGGGCCCCTCTGAGGCTCCCTTGGAACGCCGTCACTCGGGCGATCGTCAGGGTCATCCATCTGTGGGGCGACTGGGGCCCAAGATGTCTCAGGACATATCTTGTACCCAGGGGGTACCTGGTACAAGTTTCAAGGGGTATAGATAGTAGGAATTTTAGTTTGTTTTGAGTCTAGGGAAAAATTTGCGGGCAAATTTCTTGAAGTAGGGGGGGGATTTGTAACGTTCATTTTCTACGTTAGGTATATATCCTCAATTAAACACATTGATAAGTAACCTACCTCCATCAACTACCTGGTCATTCACTGTGAAGAGACATCATTTGATTTCTTAGCAACTTAGTAATCAGTTGGCCGATTCAATATCCACTGGGAGCAACGAGACAATGCTTAGCATACCTTTCAGTCCATCTGACTTCTATTGTGATAAACATCTAATGAACGATCGCTACGTCCTGCACTGATTGAATTGTTGGTATAAAAGTGGGGCCGTGGGCACTGTATTATTGTTTACGTTGTTTGGAATTTTCGGGTTATATTACTCAAGTAAAGTTAGCTGGAAGCGGTCTCGGAGCTGTTCTTCCTTTAGGTGATCATCGGTTCTCGTGCGTTCTCGCACGCCCTCGTGCTAACTGTCAGTCAGGGAACAGTACCTCTTGCACGAAGTGTAGAAATTGTGGGGTAGGGTAAGGTGCGGTAGGACGCAGAAAGGTCGCGGATTAAGGTGTGTTCGTGCTTGTTCCCAACAGAATTCGACGTTAATACTCAGGCGACCAAATTATACTGGAGATAAGGGTTTTGTTGACATATATAATTTCTTTATTTCTGGTCCCACCATTGATGGAAGTTCATCAAATTGAAGGCACGTTACACGACAGTAATTGAAATATTTATTTGGGTCATTCAGTCGCATTTATCAAATGAGGCTGTACAATCTTTTTATGCATTCAGAAATGCTTCCAACAGTACTTTGCTGATACTGTGAAATTGATTCGTGCAGGCGTGGACATACCTTTATCTGCTGCGCCCTCTCTCCTTGCATTCTGTCCCTAAAGGGATCGTCCCAGGTAATTTTGAATCGATGACCAGTGGATGACTTTGAGTGGGTGTTCTGTCGCTCGTTAGCTCTCTCTCTCTCTCTGAAAAGTGGCTTGATTGCGTTTGACTGGCGTCTTCAGAATTATATTTGATTTTCATAATCATCTTTAATTAGGATTATGTTCTGAGGCCGCCATTTAGTGATTTGGGTAGTGATAATTTGTGTGATTCAACGTGTGTTGAAATTTTTGATCGATGACCCAAATCTTTCTCTTGTGAGGATATATTGTCGCCGCAACATTCCATAACCTCACTGGACATCGTGAAGTAATTGACGAGATGGAGAAGTCCTGATTGCAGCGCCTTAGGGACTGGCTAGATTTCCGACCATCCGTCAAATAGGACTGTCTGAAACTCTAGAAGCTAGATTGGACACTGTCTAGAGGCTAGGTTGGTCACTTTGGAAAACCTGGAAAAACTCTGGTGCCTGATAGAAAGAAACCCCGACTTTAAGGGGTTTTAGTTGCGGGTTTGGTTCTGGGACCAAGATTTCCTCGGGTTCGTCAACCCCAAGTACTCGGTGAGGACTATACAGGGTGGCCCAATCGTAGTCTACATAAGGTGTCCCATGTGAAGCCCCTACCAGGTGGATCACGTGGACTCTATACAGGGTGAACCAGTTAGAGCCTATACAGGGTGGCCCGGTCTAGGGCTATACAGGGTGGTCCTGATTCTGCAGTCGCCGAGGGATTTTTGGTGATGTTGACTTTATGTTGAAGTGTTGTTGAAATTTATTTGTGCTCTCCCCATTCTACTGACCTCTCCCTTATGATTTTGCTCAACCGGGATATTTGATTATTATGTTTATGATATTTAAATGATTTGTACCTGTTCTGCGAAACGATAAGCTACCATTAGGGTTTATGAATATCTGCGCATGCGCCTGAGCTCAAGCGACGCATCTACCCCGCACCCTACTTGAATTGTTCTTTCATCCTGGACGCTTCGTGGAATGGTTCAGTAACTTCAAACTAACTTAGCCATTGTTTGTTTATTATGGTTGAAGGTCATAAGGGTGACCGCATCCCTTCTGTATAGAGTTATTTTTTGTGAGTTTCATTAAATGGGGAATTCTTAAGGAACTGTCTTGCATTTATTTTCATTTGTTGGCCCATACAACCTTAGATTTGATAGACTACCACTTGGTAATTTGTGGTAGTCTGTGACGTGCACATTGGGTGTTAGTGGAGGTAATTGAATTACCTGGCGCCCATTTATCGAACCCTCCCATCTCCACTGAAACGCTAGCCGAAGACCTTGGACCCTCGGGTTAATTTCAAGGTTACATGTGGAGCGACATCCTGAGCTAATAATTGCTGGGTGGCATATAAATTAGTCTGATCTGTGATCATTGTCCAAATCCCTTCGTCAACGATTGCATTATAAACATCAACAGGTTCACAATGAGCTAGAAGAGCGGCTACATGAGGATCAACCCCTCCACCTCCTTGATATTCCGTTATTCGTGGTTGATTACCTGTGGGCATAATCCAATCATCATTTTCACTTCTTGCTGCAAAATAATGATCGATTTGTTGAACAGCTTGGGAATTTGGTTTGGAACTGCTCCTATCCAAACCGGAGGAGTCGTTTTCCTTGTCATCAGAATGTGATATCAGGAAACGATGTGAAGTAGACTGTCCTGATGAAGGTGTGGTAGTATTATGATTTGTTTCCATAGATTGTCCGCTTCTTCTCAAGAAAATAGAGAGAGGAATATTGTCTTCTTCTGCAGAATCAGATACATGTAAACATTGTAGAGCAGGCCGTCTTGGTGAATCATTCTCATAATTGAAAGCTTTCTTACGTTTTTTAAATTAACCTGATACTGTTGGTACTGAAAAGTTTTTCTTTTTCTTCCGTCACTTTCCAGCAACCCTATTTTCTTTTTCAGACTCTGTATCAGAGTCAGTACTACTGTCAGTATTGTCCTCAGGATAAAATAGCGGAGAGGGATACATCAAATTCTTCATTAGACATGTCTATTGTTTCTACAATTCTTACTAACTCTTGGGACGTGAGAACTCTTTTTCTATTCCAGTTCATCTGTAATGGGATATGATCAATAGTTACATAGTTATACATAGGTTTGTACGCGTTCAGAAAATCAACAATCCGAAACCATCAGAAGCATGAGCATTCCACAGAACTCGAAAAATGCGGAAAGTTTTGTGAAACTGCGCATGCTTTTGATGGTTTCGGACTGTTAATCTCCTGAACGCAAACAAAACTTTGAAGACCTGAGGTTATGCAATGGAATTTCTATGCCAGCTCATATTTCAACGTTGAAACTACATACCATATGAATCAAATTGCTAATCCAAAATCAATATCACTATGATTACTTACTTTCTTGATAAATTCACACCAATATTTATAACTAAGTCCACACAGTGAAACTAGGACGAACAACACGTTGGCAGTCGACTCGGTGTCTATTGTTGCGTCGCAGTGGTTTTTACGGCGAAAACGGCCGTTTACTTCATTGAACAGTGGGGCCAACGGTCCAGTAACAGCATTTCATAGTATGGTGGACCGCGTAGGTCCTATGGGACCTACACCTCATGAGCTTACATAATATTTTTGTTTTGAAAATATCACAAAATGGTTCACACACCACTTATATATGCTCAATATCTATCAAAAAATCATTTCGGCCCATAACGACTTTTTTAAAAATTTGGCTTGACGCTCAACGTGTTTTAATGAAAAAAATACCAAGTATGTACTATCGTGGTATTCCAAATAGAATGACATGGGATTTTCATCGACAATATACCACAGGTCTATTAAATGTAATACATTTTTCAATAAGTCATTCGTAAGGTACTCTAATGCCATTCAAAGCAGTTTATCATTGTTTATTGATACATATTGCCTTCATACGATTACTTGGTACACCTGTCGTATTTAATTGTGACTATGTTTTCTGAATATTCGTAAGGCCGGAACCCATTGTAATGTATTGATTTATTTATGAATAACGAGGATTATCTTTCATAAAGTTTTATTCTATAAATCATTGACATTTCCTCTGACAATTTTTAAATCTATTTGTTAAACAATGAATGTCATAACTACATATAATATAGGGTGAAACTTTAGAATCGTTCATAACTCAAACGATCTGGTGGTCGAACCTGTCTGCGAGGTCTATCTATGGATACAATACTATCTCTTTGAGTAACATGGTCATCAGAATCGCAAGTAACAACTGTATTCTCAACTAAGTCCGAATTTACAATATTACCTGAACTGTTAAAATTATTTCCTATATTTTCGGTATCATCTACCCTAGTCCTAGGATCTATGCTATCAGTAATCTGATTACCTGAACCAGAAGTGGAGTAGTAAGACTACAAGACATACTTTCATTTTCACTTCTATTTGCTATATGAGTATAAAATTCTCCGACTTTGATCATATGATTGGCATGTCTTTTCCATGTCAATCTCTGATAATCTACGGGTGAACAAATGCAATTATCTTTCACAGTCCTCTTTACAACAACTGCCTTCGTCCGAGATGACTTTTCGAAACTATTTTCAAATATTGTTACATGAACAATTTCCCCTTCTTCAAAGTCCACTATTCTATTTTCATGATGAAAACGAATTTGTCCCTCTTGCATCTTTTCTACTACTGGGCGAGGCAGAAGATCGGGACGCGTCTTAACAGTACAAATGAGGAGTGTTCCGATACGAGAATAAATATTTGCTTATCATAGTAGAAAAATTAAAATTATTTTTTGTGTTACATAAAAGTTTGTTAATTGCATGTTTGAAAGTTTTTACACTAATTTTGGCCGCACCATTTGTACCAGGATGATAGGGAGGTGAAATTATATGAATAATTCCATCTGAAATTCTAATGAAACATATGAAGATCCATTATCGGATGCAATGGTATTTGACAAACCATACCATCTTTTCTTGACATCTCATACACTTCAGGCCATTTTGGAAATGAATCCGTTATAATCAGGAAGTTTCTCCCTTTAAAAGGACCTATATAATCAATATGAATTTTGTGGAATAAAAATTAATCTTTATTAAATTTATTCAGTGGCACTTAATTTGGGCATTTGGAATTATACATACAAGAATGTCAATTTTTAAAATATCTATGTTTGGTCACTAAACATATTGTCTTGTTGATGTCTTCATTTTAACTGCTCCATTATGAGCCCCATGAATCTCGTCCAACAATTGTTCCCTGAATTTGTTTGGAATTAACACCCTGTATCCCCACATTAGTAAACCATTATCAATACTTATCTCAGGTGCCCTACTTGATTAAGGTTTCAATGATTCTGATATTTCTTCTGGCTAACTTTTCCTATTAAATTGAAATACCTTACTTACTGTTGAATCCGTTCTGATTTCCCTTCTTATATGATCTGAATTGATAGGTATTCGTTCCTCTACCAAGAAATTGGAATAATCAAATTCGGTTTCAAAAGAATCAACTGTAAGTAAAGGTAAACGAGACAAACCGTCAGCTCCCCCATGCTGTATAATTGAAACCACTGAGCAAAATTGCCCATCATCTTTGGAGTCTTCCAGCAGCCATTTGGGGATATTGGTGAAATTTAGATACCCCCCAATAAGTTCTTCCTTATGAATAACTGAATATTGACATTCACATTAACTCAAAACACGAGATGCAGAACCGATAGACCTTTCCGTTCCATCTGGATAAACATGTAATAGTACCTCCCCGATACCTTCTTTAGATCCATCACAAACTAATATAATTGGTACACTAGGATCAAAATGTGTCAAACACTGATCCGAAGATATTGCTTTTTTTGCTTCAGAAAATGATTTTTCACAATCTTTCGACCAAACAAAAGCTGGTTTCATTCCAAACGGTAAACGGCTTAACTGATATATACCTCAATGGGTGCTCCAAGACAATAAGCTCTTTGTTTCATCAGTCAACTCGAGTTGATTATATGCATTAGATAGATCTAATTTGGTGAATTTATCTCCTTGAAGAGCTGCAAAACCTATCGATTGTGATTTTATAATCCGCGCATAATCTCAGTTTTCTACCAAAGAAATCACCCCTCGTTTTTCCAACTCGTCCAGCTCTTCATTGATAACTTGTTTAAATACAAATGGAATAGGTCGAGGTTTGCAAAAAATTGGTCTGACTCCATCTTTTAATTTCAATTAAATGTTTCCATATTTGTACACACCCAATTCCTCTTTGAATAATTCATCATATTTTGTTGATAACATATTTAACCCATTATACTAGAATCAATGTTATTAATGAATGTCTCATCATTATTGCCAATCTTGAAATTGGTTACATTTATCACATATCTACCTAACAACGGTATTGAACCATTTTTAACAAAAATGAGTTTGCAATTTTTTTAATCAAATCTCGATACTGCATTCTAGCAAAAATCTCGCCTTCGGGATGTATTATTTTTCCATCATATGATTTCAACCTTATCTTTTTCGAAAAATGACCTTTCATAATATTGCATAATTTTTCATATGACTTCATTTTTGGAAGATCAGGATCACAAAGATCTCTTAAAATTGAGTAAGCTTGCTCACCAATTAATGTCAGAAGAACTGCGACTTTCTTCTCACCCTCCACATAATTCGCTGAACCTAGTCTGCTCCAATATCAAATTCAGGAATAGTTCCAATGGCTCCTCGCAATACACTCATCTTAACTGTTCGTTCTGGATTTGGAAGATCACCTGCAGCACAGAATACCAAAGAATCAGAACATGCACTCAGTGGCGGGGCCTTTGATCTTTGGCAGCCTGATTATTTGACCTCGAATGAGTGGCAGCCATGTTTTGAGAGTAGAAAGTCAGGATCGTCTTCATAAATTATGGGGCCAACAGTTCAGGTCCGTACTTACAAGATTATTGAACAATATATTATGTATTAGTATGATTGCAGAGTATCACGTAAAATGAGCTGCATGAAGGTTTACTAAACGGAATTGAAAAGAACTATCGAACTATCACTCGAAATTGACTAGAATTGAATATGAGAGCATTGAATATAATATACACAAAATTGAATTAATCGATTTATCTGGTCTGACTAAAAAGGGTTTAGGAAGAATGTAGAAATTGAATAATTATGTAAACACTATATATTTCTCTGACCTGTTGAGTATGTGAAGAATAATGATTAATGAATAAACGAATTACAAGAACATCATTACATTAGTTTAGTGATGTCTCCAAATTATGAGTTTATTCTTATTGATTAACTTGAAATTCCTATTGATAAATTTGAGTGTGAAGAATAGTCTAGATCTAAAAAACAATTTCTTGAGATAAGTTAGAGGAAAATGTTCACAAGGATGTTCAAAAGAAAAATCACCACTCAAATTTATCAACTGTTTGACAGTATTATTCTGAATGCTGAGTTCTTCAAAGTTATTTCTGAATAAATTTTCCAAGTTGGAAATGTACATCACAAAGCTATCATCAGGCATCATTAAATTACCAAATGTACTTACATTCTCAGTCTCATATGCCTTCAAATAACAAAATAATGTTGTATCATCTAAGTTCTCAACACGTCTGGCATAATCTTGACAAATTGAGCATGTATGAATAGCTGAGCATTTTTTCATAAGATAGCCACAAACATATCGTTCAAATTTTTTTTCTAAAATATCAAATTTCTGATAGTCGCCATCAATAACTGGTTCATTTTCTTGTACAGAGGACACTGAAGGAGATATTGCAACATCAGGATCATTTTGAATATCACTCAATCTTAGTAGCATATTATCTGTATCACCTTCACAATTCTCTGTACCTGAATGAAATAATTTGACACATAATAGTTTTTTGAAGCTTCTCTGGAATTGAATAGCAGTTGGATTGATACAATTACCATTTTGTTGGCGAATGGTCCCAAAGTAATTTTCTAAACAATCCTGGTTTAACCTTCGAGTGAAAACGAAAATATAGGTTTCTTTCAGCCAACAATCCCACAACTGTATCAATCCGTTAATAGTGATTCTGAAACAATTTAAAAATTTGATTCTGTTAGTTACCTACATCTTCACCACTTTTGTCTATTATCTCTATCTCATTGAAAAATTGCAGACATTCTTTAAAAAAATCAATTTGATATTGTTCTCCCTTGAAAGCCCTATTAATTTTTTTTGCACTCGAGGTATGAGACGAGTTCAACAGGTCAAACAACTTGTCCATCATCTCGACAAATTCTGCTGTTGCGACAGCACTAGCAGGTATTGCTCCAAACCTAAATTAAGTCCAGAGGCAACTGTTTGACTAAAGACTTGTGTTGCATATTTCACCTTCATTTTTTCAAAATTATTTGGAGCTATATGAGAATCTGTCAATTTGGGGGCAGCTCTAATAGGGTATTTTTTATCCTGATTATAAAATTCCTCAATATATTTCCAACATATTTCATACCCATCTGACTTTTTGAAATTATGTTTCCTCAAATTATTTCTAACTGTTTTGATTAAATGAGGAGTGTCGAACATATACACTACTTTTAGATCATTGACAAAGAAATAAGGATGATCTGGAGTTACCTGCAAATGCTTGGACATTTGAATATTATTCGAACCCATATCACTCACTAAAAGACAAACCCTTAAACTCCTTTCTCTCCAATTCCTTTCAACATATTTACTATTTCAAAAATAGTATCTTTCAATTGTTTTGCAGGACAAGTTGAATGGAAAAATGTATAACAAATTGGTTGGCTCCACCTATTTTTGATGCCTCTAATCATGAAAACAGTTGCTGTTAGTGCAGGCTTGAACACCTTCGATGTACCATCATCCTCCAAACCAACAATACCATCTGAGCCTGTAGCATAAAATAAATTTGCTTTTATGCTCATTTCATCCACACATAAAGTGCAAAGTTTATCATCATCAGGAAAACTGGCGATTTTAATTCGAAGAATTTCAATAAGTTTAGCATTAATTAAACCCGGTTGCACAGTCAAGTTTTTTACAAGTCTCAATAAAGTTGTTGGTGATGGTAAACAGAATTGTGACATTAACTTTTTTTTATATAACTTCGGACTAGTAAAATATAAAGCTAGGCATTCGTTTTTGAACTCAACAGAATATCTACGACCTTAAGACTGTTTTTGGATAAGAGATATTTGAGTGTTGATAAAATTTGCCAATCCCTGTGAGGGACAGAACTTATGGGTCAATGTCATATATTGCTGGATGGAAATAGTACTCGAAGCATGATCTGATGCCTCATTAACCTCTTGCTGTAACTTTTCACTTTGTTTCTTTAACTTGTCATTCTCATTCCTCAAACTCTTTATTGATCTTCTCAACTTAATTTTCCTTGGTGAGTCAGCTGATAAACTGGAGGATGTTTGTGTGCTGCTTGGACTAAACGAACGACTTGCTAAAGGAAGTGGTACTGGTAGTGCAGAAGAAACTTCCACATTCGTCATTTCCTCAACTAGCAAATCATCATGATGAATGATTTCTTCAGGAGGTTCACGTTAACTGCAGGTGCCGCTGATAGTACAGTAGAGACTATTCCACTTGTACTAGGTCCTGCCAGCAAATAATTTCCGATGATTCTTATTTTCCTGGGTTGGTCATCTATGTTTTCAGGTACAGCTGAAGTAACTAGAAATATAATATGTGATTATTTGACAGCTACAACTACTCAATTTCAATGTATTGATTTCCATGCCATGAATATTGAAATGAAATTATTCAAAGGGTGTCCTGGTGTCCCCTAATGGTATTTTTGTATTTCTGTAAAATTTGGGATAATTGGCATGAAAGTGATTGATTATCCTTCAGGTTAGCTTCAAATCTGAGTCGAATCCTCAGCACAGTGACTTTTCTGCTGCATTTGGTTAGTGTTCTGAATTCATCATCTCAAAAAATAAATAATATGTTCTTGAAATAGTTTAACTTACCATTCTGAGGCCTTTCAGTAATTCTTCCTCTGAGAATATAATTGTGCTCTTCTAGAACACCTGCTTCTATCACTTGAGGAAATATTATAGGCTGAGCAGTTGGTAATAAACGGTTTTTCAAATCATTCAAGAACATATTGTCCTCAAAATGAGCTGCACACAGTCTGTGTGAACCCAAAGTACCCAATTTCTGTTGAAGATCATCGCGGCCACATGCAATTAACCATATCCGGGCTCTGAAAATAAAGATAACAATAAATCTGATAATAATCCTTAATCTTCATTTAGGTAGAGCTGACATGATAAATAAATACAAAATAAGGTCCGTTTGTTAACCAATATTACGTCAATAGAAATAATGATATCCACTTGTTCTATTTATTGAAAAAAAAAAAAGAACAAAATTGAGAATAGCATCATGAAAGTTATATAATTCTGCTCTAAGGTTTGGTAGGTATTTCCATTTTTTTTTCAAAAGAAATATAGATATTTGAATCGACTGCCATAGCTGGAATCGTTCTGATTGGTCTAAAAATGTGTCCATGCCGAAAGTTATGGTTATCTGAATTCTTGCTTTATAAAATTATTCCACAACAGGTACTTCCTGAATACTTACTCATAGAAAAATTCAAAAAGTATAAAAGGAACAATATAAACTCACCTTGCTGGATCTTTTGGAAACGTGAAGAATGATAAATCGCAGTTATATGATTTATTTTCGCAATTTCTTGCTGAACAAATCATTCCAGCTTTGCGTTTGCTCATGATGTTGTTTCTTTCAGATAACTGAGATACTAATAAACACCAATAATAAGAAACTGAACACGCTAAACAAGAAAACAATCACAAAAATCCACTGGATAGTATTAGTCAGTGCACAAATCCAAACGATATAAATATACACGCCACCTCTGAACACAATTTTTCGTGGTTAAACGAGTGATAAACGACGCTAATGAAGTGAAACATTTCTACTCCCATAACATGGCCGACGCAGATGCACCGACTGGATGCACGAACTTATCCCGCCATCGAGAGTTGGACCTGATTCTTTGGTATTCTGTGCCTGCAGCGTCCTGCTCCGTAATGCTCATTTACCTTGTCGCAAATTGTAATGTATTGATTTATTCATGAATAACGAGAATTAACTTTCTTAGAGTTTTATTCTATAAATCATTGACATTTCCTTAATGACAATCTCTGAATGTATTTGTTAAACAATGAATGTTATAACTACATATAATATGGGGTGAAACATAACATATATCACACCCATAACATCGATCCTTGTTTTAGAGGGACTGTTATTACGTTTCAAGAGACCGGCGTTTTTACGTGGTTGAAATGATTTAATTTTTTTCACATTTGAACATCTGACATTTTGGTGGTTTAGCCAATAATGCGTCGTGATTCTAGCCAATGATTCGATATTATACTGAGAAAACGTTTACATTGAACTATCGAAATTATTAAGATTTACCTGTGTCTGCCATCTTGTTTATTTCGACCTTATGTTATGCAGGGGAGGATGGGCCAGTGCGACACAAAATTTCGTTTATTGAATACAAAAAATCCTGATTTTATCCATTTACCAATATTTTTTTCAAGTATAATTTGGACTTTCTTCACATGATGTATATCAAAATCAACTCGAAAAAGTGGGAATTGATTGAATTATGATTTTTTTTTGTGTTTTTGTCTCATTGTGGCCCAACATGTGGGGTACGATGAGACAATACAGTCAATAGAATTTCTCTGATGAAAAAAACTTTATTCATTTGAGATATATAAAAAACTCCATTTGCATGGTTGTAAAACATAACATCAGTGGTAGATTCACAAAAATTTTTCATAAATTCACGAGGAAATGCACATTTATCTTAATGTTATTGAGTCAAAATTTATACCAAACTTGATAAGACCGTGCTGCCTTTTGGTAGTTCCGATCTGAACTGGATCTGGTGAAATCATTTTGATATCATTCAGTTCAACTGCTGCTTCATCAGGAATAGCAGGAAAAACGAAACTGTCACAGACCTTATTACTCTTCCTCTGATAACTAACCAATATGTCTGTACCGGATTCTATTAATTTAGCGATGTAATAAACTCTTTTTTTGTCTGAGAATTCTACCAGAACATATTCTCCTGATTATGGCATTCTGCAAATTGGCTCAAAGTTGATCTCTTCTGGACATGCCTCATTTTCATCATCTAGCTCGTCATCAGTTTCCTGATCAGTGAATTCAATTTCTTCTGATTCAGATGAATACAGTTCTTTGATCTTTCCTTTTTTAGACATTTTTTGACGACCGACTGCCTTCTTGATTTTTCTTGTGCTCTCTCCTCTATGGCACTCTTCTCTGGAGTATCAGTTATTATTCCACTCCTCCCTTTAACCCGACCCTTCCTAGCATTTTTCAGAGCTTTCGCGGTAGAAAATCCGATTAATTCGTGTGGAGAAACAAATGAGTCCGTTTTCACTGCAGTATCTTCATTTGTGACAATTACTTCTTCATCTGTAGACAAGTTGTTATGCGAATGACATGGTTGTTGACTTTCTAAATTTTGTCCGTCTTGTGTTGATTCTATTAGGCGGCTGCCAGGCTCGATGATTTTGGATCGATCTGTCACTTTACTCGTCAGGAAATCGACCTCTGTAAAAATGTGCCTATCAAACGGATATATTCCAGTTTTTCTACATCCCGAAGTAATGTTGGAAGGTATCATCGACTTCTGGAAAGCTTGACCAACGCAACTAGCTATTGCATAAATATTCATCGGAACTCCTGGGTGAGCAAGTAGCCAACTATCGACCGCAGCATTATTTATTTATTTATTTATTTATTTATTTATTCATCAAAGTACACCACAGAATAATATATAATTCCAAATGGTACATAAAGTATAAAATATAAGTTATATAACAATAAACATTCAACACGTTAAAAATCATAAAAACTATATAAATATAGGATACAAAAAATACACATAAAACTATGTATGTACTAATTCAAATTCTGACCGCAGCTTGTGATTTGCTTGTGATTTAAGGCGACTCAATGAAATATTGAAAATATCGAGGGAAGCAAAATGATCATTGTAATTCTTCTGAAGTTTAGATGTGAATGCAGTGCTGCCATAATTAGTTCGGTGATTTTGCAAATAGAAAAACTGCCTATTTCTAGTATTCCTAGGAGTAGCATTTATGGACAATTTGTTCAGGATATCAGAGCAATCGATGGAGTTATTAAAAATTTTGTGCAGAAACAAGATCAGAGCAAGTTTGCGCCTGTCTTCAAGAGTTTGAATGTTAACTATTGTGAGCCTCGTAGTAGCATCAAATCCATGAAAAGACATTCTCATTTTATAGATTATGAATTTTGTAAAACGATTCTGAACTCTTTCAAGTTTTTCCTTGTGACCAAGATAAAATGGCGACCAGATTATGCTGTTGTATTCCAGAACACTACGTACCAACGATAGATATAATGTTTTTATCGATTCAATATTGGATATATTTTGAGTGTGTCTTTTCACAAATCCAAGCATTCTCAAGGCCTTATTGCAAATACTATTTATGTGATGGTTGAAACTAAGGTCTTTGTCGAACACAACACCTAAATCACTTATATATTCAACAGACTGTAAATTGACATTATCAATAAAATAATTACATACAATTGGATTTTGTATTCTATAAAAACGCATCACCTTGCATTTATCAACATTTATATCTAATAAATTCAGTTCACAAAAGTTACAAAACTTCTCCAAGTCTTGTTGGATAATCTGGCAGTCATTCAAACAAGTTACTTCTTTATAAAATTTGAGATCGTCAGCATAGAGTGATACTGTGGAATTTTGAAATAGATCAGTGACATCATTTATGAATAATAAGAACAGTATAGGACCAATGTGGGACCCTTGGGGGACTCCAGAAGTCACATAGATTGGATTTGATGTACTGTTAGAAATTTTTACGTACTGTGTTCTACTGCTCAAATAAGACTTTATCAGTGCCAAAAAGCTGCCAACCACACCTAATCCCTCCAACTTAGCTATTAACAGCTTATGATTTACTGAGTCAAAAGCTTTAGCAAGATCTGTATAAATAACATCCACCTGGTAACCCCTCTCAAGTTTATTACACACCGTATTCTGGAAAACACCAAGATTGGTGGCGGTTGATCGACCTTTAAAGAAACCATGTTGTTGTTCTGATATAATATGTTTAGAAGTTTCAAATAGCTCATCCGTAAGTATAGATTCATACACTTTTGGGATACACGAAATTTTGGAAATGCCCCTATAATTTTTGATATCATTTTTACCCCCTGATTTGAAAATAGGAGAGAGAAATGATTTTTTCCAAGTGTTAGGAAAGACTCCCAAATTGAATGATTTCTGGAAAATAATTTTAAGTGGTTGAGATAGGGATTGGCAACAGTTGATCAATACGATAGGTGGAATCCCGTCAGGACCAGCACTTTTATTTTTATCCAAATTTTTTAATTTGTTTTGAATTTCGTTATCAGTGAAAGTATGATCATGTAGTGAGAAAGCATGTTGAATAGTATTTATGTTTAACATGTTTTGAGGTTCTGTTATTTTGAAGCACGATTGGAAGTGTTCAGCGAAAGCATTAGCTATTTCCTGTGGGGTTTCCAGACAGTTACCATCATATTCCATTATTTTTGGCAAACCATGTTCTTTCTGCAAGGAATTTACATAAGACCAAAAATACTTGATATTGTTGGTCATCATGTGTTCAGTGTTTGATAAATAAACTAAATAGCACATATCAATATGGTATTTAGTTTCTTTCCGTAGTTTTGAATATTCTAAATAATCTTCTTCAGACCCAGAATTTTTGAACTTCTTATGTAATTTATTTTTGAATTTTATCAACTTTATTAGATGGCTGCTGTACCATTTAGGATACTTAGAAAGAGTTTTGTAACTTTGTGGAACAAACTGAAGAAACCCTTCGGATAAAATTTCGTAAAAAGCTTGAACAGCAACGTCAATGTCATCAATTGAAGATAAAAAGGTCCAATCAATGTTATGGAGAAATTCATTAAGCCTAGGATAATCACCTTTATAAAATAGTAATACTTTCTCTCTAATGGTATGTGACGTGAGATTTGCACTATTATAATTGATTTCAAACTCTAATATGGGATGATATAGATCGGCTGAGTGATTACTGAGCAAATTAGAAAATGAGTGTTCAACTTTGATGGTTAAATCATCTGAAAAAACTAAATCTAAAATCTTATGGAATGCTTTGAATGAATAAAAAACTGACACATCGAGCGGCTGAAGTTTGTTGGAGCAATGTGATGGTGAGGTAACAATAATTACCCTATTGTCTTTGGCTAGATTCAATGTTCCCACTGAGATGTGGCTTTCATGATTATCTATGATCAATATACAGGGATTATCTTCCGAACTAGAAGTTTTTTAAATGAACTGTTCCATTACTTTTTCGAACAATTCTGTCGTAGAGTTCCTGGTGGCGCCAGTGGTCATGTGATCCTTGAATTTTTTTCTTGGAAATATCATCACCGGCGGAAGAGTATTTCCAGCAGCATTGATCATACAGCATGTCGTTACCAAAGTCCCACGCTCTGCACTTGTGCATATACTAACTTGTTTGATGCCTCTTTCAGCTACTACCTTCTTTGGTTTCTGCACAGTAGTAGTTGCAGATTCGTCAAGATTAAAAATCCTGGATGGGTCCGAAAATACTTTTGTTCTTTCCAACACATTTGGAAGATTGTCGAAAAAGAGCGAAACATTGTGTTGGTTGAAAGAAGTGGCCCTTGACAGACTACAACTCTCAGGTTGTCTGATACTCAACGCTGGATGTCGCTTCATAAACGACTGAAACCAGTCGATACCAGCTCGTTCATTGGTCTTCCAATTACTTGGGATCTCCTTTTCATTTGCTATTGCCAATTCGTACGCAATCACACGGCACACGGATGGATATCTTTAGTAGACTTTCCATAATAGTCTAAGATCCGAACCTAAATCGACCTTCACCGAGCTGATAATAGAACGAAATATATTTTATCATGAATTTAGTATATTAGAAAACATATTGAAAATGGGTTGGCTAAAAAAATCCTGGGCAGACTATTTTTAATTATTTTTCGAAAAATTATTTTTAATTAAATGTTGCAACATCAGGATAATAAAAAAATTGTGTCCTGACTGAAAGTATAAAACGTATTGAATGTGCAGCCGTTGGGTTGTCTACTATTTACCTGGGCGAACTACTGGGTTGTCAGGTAAACACAGGTATATCGATGCCAGTTACTTTCACTGGATTGGATAATTTAAAAAAATTTATATCATCATAAGCGCTGTTTAATTGCGAACACGTTGATATAGGGTTGTCTGCGAAAATTCCGGTCCTATTAGGGGTTTGCGAATTTTAAAGATTTTAATTTCAACGCGCGTGGAAGTGTGTGACAGAGAGATCCGAGGTAAGTATACTGTGTAATAATAAAGGACCCAACATCGCAGTCGCTTGTGATGGGACCCTGAATAGTAGAAAGTGTGCGAAGTGTGCGAAGTCAAATCCTGAAAACTATGGTTGGCATTTTGATGATTTCTTAAAACCAACAGGTTTTATCGGAGATCAAACTCCTTTGAAAATCCAAGACATTGTCGAAATGGAAGCAAATGAGGAAGAATCTAATGAATCAGAGGAATTCGAGAGTCAAAATGATACTTCTGATGAATCAGATATTGAATAGAAAATATTTATTAGAATTTATTTTTCATTAATATTATTTTTGTATTTATACTGTTTTTTAATAAAATTTTAAATCGTAATACAAGATGTCTAGTCTATCTTTTTTGTTATTTCTTAATTTAAATTTTTGGCGGTCCACTTTGTTTCTATTTCCAGAAAGAGCAAAAAAATTTCAAAGTAAGTATTTGATATTGTTATTGTCTATTATAGATTATAGATATATCATTATGGTTATAACGCAATATATTGATATTATATTGTTTTTATATATTATTATTATATTAAATATATTTAATTATTATGTAATTAATTAATTTTTTTTTTTTGCTACTGAAATATCAGTTGCTCCAAAATAACACGCACTGTTTACTATATGAAGGGTAGTAGAGGTACCTCTACCCTCCATAGTTTACACACCGAGCATGCGCACTTTCTACTATTCAGGGTCCCATCACAAGCGACTGCGATGTTGGGTCCTTTATTATTACACAGTATACTTACCTCGGATCTCTCTGTCACACACTTCCACGCGCGTTGAAATTAAAATCTTTAAAATTCGCAAACCCCTAATAGGACCGGAATTTTCGCAGACAACCCTATATCAACGTGTTCGCAATTAAACAGCGCTTATGATGATATAAATTTTTTTAAATTATCCAATCCAGTGAAAGTAACTGGCATCGATATACCTGTGTTTACCTGACAACCCAGTAGTTCGCCCAGGTAAATAGTAGACAACCCAACGGCTGCACATTCTATACGTTATATACTTTCAGTCAGGACACAATTTTTTTATTATCCTGATGTTGCAACATTTAATTAAAAATAATTTTTCGAAAAATAATTAAAAATAGTCTGCCCAGGATTTTTTTAGCCAACCCATTTTTAATATGTTTTCTAATATACTAAATTCATGATAAAATATATTTCGTTCTATTATCAGCTCGGTGAAGGTCGATGTAGGTTCGGATCTTCTACTATAACACATCTTGTTGCACTGGATTATGTAATCAGCCAGACTGGCTTCCTCAGTATCCGTAAATATTTTCCTGGAGTCATATTTAGGTGTCATCCGAATATCTGTATTTGGATTACATTTTTGTTCCTTTACATATCTTGCTAATGTTTGAAATTTTAGCCCATTGATTTCTGCACTCTCTCGTAATGAGAGCTGATCCACAAGAACTTGATCGACAGCTTTTCTCATCATAATTATCTTAATTCTCTTCGAAAACTCTTTCATTTGTGAAATATATGCACCTATATGAAAACAAACCGATTTGTAAAATCACGAGTCCGTAATTTTGTCACAAATAAAATAGTGAGTGATGAAAATAAAAAATTATAGGATAAAACTTGACTCAACTTGAGTCAAATTAATTCTATTATAATTGACTAATGGTTCTAATGATTGAATTACGATTAGAAATGGTTACGTTTTATTTTATCGGAGAATTGATAATTGATTTTATTGTTACTTGTAAGTCACATCAATTTTGACAGTTTAATGTAAACAAGGTTTTATCGAGGACCATGCAGTTTTATCAGTACCTATAACACCGAATTGATTTTGGTTGACACAACGAAAGAGTCACATTTTGACATGTGGAAAAAATTATAATAAAATTTGAAGGACTTGTCTTGTGGTAGCTATTACCTTCGTTAAAATCTTGACCTATTTCTGCACAGGGCATTTGAAAGTCTCATTGGCAATCACCTGAAAGTTGAGGTTATCATCGAAATATGTCTTATTAGTAATGTTGTTTGTCAAGTAGACTCAAATCGTGATATTTATAACACAAAAACACACTTTTTTTTGTGTACTGGGTGATTCAAACAAGCATAGGAAAACTGCATATGCAAATTTGGCAGAGGGATATTGAAATGCTGTGTGTAAGGTGTATTTTTTCCCGTTTAAACATTTTTCAACCTCTTTCAAAATGGCAGAATTGGGTTCAGAAAAATTATTTTTCCCACAGTCATCATTCTTTTCTCATATTCTGAAAGAACATATTTTTTTGAACAACTTTCATCCCAAAACTTGTTTGAGACTCTTAACCCTTTCATTGCGGGTAAAATTTTGATAGTCGTGCTCAAAACGGGGAAAATTTAGCGTTGCGGGAACGCCCGTCTCCTGGTATACGCAAGTCTGGTACGGACGTGTACACCCGACTCCCGCAACTTGTGAATGCGATTTTTTACATATTTCAACCCAAAATAAGTGCTATTTCAATTGTCTGTTTTTAAAATGAAATGTTATAACTCGATAGCTTATATCTATTATGAATTGAAAATATTCCCATAAATGAAATGGAATTTAATAATTTTTGACTGTGTGATACCTTCCAAAACATTTTATAATAGACAGTGAAACATCACAAGGCGCAAAGCAGAATTAAGTTTCTTTTAGCATACAACAACTCTTCAATTTGATCGTTATTGAGATATTTTCGAGCCATCGTGGTTAACATTCACTTGAAACAAATAAAAACCAACTGATGCAGCTACTACTTCGATACTGAAATATTGAATAAAATGGAAACCGCATCCACAATCGTTAAATTCTGTTGAGACATGTTTAGTTGCATCTTGACATATCAATATACGTAGACGGGAACGCCGAACTCCCTCAATGAATGCGTTAAAAATACGTGCGTGAGAAGCCGTCTCCCGCGTATTTGGTGTAAAAACGTTTTGCGGGTTTTTCCGGTTCCCGCAATGTGAGGGTTAAGTTGGCATTTTCAAATGAACCTCAACTCACCCTACGCGAAATTGCAAAGCGTTATGATTTTTTGATATATTGTTAGGACCAGTTAGGGCAGTATGAACCCCTACTTGCAGCTTCGAAAAACCCTTGCTTGCTTCGTAATAGGTAAGAAACATAAAAATATTAGGACCTTCTTTCAGATGTTGCGCTTTAAATCACGAACTATGCGTTTTTTGCTATTAAATGTGATTTAAGTTTTTGAAGTAAAATAAATTTGCAACAATTTTCAAGATATAGTACTCCAAAGATTTGCAATGTTTTGTAGAAAATATAAATTCCAAGTTTTACTCTTGTTTCGGGCCCAATATCGACATAACCACTCAACCTACGGAAAGAGCCCTAAAAATGAGGTTGTAGTGAATTTGTATGGCTTTATTTGTGCACAAAAGGAAGTCTCTAGATCTGACAGTTGTTTACAAATAATGAAAAGACGAATTGTAAACCTGGAATATTGAGGAAATCAGCCTGAATACTTCTAATTATAACAAATGTCGGCATTATACGAAAAATTCCTTAACCCATTTCCAGCCAAGGGTTCGAATTTGAGGAAAATCACAGTGAAACACAATGTATACCAATCATAACTGTTTATTGGGAAAATAGAATATGATATTTCACACAAAAATGTTGACACAAAAAAAATACAGGCTGGTTCGATAACGAACCACTGGCTAGATCCATGAAATGAAGATATTACCAAATAACAAAAAATCACATTTTCATTACTGATACAGCTCAGAGTAACAAAAATTTCAATGACAGTAATGATAATGAAATATTCGAAATAAATCAAGTCAAAAACATATCGAAAAATTGATTTCAAAATTGGTTCGTAATCGAACCACTGGCAACATAAGTATACAAATGTAATTACTGTTGGTGATATTTTTCGAAGCAAGTTACATGTAAATGAACTTTACATTTATTACACATATATACAGTATGATTCTTGCATATTTTACACCTTCTCCGGGCTTTATCTACATGTGAAATTATTGTGTGGCCGAGACCATCGTAACGTATTTCGACTATAGGATGTACACCACCCCTCTCTACATAAAGTCTTTCTGTTTTCAGAAGGCGCAGGGCAATATATGACTTGAAATCCAATTGAGACATTTTGTTGTTCACTTTGTTATAAATTTTCCAAGCATTTACTAATGTACTGTCTAGAGAATTACAGAAAATTGGCCACCACCATTTTTTGCCCAAAACCCTACACCTATAGTTGGCAATACCATTATCATGAAGATCAACTCCTCCCATGAACTTGTTGTATTGAAAAATGACATTTGGTTGATTTACTTGAATCTCTTTTCGTTCTTTCCTATTGTATCTCCTCACACGATGTATTGGTTGAACTCCGAAAACATTGCTGCCTATCGTCACTACTGAATTGTCATTCCAACGTACAAGCGATGTTTTAGTTTTTCTATCGTAAGCAGAATCGTATGCACCCCTTTCTTTTTTAGACAGTAGTTTCGGATTTTGTAAAGGACATTTGTTCGTTCTGTTGTCTCGTATAGTTCCAACAGCAAAAAAGCCGTTCTCTTTCAAATGACGGAATAATTTGAAGGAGGAGAAAAAATTGTCAAAAAAAATTGTATGAGCAAATGGTTGCTCCACAACCGAAAGTAAGCTCATAACTACATCACCACCAAGCCCCAAGTCTGATTTCTTGTTGTCAGAAGCACCACCATAAGGTAGAGAATAAAATAAATATCCATTTGACGAACATAAACACCAAAGCTTGAAGCCGAATCTAACCGGCTTACCCCTCAAAAACATTTTACAAGAGTGTCTGCCGAAATATGGTACCATTTCTTCATCAATAGATAAATTATGTTCAAAAACTCCCCATTGCAAATTTTTCTTATTCATTATATCTAAATATGGCCTGACTTTAGAAAATTTATCTTTCACATTCAAACTATCATTATCAGATAAATGTAAATTCTTTTTTATTTCTAAAAACCTATTTCTGCTCATGCATTTTTTCACTATGGATAAACCTTTGTCTTCATCATTTGACCAATAAAGATGGATTTGCGGCAATGTATGATAACCAGATAAAAGCATTATTCCCATGAAATTCAATAGATCTGATTTTGATAATCGAAAATCAGGACGGTTATTATCACGGGCATATTTCAGCGAGAAATCGACTATCAATTCAAGTACTTCATCATCAAAGAACAAGCGAAAAATTTCCAGAGGAGTTTTGCCAGATAATTCTGCTTCTAAATGTTCCTTATTCTTCTTCTCATTATCCATTGGGCTGTGCGTGTACTCAATTTCTCCTCTTGTCCATTGTGGAACGTCATCAGCTTGATTGAGAATAGATCGGTTCAATCGGGAACGTTTCGAAGCAAGAGTTTCTTCGTCTGATGAGTCACTTTGCTCTTCTTCTCTATCAGGAACATCAGAAATACTACAACCATGCTTCGTTGTTGATAAACCGCGTCGCTTTGATGCTAATGTTTCTTCGTCCGATGAATCAAAATCATGTAAATGCATTTCAAAAGTTCCAGCAATATCAATTCCATGTAAACGATCTTCATTCAACGGGGATTCATCATCGATAGTTTCTTCATCAGTTAGTGAATCTACTTCAGGTGGAATATAAACTGCATCTATTTGTTCATCTGGAAATAATTCGTTATTGTGAGCAATATCTTCACGAAGATGATTCACATTTTACATACCTTTCTCCAGGTCATCCAGAGCATCTTCTAAGGCAGCTTCCAATTCTTTCACAGTCAAATATTTCTTGCACGACATTCTTTACACACAAAACTATACCTTTCAAGTTATTTACGAACCGACCGCACCCTCTGATGATCAAACATACACTAACTTCCAGACGGGAATTGTCCTGTCGAGTGCCGACATTTTATCACACAATAAACCAGTGGTGCGCAAACGAACCAAGCATTTTTCATCAATTCTAATCATTCTTGTATTGAACTTAGAACAAATAAATACATCTAGTGAATCACCCCAACTATTGATTGGTTGATTTTATGATATATTATTAACAAAAAAATATTAGTAAACTCAAGATATTGAAACAAAGAACATAGTCAGAAATCGCGTTTTTTTAACGATTTTCACAAATACATAACTTTTCGAAATCTGTATGTATTACCTTATCATTTCCAAAAGATATGGAGTAGATTGATATAAACACATTAAGGTTAGAAAATTGCTTGCAGAACTGTTTCCTACCAGAAGAAAAAAAATTTAATTTTTGGGTGCGTGAACGCACCATTGGCTGGAAATGGGTTAAAGTGGATAAGTAAATTTTTGTGTTCATAAACTTAAAATTGAAATCGCTCAATCCAGGTTTCTTCGAGACTGAAGAGAGTTGCTGGTGTCCAACTCAGCCTGCTCTTTTGAAGGTGGATGATCGTCAAGGTTTTCCTCATTCTCGTAAATCATAAATATAGCGACGTTTTGGCAAGTCTCGCAAGCACAGAGTGCACAAAGCTAGAGCACCTAAGTCCAGCTCTGCGCTTGCACTCAAATGAGAGCGATTTGAGGAGGATGTTGGGAGCTGGTTCGCATAATGTTGTTATCGGAATTGAACCATGGGAGTTCTTTGACCAACCCCACCCACCCCCTTTTGCACTTGGTATGTGCGATACAAATGGAAGGACGCAGCCTCTTTGGTCAGGAGCAAACGAGCCAGTTTTATCTTCGCGATGGCTGCTGATTTTACGAGTAAGCAGAACCGAAGACCGTGTTGGGTTTTGATATACCCCTGCATTACCACGCAAAGAGTTAAAACATGTATTTCCCCATTAACGTGCCTAGTATGTTCATTCTCCTTTCTAAAGTCCGAAAACGTAAGTAATTTTTTATCAATTGACCCGTGTAACCTCTTTGCGGATGAAACTCTTTACCTATTTCTATATTCCTCCTACGAACATCTACAGTCATGACATGTCTATATATCAATAACATAAGCTTATAGTATATAGCATTGTTGTATCTTCTAGAATATATAGTGGGCATTACACTTTTCATCGACATTAGGTAGTTCGCTGGGTCCAAAATTCACTTGCGATAATCATAATCTGATCTTGAGGTTAAAACAATCCGAACGTTATCAGCACTCCAAGGACATAAAAAGAAATTATATATCGAGAACTCATGTCCCATCTTCTTATACATACTATCCAGCCACTCTGAAAAGTCATTGACATCCACTTCCGATACGCTCTCTGGTGAGTAATTACTTATCCACTACGAAATAGCCACAATGCTCACAGTGGAATGAAATGTTAAATAAATGCAAAAAGCTCAAAGTCATTTCCACACAGTGTTCATAAAATGAACAACAATGGTAGATTTCGGGAGAAAAACAACTACTTCCCTGGCTAATGCCTCGCAGGATATTGAATTACATCTTCCCGAAATCCATGCATCGACTCGTATAAACGAATACTGCTACAAGTGATTCTTTCCTGAATGCCTATCGATTTCGATTAAGCCAGGCCGCTAGACAACCACAGACCGGTTTCGAGCTCTTTGACTCTCATCAGTGCAGTGTAGTCTCCAGCCAGCAGTCCTAAGACCGCCGACTCAGCGAAGCCTAGCCAAACAAATCAGTAGGCATTCAGGAAAGAATCACTTGTATCAGTATTCGTTTATACGAGTCGATGCATAGATTTCGGGAGGATGTAATTCAATATCCTGCGTGGCATTAGCCAGGGAAGTAGTTGTTTTTCTCCCGAAATCTACCATTGTTGTTCATTTTATGAACACTGTGTGGAAATGACTTTGAGCTTTTTGCATTTATTTAACATTTCATTCCACTGTGAGCATTGTGGCTATTTCGTAGTTGATATTACGCCAGTCGGGCTGCCAGCCACTCCCGTATGGGAATTTCAGTTTTGGAGTGATTCTTTCCTCGGTTCTACTCAGATGGCGTTACTTTCATTTTGTCGATGAAAGACGCCTCGGGGTGGATATAATGCCAACTTGATTTTTGTTTGGCTAGGCTTCGCTGAGTCGGCGGTCTTAGGACTGCTGGCTGGAGACTACACTGCACTGATGAGAGTCAAAGAGCTCGAAGCCGGTCTGTGGTTGTCTAGCGGCCTGGCTTAATCGAAATCAATAGGCATTCAGGAAAGAATCACTTGTATTAGTATTCGTTTATACGAGTCGATGCGTAGATTTCGGGAGGATGTAATTCAATATCCTGCGTGGCATTAGCCAGGGAAGTAGTTGTTTTTCTCCCGAAATCTGCCATTGTTGTTCATTCTATGAACCCTGTGTGGAAATGACTTTGTGCTTTTTGCATTTATTTAATTACTTTTCCACTCAGAATCATCCTCCACAGCACATTTCTTCAATACTTTTCTACGCATTCTTGTCTCTTTTGAAGTCGATTGTAAAATATTTTGCATCGACAAATTACTAGCCGTATTTATAAATATTGTCGTTAACTCACCAGAAGCCTCACTAGTTGAATGAACCAAATCCCTTCCATCGCCCATCCATATTGCTTGCAGTTCATTCTCAACAGTTTTGAATCCATTGAAAACCTCTTCTAATGCATCACCATTAATATCTAGATATTCCTCTTCTAACAAGTAATGAATACCTAGAGAACACTTGCTTACTTCTATCATAGTACTAAGACCCTTGAAATCTTTAACTTCTGTAACATAAAATAAATCTTGAATTTCCTCTTCAGAAATATGTCCTTTTTTCGAAGTTGTATCTCCGATAAATCTGTCTTCCATTGTCCCAAATCGAATCGTGTACGTAACTCATGTCGAAGGCATAATCAACTAACCCTTCGAATCATTCATCTTTTCTGCCAATTCATTAACTCATGTACATTAAAACTCATTAAACCATCGACTATTGAACAGCTATCATGCTTCATTGTTATTATCTTCTCGGCTCTAACTCCACTACACCTAATGACTAAAGTTAAATGAACTTTAATATCTTTGATACACATCTTTGGCGACACACCACCCTTCAAGGCTAGTACATCTAATATACTACCTAGATCTATCGATACTTTCGATAAATGAATCACATTTTGCCATAGTCTGCTACCCTATTTTGCCCAGAGAGGACTTGGGGTTGAAATAGCAAAATATCCCTAGGTAGAATTATTGTAGTATTGTAGTAATTATTAAATTTATTTGAAGTAATCTTTGGATTCACGAACTGGTACAACCTATGTTGAATATGAGAATCCTTTTTGGTATCTAGATATTGCTAGGGATGCCCTTTTAACTCAGTGAAGATGGGTCGGGGTTAAATCAGATCTTAAATCAAGCGCCACCCACTTTATGACCCCAGCATAACTTATTCTATACAACTGACAAACTAAAGTGGGAAATGAGATCTAAAATCAGTTAGGAATTCTCAAGTGAAACTCAAATTTAACAGAGGTGAATACAATATTTAATGAAAATAACTTGAGGCCCAGTACAATGGTATGCGTACTCACCAACAATTCCAATATGAGGAGTTCTTAGAGAATAAGATATGTATAGACTAGTATTCTGTAGTAAATATGTACTAATGATTGTATTCGAAGTGACAAGAAGTGTCCTAAAATAAAATTTACCAATATATCCACTGATTCTGACGCTAATTCTGGTTTTAATTCTAGTTCGACTTCAGCAATTCAAGAGACATTGATAGCCTGATCAATACGGTCTGTAATTAACGAATGATATCATATTTTTGACTCAGTCAAGGTACCAGTTACGATTATCATAGAAACATCTGCACAAGATCTATGTGTAAGTCAAATAAAACTTCATTGACTCAAATCTGCATCAGAATTTAGATCACTTGGAAGTCATAGTCAAAAGTGATGATGGAAAGGTATCATTAAAAGCCTGAAATAAAATTGGAACGTGTACTTTTGTCACTACAAAATGGCGCGTCGAACATCTTACCTCATTGATGTTGTAGGCTTCCAAAAACACATAAGTTGTATTTCACCAGCCGAAACTGGGAATTTTATTGTCAGAAAACAATTTGCATGTCGAGCCAAATTTCAGTATTTGTATCTTCGATTATGCCATTGATAATTCTTCGCAAAATTTAGAGAAAAATCCTGCTGTGTAGTAAATTGCTCGGCGTGCCCAAAAAGAGAGAGAGCTCTACTTCGACAGATACAAAATGAATAAAAAATGTCTTAGTGACAAGTTTCTGGTGACAGTGACAGACAAGTCAATTCCATAAGTTTCGTGTCTGGAATGACCTCAAAACACATAATTACCAAATGCAAATGATTATGCTACCACATATGATATCCTGAATTCCCTATTCCCGATTGAATATTCCAGTCAGTGAAAGCTGGTAAATAACTGTTGATTAGGAAATAATTATTACCTGTCAAATCTGGGAAGTCATACTTTTCACAGCCACGGCCGAGACCTACCTTCAGGTTCCTAACCATAGCTCAGCTAGGTGCCGTGACAACAGCGAATAACCGATCATAAAAGTGAAGCGTAGAAAAAGTTGGGTTAGAACCTATGAATCTGACAATTCGATCAGAATAATAAGTAATACCGATTGCTATTATCTCTAGCTTTCACGGAATTTACATCTATATTCAATCAGAAAGGTAAATAATATGATCATATATATTTCCTATATCCCAGTCTCAACTCATCAATTTGTAGATGATGACAAATTCCCAAATCAAACACTGGAGAAAAATATATCCTACAGATGATGAATATTTGCAATACAATTGTTCGAAATCAGTTCATCCAACCAGATCATCTTCTACAGAACGAATGAACTCAAGTTAGACAAAACTTGTCAGTTCAAGGCACTACCTGGTGAAACAAAAATAGAGGTAAACCATATATCTTCTCTTCAATAAGATACCCCATCCATTGAAACCCGCCATCATCAGGCACGTATCCCAGCCTCGACAAATGCCCGTAACAAGTCCATATCTTATCTCGCTAGTATTCAATAACGATTCAACTATATTACTCATATTGTAGAAGCCATTTACCCCAACCAACTGAGACATCCCTGATCGCCGTATAAAGAATGGTTTATATCCCGTCTGCTGAAACAGCCCATCAGCTATTATTTTCAATTCTAACAATTTGTTTCCTCCCAATAAGTAGAAGAAACTGAACCAATGATATAGCGAGAAACATCTACGTTAACGTCTCATTTTGCGCACGAGGCACCAAAAGGTTGTGATACGAGCTATCAGAATCAACATCAATAGTATCTAGATATTCCATCCGTAAACATTTGGTAATTCGAGTAGAACATACCTCCTCGCTCCTCTACTTACATGCATAGAACAGTCTTCTGTCTGGCTTCATTTGACTTCTTTCTATTATAGATCTCCAATAACTTTCCCCGGATATGATTCGACCATATGACATCACTGAAACACCAACTTTCAGGACTTCCCTTCGACCGTGAAACTTTAGTTTTCTAAAGTTTTTCATTTAGATCACGAATATCATCCACCATAGCAGATGCAGAGTACATACTCTGTGACAGTATTTTTTCGTTTTTCCACCTCTTCGGAATGTAGTGTTCATATGAAATGTAATGAAGAATATTTATGTAATGAATAAAACACAGAGATTTTCTTGAATATTTTCTTTTTATTTCCGAAACAATTTCAACTGAAAAGAATACATTTCCCATCACAATTATACAAGAAGCACAGCCTATTTTGAAATACAAAGGAATTACCCCACCACCATTATACAAGAAGCATATACATTTCCCCCCATAACAATATTGAAATATTCCCTCTCCCATCCTAGTAATATTTTTTCACTTCTCTACAGAAAATATAATCAAACACCACAATGATGGACTAAAAACAATATAATACAAACTCCAACATTACCAGTAACCCAATATTTCTATTTCAACAAATTTTGACTTTTTTGTGTTTATGGAGATCATGATAACATTCATCACGATCTTTCAATTTGAAAACAACGTTATGATTGTCAATTTGACACCAGTTAGACTTGTCGTGAAATTAAGAATGAATTTCATAACTCGCAACGATTTCATGCTCAATATTCGCGGTGAAATTCAATTTTGTATTATTAAATTCCGACAATAATATTGTTAGCAATTTCATACATCTTTTACATACAATCAAATTGAACTCTTCAAGTTTATAATACGTCTTTAATGTGCAATAGCAATCCCTATCACAAAAATGTTCCAAATTATCTGCATCTAATAACGCCTTCCTAACATCTAAAGGTAAGTCGAGTTCCCTACAATACTCAGTAAAATCTATCAAACTTTGGTCACTGTAAGAAAGCGATTGGCGATGAATTTTCAACCATACAAAGTTTGCATAATTGTCTAGCACTTTTTTAGTTAGTGGTGGAGGTAATGGTGACCGAAGGATGAAGCGAACAACCGATTTGAGGTTTTCACAGATTGTTTTAACGCAGCGGTCCTGTAGATTCATTGTTACTGTAATAGAAGAATAAATGAAAGAAACTACGAAAGACAAGACAAAAAGTCAATTCAAACTGAAATGTCCCCAGGGTAAGGTATCGAACGAATTGTCCATGAGTTGTCTCTTATCGTCATGTGGACTCAGACCAATTTTGGATTGTTCGATGGAGTAGCCATCGTGGGCGTAAGAACGAATTGTTCGCTGGGTTACATCCTTCTTCACGAATGTTAAACTATTCCTGACTACACATTTTTTGAATCCTTTCGATTTTTTAATTATTCCAAAATTTTTCATTTCATTAGTTAAGCGATCTTTATTCAGTCCTTTTCTCTCCAAACGTTTTCTTTGGAGCGTAACCCAACAAAATGAGAAATGATCCTACCGTTAGCCTGGTCTTTTAATAAACCCAATACTCTCTTATTGGCCTAAGGAATCCCATAAATATTATCTGGAGCATAGTCTGATGTATCGAATTTTTCAATGTTTGAGGCAATCACTTCTTTATATACATCGTCACAGGCAATTTCATAGATGAAACTGTCTGTGTCGGTGTACATAAGTTTACAATTTTCTACTCCGATCTTTGGTAGCATGAAATTATAATGAAAATCGAACATAACAATTTTCGATAAATCTAGAATAGTCATAGCGATGTAAAGAGGTTCATTGAATACTAGTTCAGACTTTTTTAGTTCTATGGCCATGAGGTTGTCATCGAAAACTGTTCGATTGTGGAATTTGGGACTGGAAATTAAAATTTTTGGCACCATAACGGCCTTCATATTTTTGAACTAGTTTTACAACGCTATGGTTTCGGATATTTTCCATGGTTTTACCGAACACCGCATTGTTCATCAATTTCCGCAAATCTTTTTCGAAGTCGCTTGTAGCTGAAGTCCTCAAGCGTGTATTTTACGCTTAGACTCCGCCGAATCGCTTATCGATCAGGTGCTATGATACTCGGTGCTCCTTAGCTCGGTGTAGCTCGTTGTGGCACATATAGATATAGTAGCTCGTTGTATCTCGTTGTGGCTCTTTGCAGATGCTAAACAGTCAAGACAGAATTGGTGGTACACATGCCCAGGATTACATCTCGATCTGCATAAGGTTTCATGGTCGACGTGAGAAGGGTACCGCCAGAAAGTTGCTCCTTCAGTAGATTGTAATCCAAATCTTTGGTTTGTCCACTCAACAAAAATTGCAATTTGCACAGAGATGGGCATAATTCCATAAGTGCTTCAGTTTTGATATGTAATGAAGCTGTCGTATTTTGCAGTGCTGGGAGTACGTAATTGTTCAACTGTTCTAGTATTGGTTTCAATAATGGCTGAATGTAAGTAGCCCAATTATCTGTGCAAGAAACTATACACCCTTTCTCGAACAGTCGATTGATTCTACTATTATCTGCCACAAAATCTGTTGCTGCAGATAAAGAGATGGCATCGGTGATGGTATGATTTTTAGAAGATTTAACATATTCCAAACGTATAACTGGCTGTTGTTTCAACAAGCACTTCTCTACAAAATTATTGACGTACTTCATTTTCCTCTCCAAATCGTTAAGCGGATTCTTTAATCCGGCCAATAAATGAGACGTACTCATATCCTACTTGAAATTTAGTAGAGCTAATAATACAAAATTACTGATTACAGTTTTTCTGAACATGTGTTCAGTGGGCATGTATGCGTGAACAAATGTCACTACAGGGTGGTTTTCTGTAACATCGCAGTTGCGACGTTTGGCAGTGAAATGCCCGTGAGAAAATATACCATATTTCCTCAAATATGATACTACAAACGATTTCTTTTCATCTTTGTTACAAACGATCCTTAACATATGCCTTAAATTTTGAATTGAACATGCCAAATATCCATTGTGTACACTTTGGTGTACGAATGTCAAACCAAAGTGAAATTGGATGTAATCGAGTTTAACATTATCATATGTTAATGATTTTAAAGATTCTAAACCAAAATTAATTTCATTTTTCATTCCATGTTCACTTCTATAAAAGTAAACATTCTTGGCCGAGGGAAATGTATTCAACACTTCATCCATGTGTTGATCTACTTGTTCTGAAAAATTTTTGAAATCTCTTGACATTATATCAATGACAAAATTATTTGAATCTACCTCCAACTTCACTTTGGCTCCCTGCATAATTGTTTGGCATGAAGGAACCATTTTACCTATTGATAATTTCAAAATGTCTGTGATGAACGCTTTTACATTAAAATTTATGGTCTGTTCCTCATCATCAGAATCAGAATCAGACTCAGACTGGTCATTTTTATTAATAACATCTTTCTTTGTTATGATTAAACAATAGATTGCGTGGATGCCATATTCTCCTAAATGAAACTCATTGAAATCGAAATGTTTACAATTTTCTACCAGAATATCATGAAATATTTATCTTGCATCAATAATAAATTAACATGTCTATCCAATTTATGCTTTGTCAATCTGATAGGCACCATTGTATAAAATTTTTTTTCTTTGATTATATTCAAGTCCAAACCATAAACATTAATGGAAATATCATTCAGTTTTTCAAATTTCGAGATCTGAGAAAGTTTAATTGGTATATCTAATCCTTTCGTATCCAAAACTGTAGAATAATGTGGATAATTTGATAATCTATGGCGGTTGTTTGCTGTTGGATATAAAGCGCTGACTATGCTCCAGTAGAAGCATGATTTATCATTATTTCTTATGTTAATGCAAGCATGCTTCCTCTCAATTTCTATAGGTAATTTGATGTAGGATGAGCCGTTTCCCATTTCATATTTATTGGTTGCTACTTCCAAAGAAATGATCTCCCTCAAAGCCCACCCGCTATTTTTGTCAGCGAATTCGCTTAATTTATTCAGAACTATATCGATACAATTGATTTTGAACCACTCCTCCAAATTCGTTCCTACATCCACAATGCCATTGGGTGTGTTGAAATATTTGCGATCAACCATTTCCACATCATTAGATGTTTTAACGAAATCGCCACAAAATGTAAAATTAATTTTCAACATGGTGAAGTTATCCAAAATTTTCGAATTTTTTTTCTCAAATGATTTGAAGCAGTCTGCCAGGAAGTCTATGATTTCCTTATGATTCAAATTGATGATCAGCCCTGTTTGAATTCTTGATTTGAATGCAGAATTTACGTTTATCCATCGAACTGCCTGTTTTCTCAAACCTGTGCCAACATGACGACGATGATTATGTTGTTTATTTGATGTTTTGATAAAGAACCTCATTCGTTTTAGCTCGCCTATTTTAGTTTGAATTTTTCTTCGTTGTCCAATTGAGAATGGAATTTTTTCATGGCTGTAATGCATTTTCTGATATGTGAATCAATAGATTTGAGGGCAAATGAGGCTATATATTTTGACTGGTTATTTCTAATGAACAAGAGGGTCTCATCAATTTTGGTCAAAGTTCGTTTGAAATTTTCCATTATGATTGTGGTGTGTTGAAAATATATTCGATAAAAAAATACAAAAATATTACTCACTCTCAAGAAGTCTGGACAATTTCGAACGATACTGCCGGGTGTGCTTTTCCTGTGGATACCTCCCCTCTGAATATGAGGGAGTACGTTTCAGTTGTGAATTCACCAATGTGGTGTAAATAAACCCCCGTTACCCTATTAGGTAAGATTATCACCGACTCCTCCAACTCCAATAGCATCGACTTGCCGAATCTACCGTCCACCACTTTGGCCGCTTCGATTGGGTGTTGTTCCCCGACCTCCAGATCTGTGAGTTTCTGAACCGGTTTCCTTTCCACCAGGGACGCTTGGTTCAACTTAGCTAGATCCATTTGGAGAGAAGAACGATATAAAAAGCATATTTTTAGGCAAAAGGTCCTCTTCATCTAATGCATCACCATTAACATCTAGATATTCCCCCTCTAACAAGTAATGAATACCTAGAGAAAACTTGCTTACTTTTATCATAGGACTTAGACCCTTGACATCTGTAACTTCTGTAACATAGAATAAATCTTGAATTTCCTCTTCAGGAATATGTCTTTCTTCGAAGTTGTATCACAGATAAAATCTGTGTTCCATTGTCCCAAATCGAATCGTGTACGTAACTCATGTCGAAGGCATAATTTAATAAAACTTCGAAAGACACCTTATCATTACCATATAAATGATTCATCTCTTCTGCCAATTCATTAACTCATGTACATTAAAACTCTTCAAACCCTCGACTATTGAACAGCTATCATGCTCCATTGTTATTATCTTCTTGGCTCTAACTCCACTACACCTAATGACTAAAGTTAAATGAACTTTAATATCTTTGATACACATCTTTGGCGACACACAGCCCTTCGAGGCTAGTACATCTAATATACTACCTAGATCTATCGATACTTTCGATAAATGAATCACATCTCAATATTCAATAATGATTCAACTATATTGATCATATTGTAGAAGCCATTTACCCCAACCAACTGAGACATCGCTGATCGCCGTATAAAGAATGGTTTATATCCCGTCTGCTGAAACAGCCCATCAGCTATTAGTTTCAATTCTAACAATTTCTTTCCTCCCAATAAGTAGAAGAAACTGAACCAATGATATAGCGAAAAACATCTGTACGTTAACGTCTCATTTTGCGCACGAGATACCAAAAGGTTGTGATACGAGCTATCAGATTCAACAGCAATAGTATCTAGATATTCCATTCGTAAACATTTGGTAATCCGAGTAGAACATACCTCCTCGCTCCTCTGCTCACATGCATAGAACAGTCTTCTGTCTGGCTTCATTTGACTAAACAACGTTAGTTTAGTTCATTGTGCCAGTATATCACCTGACGAAGCTACTGTGTTAGCGAAACATGTCGTGTGTTTAATAAATTTTGTGGAAATCTTATCGTTTGTGAAGTTTTTACATTTATCATGGATTTCCATCAAGTAACGGCCGAGTCAATTCAAAATTCACAATTTTGAATTGTTCGATGGAGTAGCCATCGTGGGCGTAAGAACGAATTGTTCGCTGGGTTACATCCTTCTTCACGAATGTTAAACCATTTCTGACTACACATTTTTTGACTCCTTTCGATTTTTTAATTACTCCAAAATTTTTCATTTCATTAGTTAAGCGATCTTTATTCAGTCCTTTTCTCTCCAAACGTTTTCTCTCTCTGTCTCAATATCCTCATCATTTTTTTCTAATTTGTAGATTTACATTTTGGAGCGTAACTCAGCAAAATGAGAAATGATCCTACCGTTAGCCTGGTCTTTTAATAAACCCAATACTTTCTTATTGGACTGAGGAATCCCATAAATATTATCTGGAGCATAGTCTGATGTATCGAATTTTTCAATGTTTGAGGCAATCACTTCTCTATATACATCGTCACAGGCAATTTCATAGATGAAACTGTCTGTGTCGGTGTACATAAGTTTACAATTTTCTACTCCGATCTTTGGTAGCATGAAATTATAATGAAAATCGAACATAACAATTTTCGATAAATCTAGAATAGTCATACCGATGTAAAGAGGTTTATTGAATACTAGTTCAGACCTTTTTAATTCTATGGCCATGAGGTTGTCATCGAAAACTGTTCGATTGTGGAATTTGGGACTGGAAATTAAAATTTTTGGCACCATAACTGCCTTCATATTTTTGAACTAGTTTTACAACGCTATGGTTTCGGATATTTTCCATGGTTTTACCGAACACCGCATTGTTCATCAATTTCCGCAAATCTTTTTCGAAGTCGCTTGTAGCTGAAGTCCTCAAGCGTGTATTTTACGCTTAGACTCCGCCGAATCGCTTATCGATCAGGTGCTATGATACTCGGTGCTCCTTAGCTCGGTGTAGCTCGTTGTGGCACATATAGATATAGTAGCTCGTTTCATCTCGTTGTGGCTCTTTGCAGATGCTAAACAGTCAAGACAGAATTGGTGGTACACATGCCCATTCATCCCTCTATCAACCATCAGGCTCGTTCTCAATCCATTCCTGATCTATAATAGATCTCATTCATCCTTCCACAACTATTTAATATAATCAATATATTCCACTAAACCGCAATGACAATGACCTCATTCCGTAGAACGTCCATGATAACACACTGTAGATCACAAAAAAATCCTGGAGGGCACATTTTATAAAACGTCTTTTTGGGGTACACTATTCATATTAAAATAATTACAATAATTACATGATTAAGTTATGTTCCTCAAGTTAATGAAATGGCTCGCAATTTCCGGAGGCACTTCCATGCTATTCAGAAATGACATTGTGGCGGCCATGTTTAAACAGAATTTTCAAGCGGGATTTGAGAGAATTTAAGGTCCTGAATATACCCTTACTTGTTTCATTGAAAATTATTTCTAAATTCTTCAAAAATTTTACTGAATTTCCAATGCACCTGTACAAACTTCCATGACTGGCAATGCAATTTATGAGCACTCTATCTTCGGTCATCGAAAATGGAAGTCTTTTCTGGAGTGGACGTGTTGGTGTTGTTGGTGGTGGTGGTGGTGGTTGTGGTGGCGGCGGAGGTTGTTGTGCCACTTGTCCTGTTGTGGATTGACTGATAGTAGGGATTGCAAATTTACCGAATTTTAATTTACCGGTAATTCGGTAAATTATTTTAAAAATTACCGATTTACCGGTATTTACCGGTTTTTTCCGACATAAAAAAATAACACAGAAATAAGTCACAAAATAAATAACCAAACTTTAATTCTTATTAAATAATAACAACAGAAAAGTAAAACTCTAGGTAAACTTAAAAAAAAAACTAATATACCTAACTTGAAAACTAATAACAGGCTCTAAAACATTCGAAATAGCAATTTCAATAAAAAAATATCTATCGTTTCTTACTTCTCCAACGACTGTTTCGATTTTTTTTTGTTTAATAAAAAAGGCCCTGAGAAAACACAGCTTATCAATACTATTATCACTTAGCCGCGACCTAATCTTAGTACAAATTGTTCCTGCCGCAGAAAAGGCTCTTTCGGACTCCACACTAGTAGGCCGAGTTGTCATGAGTGCTGCGAAAGCCATTTTTAGGTATTTCCCCTGAATTCCTTCCTTCCGAAAATATTGCATTTCTGTTTTCACACATTGATGAACACTGTTAGGCTTCTGCTGTCTTCTAATTGAAAGAGTACTGTTTATATCAATTTTTTTTCTTATCGCTAGTTGAAGTTTCTCTTTAATCGACAATGCAGCATTAACCGATTTTGATGTTGATGGGCCCAAAACCCGACTGAGGGGGATGTTATCCCCATCAGAATCAGAGGAATCATCGAGGTCAATGCTATTTGTATTTTCTGATGACTCTTCTAGGTTTTGTTTTGAAATCCGCCCAATTACTTCCACTATTGCATTTCTTATTGAAGATTCGCTGGTTTTATTAAATACTCCATAATCTTCACCCCTGGATTCCTCAGGAAACGGATTATGCAGGTACTGAAGAACATCAGAATAAATGGTCTGTCTCTCTTTTATACGATCTAACAATGCTTCTTTCAGTTCAATACTTAAAACTGTGTTTTGACTTGTAAGCTCATCAATCATGAATTTTAAGGTAATATCAGCTATAAAAAGATTTGCATCTTCGCAACATAATTGCTCTACTGCAGCTTTTACCGGTTGCAATGCTAAAATTGTACTAGATAGTAACTCAAGTTCATCTTCTGTGAAGTTTATTTCTGATTTAATGTCTATTAAGCTCTTTCTGATGCAATTTCTTAACATTTCAAATCTTTCCAGCATTGCTAACAAACTGTTCCATCTTGTTTTGCAGTCGAGTATTAAAGAATATTCCTTATTAAATTCTTCTTTTACATGTTTTTGTAGAATCTTATCATTTTTAGTCGGTGATTTGCGAAACATTTTAACGACTTTTCGAATTTTTGTAATTAAACCATTTAATTCAATATTTGATAAGAAAGTTGGCACTGGCAGAGCTTGATCGATGGTTCCACCAGCTTCGTATTCAATTTCAAAATCATCGTGGAAAATTTCATTTTCCTCATTATCGGAATATTCGGAATCAGATTCATTACCTGTGTCGGACTCACTATCTTCATCGATATTTTCGTCACGTAATTTATTAGCTTCGTGTAAATCAGTTTTATTGTTGTATAATACTTTAATTACGGCTAATTGTATGCCATGTGCTATACATAATTGGTGGTGTGGATCTATCAATTTTCCCACTTTTTTCATTACTGAAACACCGTCTGTAGTAATTGATACAATGTTTGTAAAACCAAGTTGAAACTCACTAAGCTTTTTGTTCAAAATCTCCACGCATTTTTCCGCTGGCATGGATCCATGAACCCGAGCTAATCCTAAGTTCCAAAAGGCATCCTTTGTATGGACATTTATGTTCATGAAGCGATGGTTTTTTACCGATGTCCATTCATCGAAAGTCAAACTAAACACTTCTCCCCGAAGTTTATTCTCTTTCAACTCGTTTATTGCTTCTTGAAGCATTTTATTAGAATATTCCAAAACAATTTTTCTTATGGTATTTGGTGATTTCGGTATATCTCTATAACCTTTTACTTTTAATAATTTTCTTAAATCTTCTGAAGTGCAAAACTTATTAAATGGCAAACCGTCCAGTGCAGTCAAACGTGCAATTACTGCTGGAAATGAATCATCTACAATCTGTTTAAAATACGACGTAATTGTAGATATTTCTTTGTAAGGCTGGCTGTCGCGTTTTCCAGAAATTCCAGATAAAGGTATAGATTTTCCTCTTTTTAACAAGTTTATTCCATGCTGACTCTTTAAATGACTGCGTAAACCACTAGTGCTTCCTCCAGCAGCTTTAATTTGTCTGGAACAAAGTTTACACACACCCCCATCCTTAGTTTTGTTATAATGTTGCCAAACAGAAGTTGTATCCATTGTTTGCTATTGGCTACGACTGCAAGGAAAAGAAGAAAGATGTTTTTATTACATACCCCTGTTTAAAATAAAATAATTATACCTTCAAAGTGCAAATTCACTCACAGAATTAAGTACTAAATGCAAATTTAAGCGCTTAATTCCTCACTTGACAGTCAACATGCCGCGACCTGCGTTCCTGTTCAATCTTTGTTTACGATTCATCCCTTCCTCGCTGCGCATTCATCACAGAAACAACGGATCCGCGCTGTTGTCAGCTTGGCATTTTTTACCGAAATTACCGGTAAAAAATGTCGATTTCTCGTCGGTAATTTAAAGAACTTTTAAGGCGGTAAATCGGTAAACCGGTAAATCGGTAAACCGGTAGTGCAATCCCTAACTGATAGTGGTAAGCTTGTACCTTTTGGCATCATAATCTGCCCTTTTCACATATCTAATAAAAGAAGAATCTGATTCTGTATTTGATGTGGAAGCTGATGAAACAGACTTCTGCGTGTCAGAGTTTTGGCTGCAATTGTTGAGTGTCTGTGTCTCGGAAGGATTAGATGATTGGATGTTCGGATGATTGTTGTGTTTCTGTGGATTGTATCTGTGGATGATCTGATGATTGTGTTCCACCTGTCAGAATGTCCGAATCTTGGTTATTACTGATGCTCATTTCTGCGTCCTCGGTATCTGACATAGGGAAATCTCTTTGTCCTACTTCAATCTCCAAATCTTGGCTACGACTGCTCTCTGCATCTGCTGTCGAGGCGACGTCCATTTCATGGGAACTACTTTCTGTGCTAGAAATCCGTAACAGTCTTCTTTTATGTGTTCCAATTTGTGATTCGGTGTCATTTGAATCGATTGTGGCAGCCAGTCGACGTGCTTCATTGATTTCTAGTAAATGCTGTCGTCGATTAAATCGTTCTCCGTGAAGTCTTACCCATACATGATTCATTCCATTAATATCTAGTAATACTTGTGGATAAATCTCATATCTTGAACTAGCAGCAGCGTTAATCATCGTACAGCATCTGAGGATGTAATCCCCATGAATAGCTCGCAACAGATGCAGAAAAACATGACCTCGTGTAATGCTGTTATACATAGCTGTCGATGGTACTACTTGATTCGCTTTAAAAATAATTACGCCGACTATTATTACAATTTAGTTGTGCCAACATTTGAACTTTGAAGCAGGTTTCCGGAGAATTTACCGTTTTCTCAGTGTTGATGCCACAGAATCTGATTCCAAAATCCATCAATGATAAGAAAATTGCACCGGAAACGCGTCGCTGGATGTCCTCGTTGTGAACAATTTGACAAAGATGGAAAAGCCGTTTCAGTAAAATCCCTAGATATTCCTTCGACATTTTTACTGTTGGGATATGTAATTTGAGAATGACTTCGTTCACAGTTATCCTTCTTTGAACTCCTTTACGAAATTGTATGAGGATCTCGATCTGCATAAGGTTTCATGGTCGACGTGAGAAGGGTACCGCCAGAAAGTTGCTCCTTCAGTAGATTGTAATTTAAATCTTTGGTTTGTCCACTCAACAAAAATTGCAATTTGCACAGAGATGGGCATAATCCCATAAGTGCTTCAGTTTTGATATGTAATGAAGCTGTCGTATTTTGCAGTGGGAGTACGTAATTGTTCAACTGTTCTAGTATTGGTTTCAATAATGGCTGAATGTAAGTAGCCCAATTATCTGTGCAAGAAACTATACACCCTTCCTCGAACAATCGATTGATTCTACTATTATCTGCCACAAAATCTGTTGCTGCAGATAAAGAGATGGCATCGGTGATGGTATGATTTTTAGATGATTTCACATATTCCAAACGTATAACTGGCTGTTGTTTCAACAAGCACTCCTCTACAAAATTATTGTCGTACTTCATTTTCCTCTCCAAATCGTTAAGCGGCTTCTTCAATCGGGCCAATAAATGAGACGTACTCATCCTGCTTGAAATTTAGTAGAGTTAATTATACAAAATTACTGATTACAGTTTTTCTGAACATGTATTCAGTGGGCATGTATGCGTGAACAAATGTCACTACAGGGTGGTTTTCTGTAACATCGCAGTTGCGACGTTTGGCAGTGAAATGCCCGTGAGAAAATATACCATATTTCCTCAAATATGATACTACAAACGATTTCTTTTCATCTTTGTTACAAACGATCCTTAACATATGCCTTAAATTTTGAATTGAACATGCCAAATATCCATTGTGTACACTTTGGTGTACGAATGTCAAACCAAAGTGAAATTGGATGTAATCGAGTTTAACATTATCATATGTTAATGATTTTAAAGATTCTAAACCAAAATTGATTTCATTTTTCATTCCATGTTCACTTCTATAAAAGTAAACATTCTTGGCCGAGGGAAATGTATTCAACACTTCATCCATGTGTTGATCTACTTGTTCTGAAAAATTTTTGAAATCTCTTGACATTATATCAATGACAAAATTATTTGAATCTACCTCCAACTTCACTTTGGCTCCCTGCATAATTGTTTGGCATGAAGGAACCATTTTACCTATTGATAATTTCAAAATGTCTGTGATGAACGCTTTTACATTAAAATTTATGGTCTGTTCCTCATCATCAGAATCAGACTCAGACTGGACATTTTTATTAATAACATCTTTCTTTGTTATGATTAAACAATAGATTGCGTGGATGCCATATCCTCCTAAATGAAACTCATTGAAATCGAAATGTTTACAATTTTCTACCAGAATATCATGAAATATTTATCTTGCATCAATAATAAATTAACATGTCTATCCAATTTATGCTTTGTCAATCTGATAGGCACCACTGTATAACATTTTTTTTCTTTGATTATATTCAACTCCAAACCATAAACATTAATGGAAATATCATTCAGTTTTTCAAATTTCGAGATCTGAGATAGCTTAATTGGTATATCTAATCCTTTCGTATCCAAAACTGTAGAATAATGTGGATAATTTGATAATCTATGGCGGTTGTTTGCTGTTGGATATAAAGCGCTGACTATGCTCCAGTAGAAGTATGATTTATCATTATTTCTTATGTTAATGCAAGCATGCTTCCTCTCAATTTCTATAGGTAATTTGATGTTGGTTGCTACTTCCAAAGAAATGATCTCCCTCAAAGCCCACCCGCTATATTTTTCAGCGAATGCGCTTAATTTATTCAGAACTATATCGATACAATTGATTTTGAACCACTCCTCCAAATTCGTTCCTACATCCACAATGCCATTGGGTGTGTTGAAATATTTGCGATCAACCATTTCCACATCATTAGATGTTTTAACGAAATCGCCACAAGATGTAAAATTAATTTTCAACATGGTGAAGTTATCCAAAATTTTCGAATTTTTTTTCTCAAATGATTTGAAGCAGTCTGCCAGGAAGTCTATGATTTCCTTATGATTCAAATTGATGATTAGCCCTGTTTGAATTCTTGATTTGAATGCAGAATTTACGTTTATCCATCGAACTGCCTGTTTTCTCAAACCTGTGCCAACATGACGACGATGATTATGTTGTTTATTTGATGTTTTGATAAAGAACCTCATTCGTTTTAGCTCGCCTATTTTATTTTGAATTTTTCTTCGTTGTCTAATTGAGAATGGAATTTTTTTCATGGTTGTAATGCATTTTCTGATATGTGAATCAATATATTTGAGGGCAAATGATGCTATATATTTTGACTGGTTATTTCTAATGAACAAGAGGGTCTCATCAATTTTGGTCGAAGTTCGTTTGAAATTTTCCATTATGATTGTGGTGTGTTGAAAATATATTCGATGAAAAAATGAAAAAATATTACTCACTCTCAAGAAGTCTGGACAATTTCGAACGATACTGCCGGGTGTGCTTTTCCTGTGGAGACCTCCCCTCTGAATATGAGGGAGTACGTTTCAGTTGTGAATTCACCATTGTGGGGTAAATAAACCCCCGTTACCCTATTAGGTAAGATTATCACCGACTCCTCCAACTCCAATAGCACCGACTTGCCGAATCTACCGTCCACCACTTTGGCCGCTTTGATTGGGTGTTGTTTCCCGACCTCCAGATCTGTGAGTTTCTGAACCGGTTTCCTTTCCACCAGGGACGCTTGGTTCAACTTAGCTAGATCCATTTGGAGAGAAGAACGATTTAAAAAGCATATTTTTCAGGCAAAAGGTCCTCTTCATTTAATGCATCACCATTAACATCTAGATATTCCCCCTCTAACAAGTAATGAATACCTAGAGAAAACTTGCTTACTTTTATCATAGGACTTAGACCCTTGACATCTGTAACTTCTGTAACATAAAATAAATCTTGAATTTCCTCTTCAGGAATATGTCTTTCTTCGAAGTTGTATCACAGATAAATCTGTGTTCCATTGTCCCAAATCGAATCGTGTACGTAACTCATGTCGAAGGCATAATTTAATAAAACTTCGAAAGACACCTTATCATTACCATATAAATGATTCATCTCTTCTGCCAATTCATTAACTCATGTACATTAAAACTCTTCAAACCCTCGACTATTGAACAGCTATCATGCCCCATTGTTATTATCTTCTTGGCTCTAACTCCACTACACCTAATGACTAAAGTTAAATGAACTTTAATATCTTTGATACACATCTTTGGCGACACACCGCCCTTCAAGGCTAGTACATCTAATATACTACCTAGATCTATCGATACTTTCGATAAATGAATCACATTTCAATATTCAATAATGATTCAACTATATTAATCATATTGTAGAAGCCATTTACCCCAACCAACTGAGACATCCCTGATCGCCGTATAAAGAATGGTTTATATCCCGTCTGCTGAAACAGCCCATCAGCTATTAGTTTCAATTCTAACAATTCGTTTCCTCCAAATAAGTAGAAGAAACTGAACCAATGATATAGCGAAAAACATCCGTACGTTAACGTCTCATTTTGCGTACGAGACACCAAAAGGTTGTGATACAAGCTATCAGATTCAACAGCAATAGGATCTAGATATTCCATTCGTAAACATTTGGTAATCCGAGTAGAACATACCTCCTCGCTCCTCTGCTTACATGCATAGAACAGTCTTCTGTCTGGCTTTATTTGACTTCCTTCTATTATAGATCTCCAAATACGTTCCCCGGATATGATACGACCATATGACATCACTGAAACACCAACTTTCAGGACTTCCCTTCGACCGTGAAACTTTAGTTTTCTAAAGTTTTCCATTTAGATCACGAATATCATCCACCATAGCAGATGCAGAGTACATACTCTGTGACAGTATTTTTTCGTTTTTCCACCTCTTCGGAATGTAGTGTTCATATGAAATGTAATGAATAAAACACAGAGATTTTCTTGAATATTTTCTTTTTATTTCCGAAACAATTTCAACTGAAAAGGATACATTTACCATCACAATTATACAAGAAGCATATACATTTCCCCCCATAACAATATTGAAATATTCCCTCTCCCATCCTAGTAATATTTTTTCACTTTTCTACAGAAAATATAATCAAACACCACAATAATGGACTAAAAACAATATAATACAAACTCCAACATTACCAGTAACCCAATATTTCTATTTCAACAAATTTTGACTTTTTTGTGTTTATGGAGATCATGATAACATTCATCACGATCTTTCAATTTGAAAACGACGTTATGAAAGTCAATTTGACACCAGTTAGACGTGAAATAAAGAATGAATTTCATAACTCGCAACGATTTCATGCTCAATATTCGCGGTGAAATTCAATTTTGTATTATGAAAATCCGACAATAATATTGTTAGCAATTTCATACATCTTTTACATACAATCAAATTGAACTCTTCAAGTTTATAATACTTCTTTAATGTGCAATAGCAATCTCTATCACAAAAATGTTCCAAATTATCTGCATCTAATAACGCCTTCCTTACATCTAAAGGTAAGTCGAGTTCCCTACAATACTCAGTAAAATCTATCAAACTTTGGTCACTGTAAGAAAGCGATTGGCGATGAATTTTCAACCATAAAAAGTTTGCATAATTGTCTAGCACTTTTTTAGTTAGTGGTGGAGGTAATGGTGACCGAAGGATGAAGCGAACAACCGATTTGAGGTTTTCACAGATTGTTTTAACGCAGCGGTCCTGTAGATTCATTGTTACTGTAATAGAAGTATAAATGAAAGAAACTACGAAAGACAAGACAAAAAGTCAATTCAAACTAGAATGTCCCCAGGGTAAGGTATCGAACGAATTGTCCATGAGTTTTCTCTTATCGTCATGTGGACTCAGACCAATTTTGGATTGTAAAAACTTCACAAACGATAAGATTTCCACAAAATTTATTAAACACACGACATGTTTCGCTAACACAGTCGCTTCGTCAGGTGATATACTGGTACAATGAACTAAACTAACGTTGGCTTGCTTAACTTTTATATATCTTACCTACCCATACCTATAAAAGTTGAGCAAGCCAACGTTAGTTTAGTTCATTGTACCAGTATATCACCTGACGAAACTACTGTGTTAGCGAAACATGTCGTGTGTTCAATAAATATTGTGGAAATCTTATCGTTTGTGAAGTTTTTACATTTATCATGGATTTCCATCAAGTAACGGCCGAGTCAATTCAAAATTCACAATTTTGAATTGTTCGATGGAGTAGCCATCGTGGGCGTAAGAACGAATTGTTCGCTGGGTTACATCCTTCTTCACGAATGTTAAACCATTTCTGACTACACATTTTTTGACTCCTTTCGATTTTTTAATTACTCCAAAATTTTTCATTTCATTAGTTAAGCGATCTTTATTCAGTCCTTTTCTCTCCAAACGTTTTCTCTCTCTGTCTCAATATCCTCATCATTTTTTTCTAATTTGTAGATTTACATTTTGGAGCGTAACTCAGCAAAATGAGAAATGATCCTACCGTTAGCCTGGTCTTTTAATAAACCCAATACTTTCTTATTGGACTGAGGAATCCCATAAATATTATCTGGAGCATAGTCTGATGTATCGAATTTTTCAATGTTTGAGGCAATCACTTCTTTATATACATCGTCACAGGCAATTTCATAGATGAAACTGTCTGTGTCGGTGAACATAAGTTTACAATTTTCTACTCCGATCTTTGGTAGCATGAAATTATAATGAAAATCGAACATAACAATTTTTGATAAATCTAGAATAGTCATATCGATGTAAAGAGGTTTATTGAATACTAGTTCAGACTTTTTTAATTCTATGGCCATGAGGTTGTCATCGAAAACTGTTCGATTGTGGAATTTGGGACTGGAAATTAAAATTTTTGCCACCATAACGGCCTTCATATTTTTGAACTAGTTTTACAACGCTATGGTTTCGGATATTTTCCATGGTTTTACCGAACATCGCATTGTTCATCAATTTCCGCAAATCTTTTTCGCCTTTCGCTTGTAGCTGAAGTCCTCAAGCGTGTATTTTACGCTTCAGAAAAACTGTAATCAGTAATTTTGTATTATTAGCTCTACTAAATTTCAAGTAGGATATGTGTAACATTGCAAATTTCAGGGGGTAATAAGTGATAAAATTTAGTTATGATTCTACCCCTGAATTGGCTGTTAACCTGCCTGAGATTTACTTGGTGTTTTAATTCTCAAAAGTTTTGCTACAAAATATAGTGTTTTAAGTGCCTAGTTTGAGACTGTAGAAACCAAACACTGGTAGTTCAGCGGGACAATGGGGTGGGTACGTTAAATGCCAAAAGTAGGGTGAATATATAGATTTAATAATAAGAAAACTTGAAAAATACAAATTCCACTATATTTTTGCCTTGATCTCAATGAAAACCATCAATTAGCAATATTTTATATCACAATTAGGGACTGTCTGAAATCAACTCTTCAGTACATCCCTTATAATCAATTTATAACAAAAATGGGAATAACAGATATATATAGACAAGGTGATAAAGCAATACCGCAGTGCACGTTGGTTTCCAATATAAGTGAGGTGATTACTAACTTATAGTACAAATTGGGGTATTATATCCATACTTATGATAAACTCAAAATAAATGGTAATTTACCCCTAAAGAGCTGATAGCTGTATTTGGTGGTAGTTTCCAACTCTTATAAGTCAGGTAAAATGGAACAGACTCACCAAAATTGAAGGTGACAGGCGAATATGTTCAACTGTGGAGTCAAGCTGTCAAGTACAGGGTGTAGGCGGCCACGTCGATCCTATACAGGGTGTTGAGCGTACAGGACAGAGAGTGACGCTACAGGGTGCATACCGGATCCATACAGGGTCCAAACAGGATGGACTCGAAGAGCTGTTTACTCCTCAGCATCTATACAGGGGGTTCTTAGGGTTCCTTGTTCATCAGCAGGCTCTTCTTTGGGGCTTACAAAAAAAAAAGGGCCGAACCGGTGGATGACGCAGATCGGAAGCCAGGAGATAATTCCGGGAAAATAAGAACCCTAAACGATAAAAAAAAGAAAATGGTTGTGTGCCACTCGAAAAATAATCAAGATTAAATTCCATACCTGATGTGATGGTGGTCGGGTTCTTGATCGGCTGATGTCAGCCTCGTGGCTTTCGGCCTTAAATCCCTCCAATTTGAGGTATGGTACCAAAACCAAAATTGGTCACCATGAAATGAGAATTCGAATCGAATTAATCCCAACACTAATGGAGAAAGAATAAATCAAAATATGTACAATGCGAAATCGAACCTCTGGCTTACTTGTCACACGAGTTGGATCAACCTTCTCCAGGAAAAAATGGCGAGATATCTCGTGAAGATGATGGGCCGTCCTTCAACCGGAAGATCGGTCTTTATCTTAAAAACGCCCCATACCTCAGAAAAGTGCTAGTGGGAGATTTTCCCGCGAACACATTATACATGGTATTTCACCACCACAGAAAGATGAAAAATATCCTAGTTTCAACAAGAAAGTACTTAATTCACCCGATATTAGTAAATATTAACAATTTTCCATTTAGTTTTCGTGGAAATTGAGTTTTCGGCGGTTAAAGCCGTTTTGTCTACACAACAAATTTCAAACAGAGACATGCGCAGAAAGGCCTCGGAACTACGTCGACTCATGACGCAATCCTCTTCTTTTCCGATGGATGAACGACTTCATCGAACGAGACATAAACACTAGGGTTATCACACCTACTATCCGATTTAAACAACAAATCACTATTTTGAAAAATCCCGACATCATGCTGAGCTTAGTCCTTCCATAATCAATCAATTTTGAGGGCCATTCAAAAATCGATGAAAAATTAACTACTGTCAATGACAGATGTTAGCAACTGCTAAAAGTACGGAGAATCATAAAAATAATGACATTGTCCTTCAAAATAAAGCAGAGCAGCTCGCAAATATCGGTCAACTGTCAGTAGTCAACAATCTGACAGTGATAAAGATTCTGACAGTGATATCTCGCTCAATATTATTGACTGAAAATGTAAACAACGAGCACAATATGATAAATCGACTGATAACTAAAATAGTGAAATGATCCTCGCTAAACTGTTGAATATCCGTGCGCTCGAACATATCGAAGAAGACTGGCTATCATTCCACAAAAACAACAGCGTGAATAAATATTCGAAACCAGAATCGTGAACTACGGTAAGCAACGACAACAAACCTTGTCTTGGGACCCGATAAACTATTTCGTTTTCAGGAGCTAAATAAAATAATAAATCACGGCAATAGACTGTATAAAACTATTTGAGATTGCAAAAAGATAATATCAATGACAAATGATGAATAATACACCCATGAACAAATGAAGAATTGAGACAAAAGTACGTAAACAAAACAATTTCGATGTGCTATCAGTGCAGTATTTTCGTTAGGCAAAAACGAAGTGTAACATATGAGTACGTCTCATTTATTGGCCGGATTAAAGAATCCGCTTAACGATTTGGAGAGGAAAATGAAGTACGTCAATAATTTTGTAGAGAAGTGCTTGTTGAAACAACAGCCAGTTATACGTTTGGAATATGTGAAATCATCTAAAAATCATACCATCACCGATGCCATCTCTTTATCTGCAGCAACAGATTTTGTGGCAGATAATAGTAGAATCAATCGATTGTTCGAGAAAGGGTGTATAGTTTCTTGCACAGATAATTGGGCTACTTACATTCAGCCATTATTGAAACCAATACTAGAACAGTTGAACAATTACGTACTCCCACTGCAAAATACGACAGCTTCATTACATATCAAAACTGAAGCACTTATGGAATTATGCCCATCTCTGTGCAAATTGCAATTTTTGTTGAGTGGACAAACCAAAGATTTGGATTACAATCTACTGAAGGAGCAACTTTCTGGCGGTACCCTTCTCACGTCGTTCAATGAGTCTAAGCGTGTATTTTACGCTTAGACTCCGCCGAATCGCTTATCGATCAGGTGCTATGATACTCGGTGCTCCTTAGCTCGGTGTAGCTCGTTGTGGCACATATAGATATAGTAGCTCGTTGTATCTCGTTGTGGCTTTTTGCAGATGCTAAACAGTCAAGATAGAATTGGTGGTACACATGCCCATTCATCCCTCTATCAACCATCAGGCTCGTTCTCAATCCATTACTGATCTATAATAGATCTCATTCATCCTTCCACAACTATTCAATATAATCAATATATTCCACTAAACCGCAATGACAATGACCTCATTCCGTAGAACGTCCATGATAACACACTGTAGATCACAAAAAAAATCCTGGAGGGCACATTTTATAAAACGTCTTTTTGGGGTACACTATTCATATTAAAATAATTACAATAATTACAATAATTACAATAATTACATGATTAAGTTATGTTCCTCAAGTTAATGAAATGGCTCGCAATTTCCGGAGGCACTTTCATGCTATTCAGAATGACATTGTGGCGGCCATCTTTAAACAGAATTTTCAAGTGGGATTTGAGAGAATTTGAGGTCCTGAATGTACCCTTACTTGTTTCATTGAAAATTATTTCTAAATTCTTCAAAAATTTAACTGAATTTCCAATGCACCTGTACAAACTTCCATGACTGGCAATGCAATTTATGAGCACTCTATCTTCGGTCATCGAAAATGGAAGTCTTTTTTGGAGTGGACGTGTTGGTGTTGTTGGTGGTGGTGGTGGTGGTGGCGGCGGAGGTTGTTGTGCCACTTGTCCTGTTGTGGATTGACTGATTGTGGTAAGCTTGTACCTTTTGGCATCATAATCTGCCCTTTTCACATATCTAATCAAAGAAGAATCTGATTCTGTATTTGATGTGGAAGCTGATGAAACAGACTTCTGCGTGTCAGAGTTTGGCTGCAATTGTTGAGTGTCTGTGTGTCGGAAGGATTAGATGATTGTATGTCTGGATGTTCGGATGATTGTTGCGTTTCTGTGGATTGTATCTGTGGATGATCTGATGATTGTGTTCCACCTGTCAGAATGTCCGAATCTTGGTTATTACTGATGCTCATTTCTGCGTCCTCGGTATCTGACATAGGGAAATCTCTTTGTCCTACTTCAATCTCCAAATCTTGGCTACGACTGCTCTCTGCATCTGCTGTCGAGGCGACGTCCATTTCATGGGAACTACTTTCTGTGCTAGTAATCCGTAACAGTCTTCTTTTATGTGTTCCAATTTGTGATTCCGTGTCATTTGAATCGATTGTGGCAGCCAGTCGACGTGCTTCATTAATTTCTAGTAAATGCTGTCGTCGATTAAATCGTTCTCCGTGAAGTCTTACCCATACATGATTCATTCCATTAATATCTAGTAATACTTGTGGATAAATCTCATATCTTGAACTAGCAGCAGCGTCAATCATCGTACAGCATCTAAGGATGTAATTCCCATGAATAGCTCGCAACACATGCAGAAAAACATGACCTCCTCGTGTAATGCTGTTATACATAACTGTCGATGGTACCACTTGATTCGCTAAAAAATAATTACGCCGACTATTATTACAATTTAGTTGTGCCAACACTTGAACTTTAAGCAGGTTTCCGGAGAATTTACCGTTTTCTCAGTGTTGATGCCACAGAATCTGATTCCAAAATCCATCAATGATAAGAAAATTGCACCGGAAACGCGTCGCTGGATGTCCTCGTTGTGAACAACTTCTTGATATCGGAATGGATCTTGACAAAGATGGAAAAGCCGTTTCAGTAAAATACCTAGATATTCCTTCGACATTTTTACTGTTGGGATATGTAATTTGAAAATGACTTCGTTCACAGTTATCCTTCTTTGAACTCCTTCACGAAATTGTATGAGGATTACATCTCGATCAGCATAAGGTTTCATGGTCGACGTGAGAAGGGTACCGCCAGAAAGTTGCTCCTTCAGTAGATTGTAATCCAAATCTTTGGTTTGTCCACTCAACAAAAATTGCAATTTGCACAGAGATGTGCATAATTCCATAAGTGCTTCATAGTTCAGTAAACGAACGAAAAATAGAGGAAAAAAATCATGTAGTCGCAAATTTTTGCAGAGTTGCAAAGGAAAGTGCCATGAACAACATACTAAAAGTCCTGACCCGTAGGGGATGAGCGCGATGGTGGGGGAGCGTTCTAAGGTCATATTTTCAAGTTATTCTTGAATAATTCGAAAATCGCGACCTCTAGCAGAAACATATAGGTATACAAAATTGAAGTAAATAAAATTTTCAATAAAAAAGTTTCTATTCACTTGTTGTCCACAATGGATAGTTTCTGAGATACAGGGGATGAAAAAATCGAGAAGTATCAAAAATAGAGTTTAATGGTATGGAATTGGTGTGTAACTTGAATATTAACAGAAAAAATACATTACTCATTGAGAACAGACATAATTGAATGAATACGTTCTAATAATATCAACAATTAATCATCATCTTCATCGTCATTTTCCACATCCAGTAACGGAGCACCGTTCGTACACGTACCATGGCACATGCCGCACACCATGGAGCATGTAATTCCAGCTTTCCGACAACCACTTCGTCCTCCACTTCCAGTAGAACATCGGCAGAATATGCTGTACAGTATCGCTTCAGGTGCTATTGGATCTCTGGTTGTCACTGGAATGAGCGATCCATCCTCTCCTCTGTTCCACCCCCACTCAGTCGGGGGTAGAGGATTGTTGAGCCATTGCTGTACCTGTTGAAATATAACCAATAAATATTATTGTAGAGGCATGATACCGATTGGATTGAATTATTATACCTGTAAATAAACTCTGAATGAATGTTGTTTCGCTGCTCCTATGGTTGGTGGCAGTGAGGCGAGATTTGGTTTTGGCTTTGTTGATGCATTCAAGAATGCAGCATACCGAAGTTTATTCAGATCCTGTTGATCTGCAGTCACTTGGTACATTTCTTAAAATATTTTTTCGCCAGCCTGTGTACCTTTGTTTGCTTGTGTCGAGAGGTTGGTGAAAATGTCGGATATTGTCTTCATTTTCCTAGGGAACTTGCTGAAGAGCTTGGCAATTCCACCTTTGCTCTTATTATAGATGGCTGAGGTGGTGGATTGAGTAATCAATTTATTCATATCCATGGCAACGTAGATACGAACAAAGTTAGCTGAGTTGATTCATTAAAAAAGTTTATGCTACCAGTCCTTATTTTTATAGTAAAAGCCATCATTTGATGAGAAGCAGTCTATAGGTGTGATGTACTGCCACTACTGTGGCAACAATGCAATGTATGCGCACAAGCGCCACCTATTTCCGTAAGATTAGAAAAGTAAGAATTGAAGAAAGGAACTCAGTCTCGCTACGCTCTCTCACTAGTATGTATGTAATGTCATAATGTAAAGTGTCTGACGGATATTCAATAAAATAGAAAGTGCTAGTAAAGTAATGGTTTTATTGCTAGTCTAGTACAGTACAAATGGCGACGAGGATAAAAATGAAGAATTAAACCAAAAGCGGGTCAAATCAAGTCAAGAAAGCCTTGTGAGAATATTAGTGCACGTGCTTATCAGACCTTGAAAAACAAGATGGCCTCCGCCGGTGTTCCAAAGTTTTACGAATTTCAAGCTGATGTTGATGATTGGACTATATACGCTGAGCGTATGGATCAACATTTTGCAGTAAATAAAATAATCGATGAAGCGATCAAAGTTGCTATACTTCTCAGCAGTATTGGACCTCAACTAACGAGCAAAAGTTTAAAATCATTTTTGAGTAAAAATGTCGTAAATCACATACTCACACCACCTTACAATCTAATGAGTAATGGTGCAGCAGAAAATGCTGTAAAAACATACAAAAATAAGATCAAAACAGCACTTTCAGATCCTAGAAATTCAAATGTTCCAATTCAAACCATAATATCTAGATTTCTGTTCGCATATAGGACAACACCACATTTGGTGACAGGAAAAACACCATTTTTTCTAATGTATGGTAGGGAAGCAAGAACAAGATTGACACAGTTAACAGAAAACATAGGACATAAAATACCAATAGATTTTGAAACAAAAGCTGAATCCGAACAGCAAAGACAAATACTGAAATATGGGGGCAGAAACAGAGTGTTTAAAGTAGGAGATGAGGTACTAGTTAGAGATTACACTAAAATTAATCAAAAAAATTGGTCCCCAGCGCGTATAACAAACAAAATCGGAAAATCAACGTACATTTGCAAATTAAAATCTGGTCCAGTGTGGAAAAGGCACACAAATCAAATACAGCTATGTCAACATTCCCAGGATGTGACAGGAGATCAGGGCGATGAAAAGGAAATAGGGAATAGGAATTTTAAAGAAAATCATAGCAATAAAGATGTTGATTATTTTATTGTAGCATGTAAATTTTCATTACTGTATATTTTGTCTGATTCTATAATATTCTGTAATGCTGAGCACATCTGACAGGATATTTTGTCACAATAACATGGTTAACATTTTTCAATAACATAAATTGAACTCAATCTGCTTCATATTATTTAATTATTCTCAAACCTGATATGTGGATACACACCTGAGATTTCACACTGTACATAAAATAAAAATACAATTTCTATAAATACGTTGATATCTCTTGCTATATCTGCTTTGTTGTGATCCAAGTAGAAGGATGATTCGGATGGTTTTTACAGAAACTTATCTGAAAGAGATAAATAATATAAAGTAATATGAAATACCAGTTCAGAGACATTGTCATACTCACTTTTCACACTGCTATTTCCACTTGAAACTTCATCACAGTAGGACAATAGGTATTGGATTTTCCAGGAACGCTGATGCGGATGGTTTCACTAGGAATCGACCATGGTGAATCAATTAACTTCGTTTGGCATTATTTTCTTGATTGATGCATTTATTTTGATAAATTCAGGTTGATGTTTTGTTTTTGTTGATCATCTGTTATTTCGCTTTACGTCAATCAGCTGTCGGTCATGACACCATGTCAACAGTGTCAAACTTGTCATGCGCCAAACGCCGATTCGGATTGATATATCCTTAGATCATCATCGTCGAACCAACAAGCCGAGTAATCGTGAAGAAAGGTGTGACGTCATTTTAGTCATCAATTCTGATTGGTTCAGATAGTCATCTGGGAAGAATCAAGTCTCTGGAGGGAGTAGCGATAACGTCTTTTATTTTGGATATTCAAATTTTCCGCCAATTTGAAAAGCGGAAACTGTTAAGTTGTTCTCGAAGTTTCTGGAAATTTGGAGAAGGGATTTCCTTTCTGGTCGTGAGACAAGAGCTCACTTCAGAAAAAGCTTCGTGGTGGTCAAGTGCCATTTTTGTGGTGTGAACCGGCTTCTGAAGTCCTGTACCGCCTGGCGTTCTGGATCACATCAGGATATCCTGGATTTGTTGCTGATCTACAAGGACTGCTGGACTCTACAGATTTCTTCTGGTTTTGGTTTAAGAGGCAGGATCTTCATGGTTCATCACCCAGGCAGCCACGTGCCTACCTTCATCGTCATTTCAATCCCTAACCCTTCATAGAAGGTGAGTCTCGCATTATTACGTTTTTTCTCTCTGCAGTCCAGAAATTCAGAAACTCATTTCATGAATTATTTAAGGGTTTTTTCACCGGGAGTTTTCTACCGGGAGTTTTTACCGGGAGTTCTACAACGGGAGTTATCCTACCAGGAGCACTATTCTTCCCAGGAGTCATTGCTCGACCAGGATCTGTTAATTCTACAAGGCCTTTGGTGGCTATATAGTAGTCTGGAATCTGGAATCTGGATATCGTCCCCTGTTTTGTTCCTGATATGATGGATTTTCAAGGTGGAAATACGACAACTCTGTCAATGTCATCTGACATCCAGGGATGTGAAGTCAGCACCCCGCTCTCCGCCAACCTTCCCCTCAGCAGCTTCATTTGGTAGCACTGAAGGCTACTCTGGATAACTGGTGTAGGACACACCATACAGGTTTTTGACATGAAAATATATTTTTATTTTTCATTTTTATTCACTCATAGTGCCCATTGCTAGTGTGTATAATGGACCATTTTTAAATCATAGCCAGGTCATAAATTGATAAAATCACACATGAAAGGTACATACTTCCCCTCCACATAGTATACTATGCGCTGGTAGAATTATTCACATTTAATATTTTTTAAAAATCTGCTATGAATATAAAACGTCCTTACAGGAGCTTTTGAATTTTCAAGAACAATATAAAGTGATTTATATATATTTTCATCCACATAATAGCAGGCAACAGTGTAGTTTCTTAACAGGAAATAGGTATCTAATATTTTTTTGATTATGCATATTTGTCAAAACCTGTGATATGATATATGAGTCCTATCATCATAATTAAATGTTTTGGGTATTGTATATGACTGTTTTATTTGTTTATTGACATGACACTCCAACTCACAACATCTCTAAGGTAAATTTAGGTCTTTTAGTCTGGGAGAACAACTAATATTATTCATTATCTGGTTGCTCAACTTTCCAGGTAACATTTCATATGAATTAAAAGTTGCAGTGGCGCCCCTTTTTTGTTTAACCTTATGATTGCTAGATAACTAAATTTTTGCTATTTTAAACTCATTTTGATAACTCGAACCCATAGTGGCTACTGACGAAGAGCTGCCGTTCGCAAATGCACCTATTTTTCATAAAAGTAGGGCTGCATATGCCTTGTCCAACCAACCAGGTTTTGCCTACCACTAAGGAAATTGAAAATCCTGCAGTTCAGAGGCGCCACTCAGGCGAATTGAACCATAACTTTCACTCAAGTAATACTTCTCAGTGTGATGTTTCATCCAATTCTAATTTAAGCTCACCTACAGGTTCACCAGTACCTACTGATGAAGGTAGCAACATGTCTGATATTTTACCTATTTCTAGTAGAGACAAACCCACGGATCCAAAGGAAGAGTCATGCATTTCGACTCGGAATTTTGGAGCAGGGAGTAGTAGCGAGAACTTTAGGGGAGAGAGTAGACCAGAGAGAAAAATAAAAAAACCTGCGAGATTTGATGTTTATGTATCCGATGAGGACTTTTTGTCAATGTCTGAGTAATGTAATAGTATATTCTTGTTTGTTTACATACATGTAAAAATTGTCCTTTCATTATGTAAAAACTTCAGTGTTCCATTCACATAAATGTAATGTTGTATTTTATTATTGGATGTTCGATTTTAAAAAAAAACTGTACTCCACAATCTTTAGAATATAAGAGAGAATTGAATCAACTGCCAGGAATCACTAACAACAATGTTCAAAATCTCAGAAATTATTTTAGGATACTAATATCAATTTTAAACAGAAATATGTAGAAATGAAACATGAGGACACACTTAAAAAAATCAGAATGAAAATTAGGATTCAGTCACATGACCACACAGTAAACTAAAAACATGTCTTAAGAATATATATACATAATTGAGGAATTGTAATAAATCAAAGAACTTTAATTTTGAAACAGTTATGTAACAAGTTAGGTGTGGGGGTGTGATGTACTGCCACTACTGTGGCAACAATGCAATGTATGCGCACAAGCGCCACCGATTAGAAAAGTAAGAATTGAAGAAAGTAACTCAGTCTCGCTACGCTCTCTCACTAGTATGTATGTAATGTCATAATGTAAAGTGTCTGACGGATATTCAATAAAATAGAAAGTGCTAGTAAAGTAATGGTTTTATTGCTAGTCTAGTACAGTACAATAGGTATACATTTCATGAAACGCAGGACAATAGTGACACAACAAACATGAATTGCATATCAGTAAACTCTATTTTTTATACTTTTCGATTTTTGTTTCCCCTGTATCTCAGAAACTATTCATTATAGACAACAAGTGAATAGGAACCTTTTTATAGAACATTTTGAGTAGTCCAATTTTGTATATCTATATTTTTTCGCTAGAGGTCACGATTTTCGAATTATTCAAGAATTGATTGAGCAAATGACCTTCAAACACTCCCCCACCATCGCGCTCATCCCCTACGGGTCAGGACTTTTAGTATGTTGTTAATGACACTTCCCTTTACCACTATACAAAAATTTGCGACTACACGATTTTTTTTCTCTATTCAGCCTTTTTTAGTGTTCGTTGATTGAACTATCAGTTTTGATATGTAATGAAGCTGTCGTATTTTGCAGTGAGAGTACGTAATTGTTCAACTGTTCTAGTATTGGTTTTAATAATGGCTGAATGTAAGTAGCCCAATTATCTGTGCAAGAAACTATACACCCTTCCTCGAACAATCGATTGATTCTACTATTATCTGCCACAAAATCTGTTGCTGCAGATAAAGAGATGGCATCGGTGATGGTATGATTTTTAGATGATTTCACATATTCCAAACGTATAACTGGCTGTTGTTTCAACAAGCACTCCTCTACAAAATTATTGACGTACTTCATTTTCCTCTCCAAATCGTTAAGCGGATTCTTTAATCCGGCCAATAAATGAGACGTACTCATATCCTGCTTGAAATTGAGTAGAGCTAATAATACAAAATTACTGATTACAGTTTTTCTGAACATGTGTTCAGTGGGCATGTATGCGTGAACAAATGTCACTACAGGGTGGTTTTCTGTAACATCGCAGTTGCGACGTTTGGCAGTGAAATGCCCGTGAGAAAATATACCATATTTCCTCAAATATGATACTACAAACGATTTCTTTTCATCTTTGTTACAAACGATCCTTAACATATGCCTTAAATTTCGAATTGAACATACCAAATATCCATTGTGTACACTTTGGTGTACGAATGTCAAACCAAAGTGAAATTGGATGTAATCGAGTTTAACATTATCATATGTTAATGATTTTAAAGATTCTAAACCAAAATTAATTTCATTTTTCATTCCATGTTCACTTCTATAAAAGTAAACATTCTTGGCCGAGGGAAATGTATTCAACACTTCATCCATGTGTTGATCTACTTGTTCTGAAAAATTTTTGAAATCTCTTGACGTTATATCAATGACAAAATTATTTGAATCTACCTCCAACTTCACTTTGGCTCCCTGCATAATTGTTTGGCATGAAGGAACCATTTTACCTATTGATAATTTCAAAATGTCTGTGATGAACGCTTTTACATTAAAATTTATGGTCTGTTCCTCATCATCAGAATCAGAATCAGACTCAGACTGGTCATTTTCATTAATAACATCTTTCTTCGTTATGATTAAACAATAGATTGCGTGGATGCCATATCCTCCTAAATGAAACTCATTGAAATCGAAATGTTCACAATTTTCTACCAGAATATCATGAAATAGTTATCTTGCATCAAAAATAAATTAACATGTCTATCCAATTTATGCTTTGTCAATCTGATAGGCACCACTGTATAACATTTTTTTTCTTTGATTATATTCAACTCCAAACCATAAACATTAATGGAAATATCATTCAGTTTTTCAAATTTCGAGATCTGAGATAGTTTAATTGGTATATTTAATCCTTTCGAATCCAAAACTGTAGAATAATGTGGATAATTTGAAAATCTATGGCGGTTGTTTGCTGTTGGATATAAAGCGCTGACTATGCTCCAGTAGAAGCATGATTTATCATTATTTCTTATGTTAATGCAAGCATGCTTCCTCTCAATTTCTATAGGTAATTTGATGTAGGATGAGCCGTTTCCCATTTCTTATTTATTGGTTGCTACTTCCAAAGAAATGATCTCCCTCAAAGCCCACCCGCTATTTTTTCAGCGAATTCGCTTAATTTATTCAGAACTATATCGATACAATTGATTTCGAACCATTTCTCCAAATTCGTTCCTACATCCACAATGCCATTGGGTGTGTTGAAATATTTGCGATCAACCATTTCCACATCATTAGATGTTTTAACGAAATCGCCACAAAAGGCAAAATTAATTTTCAACATGGTGAAGTTATCCAAAATTTTCGAAATTTTCTACTCAAATGATTTGAAGCAGTCTGCCAGGAAGTCAATGATTTCCTTATGATTCAAATTGATGATTAGCCCTTTTTGAATTCTTGATTTGAATGCAGAATTTACGTTTATCCATCGAACTGCCTGTTTTCTCAAACCTGTGCCAACATGACGACGATGATTATGTTGTTTATTTGATATTTTGATAAAGAACCTCATTCGTTTTAGCTCGCCTATTTCAGTTTGAATTTTTCTTCGTTGTCCAATTGAGAATGGCATTTTTTTCATGGCTGTAATGCATTTTCTGATATGTGAATCAATAGATTCGAGGGCAAATGAGGCTATATATTTTGACTGGTTATTTCTAATGAACAAGAGGGTCTCATCAATTCTGGTCAAAGTTCGTTTGAAATTTTCCATTATGATTGTGGTGTGTTGAAACTATATTCGATAAAAAAATGAAAAAATATTACTCACTCTCAAGAAGTCTGGACAATTTCGAACGATACTGCCGAGTGTGCTTTTCCTGTGGAGACCTCTCCTCTGAATATGAGGGAGTACGTTTCAGTTGTGAATTCACCAATGTGGGGTAAATAAACCCCCGTTACCCTATTAGGTAAGATTATCACCGACTCCTCCAACTCCAATAGCATCGACTTGCCGAATCTACCGTCCACCACTTTGGCCGCTTTGATTGGGTGTTGTTCCCCGACCTCCAGATCTGTGAGTTTCTGAACCGGTTTCCTTTCCACCAGGGACGCTTGGTTCAACTTAGCTAGATCCATTTGGAGAGAAGAACGATATAAAAAGCATATTTTTTAGGCAAAAGGTCCTCTTCATCTAATGCATCACCATTAACATCTAGATATTCCCCCTCTAACAAGTAATGAATACCTAGAGAAAACTTGCTTACTTTTATCATAGGACTTAGACCCTTGACATCTGTAACTTCTGTAACATAAAATAAATCTTGAATTTCCTCTTCAGGAATATGTCTTTCTTCGAAGTTGTATCACAGATAAATCTGTGTTCCATTGTCCCAAATCGAATCGTGTACGTAACTCATGTCGAAGGCATAATTTAATAAAACTTCGAAAGACACCTTCATCATTACCATATGAATGATTCATCTCTTCTGCCAATTCATTAACTCATGTACATTAAAACTCTTCAAACCCTCGACTATTGAACAGCTATCATGCTCCATTGTTATTATCTTCTTGGCTCTAACTCCACTACACCTAATGACTAAAGTTAAATGAACTTTAATATCTTTGATACACATCTTTGGCGACACACCGCCCTTCAAGGCTAGTACATCTAATATACTACCTAGATCTATCGATACTTTCGATAAATGAATCACATTTCAATATTCAATAATGATTAAACTATATTGATCATATTGTAGAAGCCATTTACCCCAACCAACTGAGACATCGCTGATCGCCGTATAAAGAATGGTTTATATCCCGTCTGCTGAAACAGCCCATCAGCTATTAGTTTCAATTCTAACAATTTCTTTCCTCCCAATAAGTAGAAGAAACTGAACCAATGATATAGCGAAAAACATCCGTACGTTAACGTCTCATTTTGCGCACGAGATACCAAAAGGTTGTGATACGAGCTATCAGATTCAACAGCAATAGTATCTAGATATTCCATTCGTAAACATTTGGTAATCCGAGTAGAACATACCTCCTCGCTCCTCTGCTTACATGAATAGAACAGTCTTCTGTCTGGCTTCATTTGACTTCTTTCTATTATAGATCTCCAAATACTTTCCCCGGATATGATACGACCATATGACATCACTGAAACACCAACTTTCGGGACTTCCCTTCGACCGTGAATCTTTAGTTTTCTAAAGTTTTCCATTTAGATCACGAATATCATCCACCATAGCAGATGCAGAGTACATACTCTGTGACAGTATTTTTTCGTTTTTCCACCTCTTCGGAATGTAGTGTTCATATGAAATGTAATGAATAAACCACAGAGATTTTCTTGGATATTTTCTTTTTATTTCCGAAACAATTTCATCTGAAAAGGATACATTTCCCATCACAATTATACAAGAAGCACATCCTATTTTGAAATACAAAGGAATTACCCCACCACCATTATACAAGAAGCATATACATTTCCCCCCATAACAATATTGAAATATTCCCACTCCCATCCTAGTAATATTTTTTCACTTTTCTACAGAAAATATAATCAAACACTACAATAATGGACTAAAAACAATATAATACAAACTCCAACATTACCAGTGACCCAATATTTCTATTTGAACAAATTTTGACTTTTTTGTGTTTATGGAGATCATGATAACATTCATCACGATCTTTCAATTTGAAAACAACGTTATGAAAGTCAATTTGACACCAGTTAGACTTGTCGTGAAATAAAGAATGAATTTCATAACTCGCAACGATTTCATGCTCAATATTCGCGGTGAAATTCAATTTTGTATTATGAAATTCCGACAATAATATTGTTAGCAATTTCATACATCTTTTACATACAATCAAATTGAACTCTTCAAGTTTATAATACGTCTTCAATGTGCAATAGCAATCCCTATCACAAAAATGTTCCAAATTATCTGCATCTAATAACGCCTTCCTAACATCTAAAGGTAAGTCGAGTTCCCTACAATACTCAGTAAAATCTATCAAACTTTGGTTACTGTAAGAAAGCGATTGGCGATGAATTTTCAACCATACAAAGTTTGCATAATTGTCTAGCACTTTTTTAGTTAGTGGTGGAGGTAATGGTGACCGAAGGATGAAGCGAACAACCGATTTGAGGTTTTCACAGATTGTTTTAACGCAGCGGTCCTGTAGATTCATTGTTACTGTAATAGAAGAATAAATGAAAGAAACTACGGAAGACAAGACAAAAAGTTAATTCAAACTGAAATGTCTCCAGGGTAAGGTATCGAACGAATTGTCCATGAGTTTTCTCTTATCGTCATGTGGAATCAGACCAATTTTGGATTGTTCGATGGAGTAGCCATCGTGGGCGTAAGAACGAATTGTTCGCTGCGTTACATCCTTCTTCACGAATGTTAAACCATTTCTGTCTACACATTTTTTGACTCCTTTCGATTTTTTAATTATTCCAAAATTTTTCAGTTCATTAGTTAAGCGATCTTTATTCAGTCCTTTTCTCTCCAAACGTTTTCTCTCTCTCTCTCTCAATATCCTCATCATTTTTTTCTAATTTGTAGATATACATTTTGGAGCGTAACCCAGCAAAATGAGAAATGATCCTTCCGTTAGCCTGGTCTTTTAATAAACCCAATACTTTCTTATTGGCCTGAGGAATCCCATAAATATTATCTGGAGCATAGTCTGATGCATCGAATTTTTCAATGTTTGAGGCAATCACTTCTTTATATACATCGTCACAGGCAATTTCATAGATGAAACTGTCTGTGTCGGTGAACATAAGTTTACAATTTTCTACTCCGATCTTTGGTAGCATGAAATTATAATGAAAATCGAACATAACAATTTTCGATAAATCTAGAATAGTCATACCGATGTAAAGAGGTTTATTGAATACTAGTTCAGACTTTTTTAATTCTATGGCCATGAGGTTGTCATCGAAAACTGTTCGATTGTGGAATTTGGGACTGGAAATTAAAATTTTTGCCACCATAACGGCCTTCATATTTTTGAACTAGTTTTACAACGCTATGGTTTCGGATATTTTCCATGGTTTTACCGAACACTGCATTGTTCATCAATTTCCGCAAATCTTTTTCGAATGTCAAAGTATTTAATAATTTCGCATCTTGCAGGAATAGATACAACTTGTTCATGTTTTGACCTCATCGGTACCTACACATATTTTCTCATCATTTATCCAAAAAGAAAGAATAGATTTTTCAAAATCAATTTTCGTATAGTAGTTCATGAAAAAATCTGAACCTAAAACCCCATTGAAATCGTCATCAAATGAATCCATCAGCAGAAAGTCATGACACACTTCTGTGCTATCATTTAATTGTAACTCAACACTCACGCAGCCTTGAGAAATCACTGACCCTGAAATACCATGTATTTTGATATGTTTCGAGTAATCCACATTCTCAAGTTTGTCAACATTATTTTTAAATAGGACACTGACAGATGCACCTGTGTCGATTAAAAGCTTATAATTTTTATTTTTGTACCTAGCATTGATAAAATTTAATCCATTTATGTTTGCTATATATTGTGTATCAGGAACGAAAAAACATGTCAGCAGATGTGTCTTTATTCTCAGTATTATTTGTATGTGGGCGTTCGTTACTACTCAAAAAATAATTCCTACCCCTAGTTTCACTATTCCTTGAGAAATTTCTTCCCGCATCGAAATTTCCCCTTGATTGACTGGAATGAAAACGATTGTATCCTTGGGTATTGAAATTTTTTCGGAACTGACCCCTACTCGCATTCCCACGGTAACCATAGCTACCCCTAGGACTGAAGCGTTGTGGTGGTGCACCACGGTGTCCAAATTGTCCGCCAAAATTCGCTTGTCCACGAAATGTTCTATTATTTCCTCGCATATGAAAAAATGGTTTAGGTGTATCATGTGTTAGCTCTTCATTCATTGCACCCCTAATAGCTTCGCTCAGTGACTGGAAATTTTGAGATTTAACTATAGTGCGCAAATCGTTGTTTTGCAGCCCATTTGCGAAAGAATTAATAGCGATTTTTTCATTGACTGGTCTAAGAATTTCTGCAGTGTGAGTGTCACCATTTGCTTGTGAAATTGTTAGATCAACCAACATCTCCTCAATAGATTTACCAAAGTCTTCTACAGATTTCCCGCGCTGTTTAGCTGAATTGAGTTTCACAGACAGGACTGCTGGAGACTTTTTTGAAATGAAATTTGACTTGATATCCTGAATTAAAATATTGTTACTAGCATAATCCGACTTTAACCTCAATTTTGCCCCCTCAGACAGACGTGTTTTCAACACATATGTAGTTAACAACCTTTTTCCTGCCTGGTCCAAGAGTGCATCATACCATTCAATAGAGTCGACTAACTGTTTAGTGATAAGTTCTGAACCATTCATTACGGGCAAAAGGCTTGACGCCGTCTTTAAATCGAACTTTTCACCCATTATTCCAGACGTAGGTGAATTTACTTGCTCCTTTGGATAGACAATATCACTCTCAGACCCGGAGGAACCGGTCTGGATGTCACCTGGCTCATCAACTTTCCCTATATCTAGCAAACGAGAATCTAACGTATTCTGGCTCGCACTCAAAGCTTTCTCTATTTCCTTTACATATTCCTTAACTATAGCTATTATTTTTGGGTTATGCTGACCTGAATTAAATTTGACCTTATAACTCCCTAGCTCTGACCTAATTCTATCTAACTTATTTACCTTACTATTAACACATTTTGCACTTTTCCTTCTTTCCAAATTGTCTTTATTCAAATTTCTATAAATTACTCGGGCTTCCTCCAATATGTATATCAATTCTTCTGGTACTGACATTCCATTCCATTGCCATTGCCATTATTCCTAGATTTGTTCCATGCT
>OU896711.1:44881075-45038070 GCA_918026855.4 Phaedon cochleariae
AGTGGTGGACGGTAGATTCGGCAAGTCGGTGCTATTGGAGTTGGAGGAGTCGGTGATATTCTTACCTAATAGGGTCACCCCACATTGGTGAATTCACAACTGAAACGTACTCCCTCATATTCAGAGGGGAGGTCTCCACAGGAAAAGCACACCCGACAGTATCGTTCGAAATTGTCCAGACTTCTTGAGAGTGAGTAATATTTTTTTTTTATCGAATATATTTTCAACACACCACAATCATAATGGAAAATTTCAAACAAACTTTGACCAAAATTGATGAGACCCTCTTGTTCATTAGAAATAACCAGTCAACATATATAGCCTCATTCGCCCTCAAATATATTGATTCACATATCAGAAAATGCATTACAGCCATGAAAAAAATTCCATTCTCAATTGGACAACGAAGAAAAATTCAAACTAAAATAGGCGAGCTAAAACGAATGAGGTTCTTTATCAAAACATCGAATGAACAACATAATCATCGTCCTCATGTTGGCACAGGTTTGAGAAAACAGGCAGTCCGATGGATAAACGTAAATTCTGCATTCAAATCAAGAATTCAAACAGGGCTAATCATCAATTTGAATCATAGACTTCCTGGCAGACTGCTTCAAATCATTTGAGAAAAAAATTTCGAAAATTTTGGATAACTTCACCATGTTGAAAATTAATTTTACATTTTGTGGCGATTTCGTTAAAACATCTAATGATGTGGAAATGGTTGATCGCAAAAATTTCAACACACCCAATGGCATTGTGGATGTAGGAACGAATTTGGAGGAGTGGTTCAAAATCAATTGTATCGATATAGTTCTGAATAAATTAAGCGAATTTGCTGAAAAAAATAGCGGGTGGGCTTTGAGGGAGATCATTTCTTTGGAAGTAGCAACCAATAAATATGAAATGGGAAACGGCTCATCCTACATCAAATTACCTATAGAAATTGAGAGGAAGCATGCTTGCATTAACATAAGAAATAATGATAAATCATGCTTCTACTGGAGCATAGTCAGCGCTTTATATCCAACAGCAAACAACCGCCATAGATTATCAAATTTAAGGCATATGTTAAGGATCGTTTATAACAAAGATGAAAAGAAATCGTTTGTAGTATCATATTTGAGGAAATATGGTATATTTTCTCACGGGCATTTCACTGCCAAACGTCGCAACTGCGATGTTACAGAAAACCACCCTGTAGTGACATTTGTTCACGCATACATGCCCACTGAACACATGTTCAGAAAAACTGTAATCAGTAATTTTGTATTATTAGCTCTACTAAATTTCAAGCAGGATATGAGTACGTCTCATTTATTGGCCGGATTAAAGAATCCGCTCAACGATTTGGAGAGGAAAATGAAGTACGTCAATAATTTTGTAGAGGAGTGCTTGTTGAAACAACAGCCAGTTATACGTTTTGAATATGTGAAATCATCTAAAAATCATACCATCACCGATGCCATCTCTTTATCTGCAGCAACAGATTTTGTGGCAGATAATAGTAGAGTCAATCGATTGTTCGAGGAAGGGTGTATAGTTTCTTGCACAGAAAATTGGGCTACTTACATTCAGCCATTATTGAAACCAATACTAAAACAGTTGAACAATTACGTACTCCCACTGCAAGATACGACAGCTTCATTACATATCAAAACTGAAGCACTTATGGAATTATGCCCATCTCTGTGCAAATTGCAATTTTTGTTGAGTGGACAAACCAAAGATTTGGATTACAATCTACTGAAGGAGCAACTTTCTGGCGGTACCCTTCTCACGTCGACCATGAAACCTTATGCAGATCGAGATGTAATCCTGGGCATGTGTACCACCAATTCTGTCTTGACTGTTTAGCATCTGCAAAGAGCCACAACGAGATACAACGAGCTAAGGAGCACCGAGTATCATAGCACCTGATCGATAAGCGATTCGGCGGAGTCTAAGCGTAAAATACACGCTTGAGGACTTCAGCTACAAGCGACTTCGAAAAAGATGCGGTGTTCGGTAAAACCATGGAAAATATCCGAAACCATAGCGTTGTAAAACTAGTTCAAAAATATGAAGGCCGTTATGGTGCCAAAAATTTTAATTTTCAGTCCCAAATTCCACAATCGAACAGTTTTCGATGACAACCTCATGGCCATAGAACTAAAAAAGTCTGAACTAGTATTCAATAAACCTCTTTACATCGGTATGACTATTCTAGATTTATCGAAAATTGTTATGTTCGATTTTCATTATAATTTCATGCTACCAAAGATCGGAGTAGAACACCGTAGTACACCGACAGAGACAGTTTCATCTATGAAATTGCCTGTGACGATGTATATAAAGAAGTGATTGCCTCAAACATTGAAAAATTCGATACATCAGACTATGCTCCAGATAATATTTATGGGATTCCTTAGGCCAATAAGAGAGTATTAAGTTTATTAAAAGACCAGGCTAACGGTAGGATCATTTCTCATTTTGCTGGGTTACGCTCCAAAATGTATATCTACAAATTAGAAAAAAATGATGAGGATATTGAGAGAGACAGAGAAAACGTTTGGAGAGAAAAGGACTGAATAAAGATCGCTTAACTAATGAAATGAAAAATTTTGGAATAATTAAAAAATCGAAAGGTTTCAAAAAATGTGTAGTCAGGAATAGTTTAACATTCGTGAAGAAGAATGTAACCCAGTGAACAATTCGTTCTTACGCCCACGATGGCTACTCCATCGAACAATCCAAAATTGGTCCACATGACGATAAGAGAAAACTCATGGACAATTCGTTCGATACCTTACCCTGGGGACATTTCAGTTTGAATTGACTTTTTGTCTTGTCTTTCGTAGTTTCTTTCATTTGTTCTTCTATTACAGTAACAATCAATCTACAGGACCGCTGCGTTAAAACAATCTGTGAAAACCTCAAATCGGTTGTTCGCTTCATCCTTCGGTCACCATTACGTCCACCACTAACTAAAAAAGTGCTAGACAATTATGCAAACTTTGTATGGTTGAAAATTCATCGCCAATCGCTTTCTTACAGTGACCAAAGTTTGATAGATTTTACTGAGTATTGTAGGGAACTCGACTTACCTGTAGATGTTAGGAAGGCGTTATTAGATGCAGATAATTTGGAACATTTTTGTGATAGGGATTGCTATTGCACATTAAAGAAGTATTATAAACTTGAAGAGTTCAATTTGATTGTATGTAAAAGATGTATGAAATTGCTTACAATATTATTGTCGGATTTTCATAATACAAAATTGAATTTCACCGCGAATATTGAGCATGAAATTCATTCTTTATTTCACGACAAGTCTAACTGGTGTCAAATTGACTTTCATAACGTTGTTTTCAAATTGAAAGATCGTGATGAATGTTATCATGATCTCCATAAACACAAAAAAGTCAAAATTTGTTGAAATAGAAATATTGGGTTACTGGTAATGTTGGAGTTTGTATTATATTGTTTTTGGTCCATTATTGTGGTGTTTGATTATATTTTCTGTAGAAAAGTGAAAAAATATTACTAGGATGGGAGAGGGAATATTTCAATATTGTTATCGGGGGAAATGTATATGCTTCTTGTATAATGGTGTTGGGGTAATTCCTTTGTATTTCAAAATAGGATGTGCTTCTTGTATAATTGTGATGGTAAATGTATCCTTTTCAGTTGAAATTGTTTCGGAAATAAAAAGAAAATATTCAAGAAAATCTCTGTGTTTTATTCATTACATTTCATATGAACACTACATTCCGAAGAGGTGGAAAAACGAAAAAATACTGTCACAGAGTATGTAATCTGCATCTGCTATGGTGGATGATATTCGTGATCTAAATGGAAAACTTTAGAAAACTAAAGTTTCACGGTCGAAGGGAAGTCCTGAAAGTTGGTGTTTCAGTGATGTCATATGGTCGTATCATATCCGGGGAACGTATTTGGAGATCTATAATAGAAAGAAGTCAAATAAAGGCAGACAGAAGACTGTTCTGTGCATGTAAGCAGAGGAGCGAGGAGGTATGTTCTACTCGGATTACCAAATGTTTACGAATGGAATATCTAGATACTATTGCTGTTGAATCTGATAGCTCGTATCACAACCTTTTGGTGTCTCGTGCGCAAAATGAGACGTTAACGTACGGATGATTTTCTCTATATCATTGGTTCAGTTTCTTCTACTTATTGGGAGGAAACAAATTGTTAGAATTGAAACTAATAGCTGATGGGCTGTTTCAGCAGACGGGATATAAACCATTCTTTATACGGCGATCAGCGATGTCTCAGTTGGTTGGGGTAAATGGCTTCTACAATATGATCAATATAGTTGAATCATTATTGAATATTGAAATGTGATTCATTTATCGAAAGTATCGATAGAACTAGGTAGTATATTAGATGTACAAGCCTTGAAGGGCAGTGTGTCGCCAAAGATGTGTATCAAAGATATTAAAGTTCGTTTAACTTTAGTCATTAGGTGTAGTGGAGTTAGAGCCAAGAAGATAATAACAATGGAGCATGATAGCTGTTCAATAGTCGAGGGTTTGAAGAGTTTTAATGTACATGAGTTAATCAATTGGCAGAAGAGATGAATGATTTATATGGTAATGATAAGGTGTCTTTCGAAGTTTTATTAAATTATGCCTTCGACATGAGTTACGTACACGATTCGATTTGGGACAATGGAACACAGATTTTATCTGTGATACAACTTCGAAGAAAGACATATTCCTGAAGAGGAAATTCAAGATTTATTTTATGTTACAGAAGTTACAGATGTCAAGGGTCTAAGTCCTATGATAAAAGTAAGCAAGTTTTCTCTAGGTATCCATTACTTGTTAGAGGGGGAATATCTAGATGTTAATGGTGATGCATTAGATGAAGAGGACCTTTTGCCTAAAAATATGCTTTTTATATCGTTCTTCTCTCCAAATGGATCTAGCTTAGTTGAACCAAGCGTCCCTGGTGGAAAGGAAACCGGTTCAGAAACTCACAGATCTGGAGGTCGGGGAACAACACCCAATCAAAGCGGCCAAAGTGGTGGACGGTAGATTCGGCAAGTCGATGCTATTGGAGTTGGAGGAGTCGGTGATAATCTTACCTAATAGGGTAACGGGGGTTTATTTACCCCACATTGGTGAATTCACAACTGAAATGTACTCCCTCATATTCAGAGGGGAGGTCTCCACAGGAAAAGCACACCCGGCAGTATCGTTCGAAATTGTCCAGACTTCTTGAGAGTGAGTAATATTTTTTCATTTTTTTATCGAATATATTTTCAACACACCACAATCATAATGGAAAATTTCAAACGAACTTTGACCAAAATTGATGAGACCCTCTTGTTCATTAGAAATAACCAGTCAAAATATTTAGCCTCATTTGCCCTCAAATCTATTGATTCACATATCAGAAAATGCATTACAGCCATGAAAAAATTCCATTCTCAATTGGACAACGAAGAAAAATTCAAACTAAAATAGGCGAGCTAAAACGAATGAGGTTCTTTATCAAAACATCAAATAAACAACATAACCATCGTCGTCATATTGGCACAGGTTTGAGAAAACAGGCAGTTCGATGGATAAACGTAAATTCTGCATTCAAATCAAGAATTCGAACAGGGCTAATCATCAATTTGAATCATAAGGAAATCATAGACTTCCTGGCAGACTGCTTCAAATCATTTGAGAAAAAAAATTCGAAAATTTTGGATAACTTCACCATGTTGAAAATTAATTTTACATTTTGTGGCGATTTCGTTAAAACATCTAATGATGTGGAAATGGTTGATCGCGAATATTTCAACACACCCAATGGCATTGTGGATGTAGGAACGAATTTGGAGGAGTGGTTCAAAATAATTGTATCGATATAGTTCTGAATAAATTAAGCGAATTCGCTGACAAAAATAGCGGGTGGGCTTTGAGGGAGATCATTTCTTTGGAAGTAGCAACCAATAAATATGAACTGGGAAACGGCTCATCCTGCATCAAATTACCTATAGAAATTGAGAGGAAGCATGCTTGCATTAACAAAAGAAGTAATGATAAATCATGCTTCTACTGGAGCATAGTCAGCGCTTTATACAGCAAACAACCGCCATAGATTATCAAATTATCCACATTATTCTACAGTTTTGGATACGAAAGGATTAGATATACCAATTAATTTATCTCAGATCTCGAAATTTGAAAAACTGAATGATATTTCCATTAATGTTTATGGTTTGGAGTTGAATATAATCAAAGAAAAAAAAATTTATACAGTGGTGCCTATCAGATTGACAAAGCATAAATTGTATAGACATGTTAATTTATCATTGATGCAAGATAAATATTTCATGATATTCTGGTAGAAAATTGTAAACATTTCGATTTCAATGAGTTTCATTTAGGAGACTATGGCATCCACGCAATCTATTGTTTAATCATAACAAAGAAAGATGTTATCAATAAAAATGACCAGTCTGAGTCTGATTCTGATTCTGATGATGAGGAACATACCATACATTTTAATGTAAAAGCGTTCATCACAGACATTTTGAAATTATCAATAGGTAAAATGGTTCCTTCATGCCAAACAATTATGCAGGGAGCCAAAGTGAAGTTGGAGGTAGATTCAAATAATTTTGTCATTGATATAATGTCAAGAGATTTCAAAAATGTTTCAGAACAAGTAGATCAACACATGGATGAAGTGTTGAATACATTTCTCTCGGCCAAGAATGTTTACTTTTATAGAAGTGAACATGGAATGAAAAATGAAATTAATTTTGGTTTAGAATCTTTAAAATCATTAACATATGATGATGTTAAACTCGATTACAACCAATTTCACTTTGGTTTGACATTCGTACACCAAAGTGTACAAAATGGATATTTGGCATGTTCAATTCAAAATTTAAGGCATATGTTAAGGATCGTTTATAACAAAGATGAAAAGAAATCGTTTGTAGTATCATATTTGAGGAAATATGGTATATTTTCTCACGGGCATTTCACTGCCAAACGTCGCAACTGCGATGTTACAGAAAACCACCCTGTAGTGACATTCGTTCACGTATACATGCCCACTGAACACATGTTCAGAAAAACTGTAATCAGTAATTTTGTATTATTAGCTCTACTAAATTTCAAGTAGGATATGAGTACGTCTCATTTATTGGCCGGATTAAAGAATCCGCTTCAATAATTTTGTAGAGAAGTGCTTGTTGAAACAACAGCCAGTTATACGTTTGGAATATGTGAAATCATCTAAAAATCATACCATCACCGATGCCATCTCTTTATCTGCAGCAACAGATTTTGTGGCAGATAATAGTAGAATCAATCGATTGTTCGAGGAAGAGTGTATAGTTTCTTGCACAGATAATTGGGCTACTTACATTCAGCCATTATTGAAACCAATACTAGAACAGTTGAACAATTACGTACTCCCACTGCAAAATACGACAGCTTCATTACATATCAAAACTGAAGCACTTATGGAATTATGCCCATCTCTGTGCAAATTGCAATTTTTGTTGAGTGGACAAACCAAAGATTTGGATTACAATCTACTGAAGGAGCAACTTTCTGGCGGTACCCTTCTCACGTCGACCATGAAACCTTATGCAGATCGAGATGTAATCCTCATACAATTTCGTGAAGGAGTTCAAAGAAGGATAACTGTGAACGAAGTCATTCTCAAATTACATATCCCAACAGTAAAAATGTCGAAGGAATATCTAGGTATTTTACTGAAACGGCTTTTCCATCTTTGTCAAGATCCATTCCGATATCAAGAAGTTGTTCACAACGAGGACAACATCCAGCGACGCGTTTCCGGTGCAATTTTCTTATCATTGATGGATTTTGGAATCAGATTCTGTGGCATCAACACTGAGAAAACGGTAAATTCTCCGGAAACCTGCTTCAAAGTTCAAATGTTGGCACAACTAAATTGTAATAATAGTCGGCGTAATTATTTTTAAAGCGAATCAAGTAGTACCATCGACAGCTATGTATAACAGCATTACACGAGGAGGTCATGTTTTTCTGCATCTGTTGCGAGCTATTCATGGGGATTACATCCTTAGATGCTGTACGATGATTAACGCTGCTGCTAGTTCAAGGTATGAGATTTATCCACAAGTATTACTAGATATTAATGGAATGAATCATGTATGGGTAAGACTTCACAGAGAACGATTTAATCGACGACAACATTTACTAGAAATCAATGAAGCACGTCGACTGGCTGCCACAATCGATTCAAATGATACCGAATCACAAATTGGAACACATAAAAGAAGACTGTTACGGATTACTAGCACAGAAAGTAGTTCCCATGAAATGGACGTCGCCTCGACAGCAGATGCAGAGAGCAGTCGTAGCCAAGATTTGGAGATTGAAGTAGGACAAAGAGATTTCCCTATGTCAGATACCGAGGACGCAGAAATGAGCATCAGTAATAACCAAGATTCGGACATTCTGACAGGTGGAACACAATCATCAGATCATCCACAGATACAATCCACAGAAACGCAACAATCATCCGAACATCCAGACATACAATCATCTAATCCTTCCGACACACAGACACTCAACAATTGCAGCCAAACTCTGACACGCAGAAGTCTGTTTCATCAGCTTCCACATCAAATACAGAATCAGATTCTTCTTTGCTTAGATATGTGAAAAGGGCAGATTATGATGCCAAAAGGTACAAGCTTACCACAATCAGTCAATCCACAACAGGACAAGTGGCACAACAACCTCCGCCGCCGCCGCCACCACCACCACCACCACCACCACCACCACCACCACCACCACCACCACCAACAACACCAACAACACCAACACGTCCACTCCAGAAAAGACTTCCATTTTCGATGACCGAAGATAGAGTGCTCATAAATTGCATTGCCAGTCATGGAAGTTTGTACAGGTGCATTGGAAATTCAGTTAAATTTTTGAAGAATTTAGAAATAATTTTCAATCAAACAAGTAAGGGTACATTCAGGACCTCAAATTCTCTCAAATCCCACTTGAAAATTCTGTTTAAAGATGGCCGCCACAATGTCATTCTGAATAGCATGGAAGTGCCTCCGGAAATTGCGAGCCATTTCATTAACTTGAGGAACATAACTTAATCATGTAATTATTGTAATTATTGTAATTATTGTAATTATTGTAATTATTGTAATTATTTTAATATGAATAGTGTACCCCAAAAAGACGTTTTATAAAATGTGCCCTCCAGGATTTTTTTGTGATCTACAGTGTGTTATCATGGACGTTCTACGGAATGAGGTCATTGTCATTGCGGTTTAGTGGAATATTATATTGATTATATTGAATAGTTGTGGAAGGATGAATGAGATCTATTATAGATCAGTAATGGATTGAGAACGAGCCTGATGGTTGATAGAGGGATGAATGGGCATGTGTACCACCAATTCTGTCTTGACTGTTTAGCATCTGCAAAAAGCCACAACGAGATACAACGAGCTACTATATCTATATGTGCCACAACGAGCTACACCGAGCTAAGGAGCACCGAGTATCATAGCACCTGATCGATAAGCGATTCGGCGGAGTCTAAGCGTAAAATACACGCTTAGACTCATTGAACGACGTGAGAAGGGTACCGCCAGAAAGTTGCTCCTTCAGTAGATTGTAATCCAAATCTTTGGTTTGTCCACTCAACAAAAATTGCAATTTGCACAGAGATGGGCATAATTCCATAAGTGCTTCAGTTTTGATATGTAATGAAGCTGTCGTATTTTGCAGTGGGAGTACGTAATTGTTCAACTGTTCTAGTATTGGTTTCAATAATGGCTGAATGTAAGTAGCCCAATTATCTGTGTAAGAAACTATACACCCTTTCTCGAACAATCGATTGATTCTACTATTATCTGCCACAAAATCTGTTGCTGCAGATAAAGAGATGGCATCGGTGATGGTATGATTTTTAGATGATTTCACATATTCCAAACGTATAACTGGCTGTTGTTTCAACAAGTACTTCTCTACAAAATTATTGACGTACTTCATTTTCCTCTCCAAATCGTTAAGCGGATTCTTTAATCCGGCCAATAAATGAGACGTACTCATATGTTACACTTCGTTTTTGCCTAACGAAAATACTGCACTGATAGCACATCGAAATTGTTTTGTTTACGTACTTTTGTCTCAATTCTTTATTTGTTCATGGGTGTATTATTCATCATTTGTCATTGATATTATCTTTTTGCAATCTCAAATAGTTTAATACAGTCTATTGCCGTGATTTATTATTTTATTTAGCTCCTGAAAACGAAATAGTTTATCGGGTCCCAAGACAAGGTTTGTTGTCGTTGCTTACCGTAGTTCACGATTCTGGTTTCGAATATTTATTCACGCTGTTGTTTTTGTGGAATGATAGCCAGTCTTCTTCGATATGTTCGAGCGCACGGATATTCAACAGTTTAGCGAGGATCATTTCACTATTTTAGTTATCAGTCGATTTATCATATTGTGCTCGTTGTTTACATTTTCAGTCAATAATATTGAGCGAGATATCACTGTCAGAATCTTTATCACTGTCAGATTGTTGACTACTGACAGTTGACCGATATTTGCGAGCTGCTCTGCTTTATTTTGAAGGACAATGTCATTATTTTTATGATTCTCCGTACTTTTAGCAGTTGCTAACATCTGTCATTGACAGTAGTTCATTTTTCATCGATTTTTGAATGGCCCTCAAAATTGATTGATTATGGAAGGACTAAGCTCAGCATGATGTCGGGATTTTTCAAAATAGTGATTTGTTGTTTAAATCGGATAGTAGGTGTGATAACCCTAGTGTTTATGTCTCGTTCGATGAAGTCGTTCATCCATCGGAAAAGAAGAGGATTGCGTCATGAGTCGACGTAGTTCCGAGGCCTTTCTGCGCATGTCTCTGTTTGAAATTTGTTGTGTAGACAAAACGGCTTTAACCGCCGAAAACTCAATTTCCACGAAAACTAAATGGAAAATTGTTAATATTTACTAATATCGGGTGAATTAAGTACTTTCTTGTTGAAACTAGGATATTTTTCATCTTTCTGTGGTGGTGAAATACCATCTATAATGTGTTCGCGGGAAAATCTCCCACTAGCACTTTTCTGAGGTATGGGGCGTTTTTAAGATAAAGACCGATCTTCCGGTTGAAGGACGGCCCATCATCTTCACGAGATATCTCGCCATTTTTTCCTGGAGAAGGTTGATCCAACTCGTGTGACAAGTAAGCCAGAGGTTCGATTTCGCATTGTACATATTTTGATTTATTCTTTCTCCATTAGTGTTGGGATTAATTCGATTCGAATTCTCATTTCATGGTGACCAGTTTTGGTTTTGGTACCATACCTCAAATTGGAGGGATTTAAGGCCGAAAGCCACGAGGCTGACATCAGCCGATCAAGAACCCGACCACCATCACATCAGGTATGGAATTTAATCTTGATCAGCTCTTTAGGGGTAAATTACCATTTATTTTGAGTTTATCATAAGTATGGATATAATACCCCAATTTGTACTATAAGTTAGTAATCACCTCACTTATATTGGAAACCAACGTGCACTGCGGTATTGCTTTATCACCTTGTCTATATATATCTGTTATTCTCATTTTTGTTATAAATTGATTATAAGGGATGTACTGAAGAGTTGATTTCAGACAGTCCCTAGTTGTGATATAAAATATTGCTAATTGATGGTTTTCATTGAGATCAAGGCAAAATTCTAGTGGAATTTGTATTTTTCAAGTTTTCTTATTATTAAATCTATATATTCACCCTACTTTTGGCATTTAACGTACCCAACCCATTGTCCCGCTGAACTACCAGTGTTTGGTTTCTACAGTCTCAAACTAGGCACTTAAAACACTATATTTTGTAGCAAAACTTTTGAGAATTAAAACACCAAGTAAATCTCAGGCAGGTTAACAGCCAATTCAGGGGTAGAATCATAACTGAATTTTATCACTTATTACCCCCTGAAATTTGCAATGTTACACATATCCTACTTGAAATTTAGTAGAGCTAATAATACAAAATTACTGATTACAGTTTTTCTGAAGCGTAAAATACACGCTTGAGGACTTCAGCTACAAGCGACTTCGAAAAAGATTTGCGGAAATTGATGAACAATGCGGTGTTCGGTAAAACCATGGAAAATATCCGAAACCATAGCGTTGTAAAACTAGTTCAAAAATATGAAGGCCGTTATGGTGGCAAAAATTTTAATTTCCAGTCCCAAATTCCACAATCGAACAGTTTTCGATGACAACCTCATGGCCATAGAATTAAAAAAGTCTGAACTAGTATTCAATAAACCTCTTTACATCGGTATGACTATTCTAGATTTATCGAAAATTGTTATGTTCGATTTTCATTATAATTTCATGCTACCAAAGATCGGAGTAGAAAATTGTAAACTTATGTTCACCGACACAGACAGTTTCATCTATGAAATTGCCTGTGACGATGTATATAAAGAAGTGATTGCCTCAAACATTGAAAAATTCGATACATCAGACTATGCTCCAGTTATCTGGACTAAATATTATTATTTATGGGATTCCTCAGTCCAATAAGAAAGTATTGGGTTTATTAAAAGACCAGGCTAACGGTAGGATCATTTCTCATTTTGCTGAGTTACGCTCCAAAATGTAAATCTACAAATTAGAAAAAAATGATGAGGATATTGAGACAGAGAGAGAAAACGTTTGGAGAGAAAAGGACTGAATAAAGATCGCTTAACTAATGAAATGAAAAATTTTGGAGTAATTAAAAAATCGAAAGGAGTCAAAAAATGTGTAGTCAGAAATGGTTTAACATTCGTGAAGAAGGATGTAACCCAGCGAACAATTCGTTCTTCCGCCCACGATGGCTACTCCATCGAACAATTCAAAATTGTGAATTTTGAATTGACTCGGCCGATACTTGATGGAAATCCATGATAAATGTAAAAACTTCACAAACGATAAGATTTCCACAAAATTTATTAAACACACGACATGTTTCGCTAACACAGTAGCTTCGTCAGGTGATATACTGGTACAATGAACTAAACTAACGTTGGCTTGCTTAACTTTTATAGGTATGGGTAGGTAAGATATATAAAAGTTAAGCAAGCCAACGTTAGTTTAGTTCATTGTACCAGTATATCACCTGACGAAGCTACTGTGTTAGCGAAACATGTCGTGTGTTTAATAAATTTTGTGGAAATCTTATCGTTTGTGAAGTTTTTACAATCCAAAATTGGTCTGAGTCCACATGACGATAAGAGAAAACTCATGGACAATTCGTTCGATACCTTACCCTGGGGACATTTCAGTTTGAATTGACTTTTTGTCTTGTCTTTCGTAGTTTCTTTCATTCATACTTCTATTATAGTAACAATGAATCTACAGGACCGCTGCGTTAAAACAATCTGTGAAAACCTCAAATCGGTTGTTCGCTTCATCCTTCGGTCACCATTACCTCCACCACTAACTAAAAAAGTGCTAGACAATTATGCAAACTTTGCATGGTTGAAAATTCATCGCCAATCGCTTTCTTACAGTGACCAAAGTTTGATAGATTTTACTGAGTATTGTAGGGAACTCGACTTACCTTTAGATGTTAGGAAGGCGTTATTAGATGCAGATATTTGGAACATTTTTGTGATAGAGATTGCTATTGCACATTAAAGAAGTATTATAAACTTGAAGAGTTCAATTTGATTGTATGTAAAAGATGTATGAAATTGCTAACAATATTATTGTCGGATTTTCATAATACAAAATTGAATTTCACCGCGAATATTGAGCATGAAATCGTTGCGAGTTATGAAATTCATTCTTTATTTCACGACAAGTCTAACTGGTGTCAAATTGACTTTCATAACGTTGTTTTCAAATTGAAAGATCGTGATGAATGTTATCATGATCTCCATAAACACAAAAAAGTCAAAATTTGTTGAAATAGAAATATTGGGTTACTGGTAATGTTGGAGTTTGTATTATATTGTTTTTAGTCCATTATTGTGGTGTTTGATTATATTTTCTGTAGAAAAGTGAAAAAATATTACTAGGATGGGAGAGGGAATATTTCAATATTGTTATGGGGGGAAATGTATATGCTTCTTGTATAATTGTGATGGGAAATGTATCCTTTTCAGTTGAAATTGTTTCGGAAATAAAAAGAAAATATTCAAGAAAATCTCTGTGTTTTATTCATTACATTTCATATGAACACTACATTCCGAAGAGGTGGAAAAACGAAAAAATACTGTCACAGAGTATGTACTCTGCATCTGCTATGGTGGATGATATTCGTGATCTAAATGAAAAACTTTAGAAAACTAAAGTTTCACGGTCGAAGGGAAGTCCTGAAAGTTGGTGTTTCAGTGATGTCATATGGTCGTATCATGTCCGGGGAAAGTATTTGAAGATCTATAATAGAAAGAAGTCAAATGAAGCCAGACAGAAGACTGTTCTATGCATGTGAGCAGAGGAGCGAGGAGGTATGTTCTACTCGGATTACCAAATGTTTACGAATGGAATATCTAGATACTATTGCTGTTGAATCTGATAGCTCGTATCACAACCTTTTGGTATCTCGTGCGCAAAATGAGACGTTAACGTACGGATGTTTTTCGCTATATCATTGGTTCAGTTTCTTCTACTTATTGGGAGGAAAGAAATTGTTAGAATTGAAACTAATAGCTGATGGGCTGTTTCAGCAGACGGGATATAAACCATTCTTTATACGGCGATCAGCGATGTCTCAGTTGGTTGGGGTAAATGGCTTCTACAATATGATCAATATAGTTGAATCATTATTGAATATTGAAATGTGATTCATTTATCGAAAGTATCGATAGATCTAGGTAGTATATTAGATGTACTAGCCTTGAAGGGCTGTGTGTCGCCAAAGATGTGTATCAAAGATATTAAAGTTCATTTAACTTTAGTCATTAGGTGTAGTGGAGTTAGAGCCAAGAAGATAATAACAATGGAGCATGATAGCTCTTCAATAGTCGAGGGTTTGAAGAGTTTTAATGTACATGAGTTAATGAATTGGCAGAAGAGATGAATCATTTATATGGTAAAGATAAGGTGTCTTTCGAAGTTTTATTAAATTATGCCTTCGACATGAGTTACGTACACGATTCGATTTGGGACAATGGAACACAGATTTATCTGTGATACAACTTCGAAGAAAGACATATTCCTGAAGAGGAAATTCAAGATTTATTTTATGTTACAGAAGTTACAGATGTCAAGGGTCTAAGTCCTATGATAAAATCAATCAATCAATCAATCAAAATATACTTTATTGTCAGAAGAAACAAATTCTTGTTGACAAAGCATGATAATAAATAAATAAATATAAATATAGTGAATGAAGTGAATAAAAAATTTCACAGTCAAAGTTGAACCCATTAAAATACAAAATAGATGAATACAAAAACAAAAATACATATAGATAGTTCAAAACATTAACAATTAAAATAAATGATAAAATATAAATGATGAAATTATTGTATAGACATGCACTCATATTGGAATACAGATATATATATATATATAAAACAGATGAAAAAATAAATAAAATTTAAGGTAAAAAAGTAATAGGTTTTGAACATAATATAATTAATAAAAATGTGTTGCACTTATTACATTTAGGAATGTACAAGCCAGTCAAATTTGTTAGGTATGTAGGAAAGGCATAAATAACAAATAACATGTAACATAACATATAACAGTTAAAAGTCAATAGTCAATAATCACTCCAACTTATCGTCAAAAAAATCCTGTAGAGAATAATAGGTCTTTTCGTTAAACAACCTATTCACAGCCTTTCTGAATGCCTTTGGTTCCTCAATTTGTTTAATATGTAATGGCAAATGGTTGAACATTTTGATTCCATTAAAAATCATCGAATCCCTAACTAGAGAACTATTTGGAATTGGAAGATCTAGGTTACAGGTAGGTCGACGGGTATTGTACGATGAAACATGCCTGGCGAAAGAGGTTTTATGTTTCATTATCAGACATACTGATTCCAGAATAAAAATGGAAATTACTGTTAAGATTCCATGTGCCTTGAATAATGGTTTGCAGTTATCTCTTACTTTTGCCTTGCAAACGTACCGTAATGCCCTTTTTTGTAATACAAAAATCATATCCAAGAGTTCTCTTGAACAAACTCCCCAGAAAGCTATTCCATATCTGATGTGGCAGTCTACTAAAGCAAAGTAGGCTGTTCTTGATAGGGAATATCCCAACTCATCAGAAATGACTCTCAGAGCATAACAACCAGATGCTACTTTCTTACTCAACTTCACTACATGGTCTCTGAATTTCAAATTATCATCTACAGTAAGTCCAAGAAATGTGGAATTGTTCTTCTTATTTATTAAATCATTTCCTAGCCAAATATCAGGTAATGCACATCTGAAGGTGATAATACTCGTTTTGCCTATATTGAAAGAGAGTTTGTTCGAATCACACCATTTTTTTATTTTATTTATGTCATGAGATATTGAATTATGCAACTCGTCCAGCTTTCTATTGTGCCACAGGATAGTAGTGTCATCTGCGAAGAGAGTTAAGGCGCCTGTTATATTCACAAGGGTTAGATCGTTTATATATAGGAGAAAGAGAGTTGGGCCCAGTACTGATCCTTGAGGGACACCGCATCTGACAGACTGCTCAGATGAATATTTCGTAGTTTTTACAATTTGGTTACGATTTGATAAATACGATTCGAACCAGCTGAGAGTGGTATTTCTGAAACCGTAACGATGAAGCTTTCGTAGAAGAATGTCATGGTTTACACAGTCGAAGGCTTTAGATAGGTCGCAGAAGACTGCAGCAACTGACTCTCTGGCATTGGTTTCAGTGTACACTTTCTCTAATAGGGAAAACATAGCATCACTAGTGGTTTTTTTGGCTTGAAAACCGAATTGATGGGGACTTAAAATATTGTTGTGATTACAAAATGTCACTATCCTGTTCTTAACTAGTCTTTCAATGATCTTAGCTAATGTTGGAATGAGTGCAATAGGTCGAAAGTTGGAAGGATCATTCAAATCACCACCCTTGTGGAGAGGAATTACGACTGATGTCTTCAAAAAGTGGGGAAACTCACCGGTTTCGAATGATTTATTAATCAGTTGTGATAATGTAGTTATAGCAGAATGCGGAAGATTTTCAAAAATTTTTATGGAGAGTTCATCAATACCTCGACTATTTCTGTTTTTTATATCTTTGATGATTGCCACAACTTCGGCCGGGTTTGTTTCCTGGAGTTGAAAATTCTCTAGAACATTTATATTATCTAAATATGATAATGGATTAGTATCTGATGATAAATTCCCTGTAAGTGTGTCAGCTATGGTACAATAGTAATCGTTCAGCAAATTGGAATCCAAGTCAACAGACGAGTTCTTGTGAGGCTTTCCTCTGAGATCATTGATAATGGACCAACTCTCTTTCGATTTATTTCCTGAATTATCAATTCTTTGATTGTAGTATAGCTGCTTCGCCTGTTTTAGGACTCTTCTATAAATTCTCCTGTAATTATTATAATAGTCATAAGTAAGCAAGTTTTCTCTAGGTATTCATTACTTGTTAGAGGGGGAATATCTAGATGTTAATGGTGATGCATTAAATGAAGAGGACCTTTTGCCTGAAAAATATGCTTTTTAAATCGTTCTTCTCTCCAAATGGATCTAGCTAAGTTGAACCAAGCGTCCCTGGTGGAAAGGAAACCGGTTCCGAAACTCACAGATCTGGAGGTCGGGAAACAACACCCAATCAAAGCGGCCAAAGTGGTGGACGGTAGATTCGGCAAGTCGGTGCTATTGGAGTTGGAGGAGTCGGTGATAATCTTACCTAATAGGGTAACGGGGGTTTATTTACCCCACATTGGTGAATTCACAACTGAAACGTACTCCCTCATATTCAGAGGGGAGGTCTCCACAGGAAAAGCACACCCGGCAGTATCGTTCGAAATTGTCCAGACTTCTTGAGAGTGAGTAATATTTTTTTATTTTTTTATCGAATATATTTTCAACACACCACAATCATAATGGAAAATTTCAAACGAACTTTGACCAAAATTGATGAGACCCTCTTGTTCATTAGAAATAACCAGTCAAAATATATAGCCTCATTTGCCCTCAAATCTATTGATTCACATATCAGAAAATGCATTACAGCCATGAAAAAAATTCCATTCTCAATTGGACAACGAAGAAAAATTCAAACTAAAATAGGCGAGCTAAAACGAATGAGGTTCTTTATCAAAACATCAAATAAACAACATAATCATCGTCGTCATGTTGGCACAGGTTTGAGAAAACAGGCAGTTCGATGGATAAACGCAAATTCTGCATTCAAATCAAGAATTCAAACAGGGCTAATCATCAATTTGAATCATAAGGAAATCATAGACTTCCTGGCAGACTGCTTCAAATCATTTGAGAAAAAAATTTCGAAAATTTTGGATAACTTCACCATGTTGAAAATTAATTTTACATTTTGTGGCGATTTCGTTAAAACATCCAATGATGTGGAAATGGTTGATCGCAAAAATTTCAACACACCCAATGGCATTGTGGATGTAGGAACGAATTTGGAGGAGTGGTTCAAAATCAATTGTATCGATATAGTTCTGAATAAATTAAGCGCATTCGCTGAAAAAAATAGCGGGTGGGCTTTGAGGGAGATCATTTCTTTGGAAGTAGCAACCAACATCAAATTACCTATAGAAATTGAGAGGAAGCATGCTTGCATTAACATAAGAAATAATGATAAATCATGCTTCTACTGGAGCATAGTCAGCGCTTTATATCCAACAGCAAACAACCGCCATAGATTATCAAATTATCCACATTATTCTACAGTTTTGGATACGAAAGGATTAGATATACCAATTAAACTATCTCAGATCTCGAAATTTGAAAAACTGAATGATATTTCCATTAATGTTTATGGTTTGGACTTGAATATAATCAAAGAAAAAAAATTTTATACAATGGTGCCTATAAGATTGACAAAGCATAAATTGGATAGACATGTTAATTTATTATTGATGCAAGATAAATATTTCATGATATTCTGGTAGAAAATTGTAAACATTTCGATTTCAATGAGTTTCATTTAGGAGAATATGGCATCCACGCAATCTATTGTTTAATCATAACAAAGAAAGATGTTATTAATAAAAATGACCAGTCTGAGTCTGATTCTGATGATGAGGAACAGACCATAAATTTTAATGTAAAAGCGTTCATCACAGACATTTTGAAAGTATCAATAGGTAAAATGGTTCCTTCATGCCAAACAATTATGCAGGGAGCCAAAGTGAAGTTGGAGGTAGATTCAAATAATTTTGTCATTGATATAATGTCAAGAGATTTCAAAAATTTTTCAGAACAAGTAGATCAACACATGGATGAAGTGTTGAATACAGTTCCCTCGGCCAAGAATGTTTACTTTTATAGAAGTGAACATGGAATGAAAAATGAAATTAATTTTGGTTTAGAATCTTTAAAATCATTAACATATGATAATGTTAAACTCGATTACATCCAATTTCACTTTGGTTTGACATTCGTACACCAAAGTGTACACAATGGATATTTGGCATGTTCAATTCAAAATTTAAGGCATATGTTAAGGATCGTTTGTAACAAAGATGAAAAGAAATCGTTTGTAGTATCATATTTGAGGAAATATGGTATATTTTCTCACGGGCATTTCACTGCCAAACGTCGCAACTGCGATGTTACAGAAAACCACCCTGTAGTGACATTTGTTCACGCATACATGCCCACTGAACACATGTTCAGAAAAACTGTAATCAGTAATTTTGTATTATTAGCTCTACTAAATTTCAAGTAGGATATGAGTACGTCTCATTTATTGGCCGGATTAAAGAATCCGCTTAACGATTTGGAGAGGAAAATGAAGTACGTCAATAATTTTGTAGAGAAGTGCTTGTTGAAACAACAGCCAGTTATACGTTTGGAATATGTTAAATCTTCTAAAAATCATACCATCACCGATGCCATCTCTTTATCTGCAGCAACAGATTTTGTGGCAGATAATAGTAGAATCAATCGATTGTTCGAGAAAGGGTGTATAGTTTCTTGCACAGATAATTGGGCTACTTACATTCAGCCATTATTGAAACCAATACTAGAACAGTTGAACAATTACGTACTCCCACTGCAAAATACGACAGCTTCATTACATATCAAAACTGAAGCACTTATGGAATTATGCCCATCTCTGTGCAAATTGCAATTTTTGTTGAGTGGACAAACCAAAGATTTGGATTACAATCTACTGAAGGAGCAACTTTCTGGCGGTACCCTTCTCACGTCGACCATGAAACCTTATGCAGATCGAGATGTAATCCTGGGCATGTGTACCACCAATTCTGTCTTGACTGTTTAGCATCTGCAAAGAGCCACAACGAGATGCAACGAGCTACTATATCTATATGTGCCACAACGAGCTACACCGAGCTAAGGAGCATCGAGTAACATAGCACCTGATCGATAAGCGATTCGGCGGAGTCTAAGCGTAAAATACACGCTTGAGGACTTCAGCTACAAGCGACTTCGAAAAAGATTTGCGGAAATTGATGAACAATGCGGTGTTCGGTAAAACCATGGAAAATATCCGAAACCATAGCGTTGTAAAACTAGTTCAAAAATATGAAGGCCGTTATGGTGCCAAAAATTTTAATTTCCAGTCCCAAATTCCACAATCGAACAGTTTTCGATGACAACCTCATGGCCATAGAACTATAAAAGTCTGAACTAATATTCAATGAACCTCTTTACATCGGTATGACTATTCTAGATTTATCGAAAATTGTTATGTTCGATTTTCATTATAATTTCATGCTACCAAAGATCGGAGTAGAAAATTGTAAACTTATGTACACCGACACAGACAGTTTCATCTATGAAATTGCCTGTGACGATGTATATGAAGAAGTGATTGCCTCAAACATTGAAAAATTCGATACATCAGACTATGCTCCAGATAATATTTATGGGATTCCTTAGGCCAATAAGAGAGTATTGGGTTTATTGAAAGACCAGGCTAACGGTAGGATCATTTCTCATTTTGCTGGGTTACGCTCCAAAATGTATATCTACAAATTAGAAAAAAATGATGAGGATATTGAGAGAGAGAGAGAAAACGTTTGGAGAGAAAAGGACTGAATGAAGATCGCTTAACTGATGAAATGAAAAATTTTGGAATAATTAAAAAATCGAAAGGATTCAAAAAATGTGTGGTCAGGAATAGTTTAACATTCGTGAAGAAGGATGTAACCCAGCGAACAATTCGTTCTTACGCCCACGATGGCTACTCCATCGAACAATCCAAAATTGGTCTGAGTCCACATGACGATAAGAGAAAACTCATGGACAATTCGTTCGATACCTTACCCTGGGGACATTTCAGTTTGAATCGACTTTTTGTCTTGTCTTTCGTAGTTTCTTTCATTTATTCTTCTATTATAGTAACAATGAATCTACAGGACCGCTGCGTTAAAACAATCTGTGAAAACCTCAAATCGGTTGTTCGCTTCATCCTTCGGTCACCATTACCTCCACCACTAACTAAAAAAGTGCTAGACAATTATGCAAACTTTGTATGGTTGAAAATTCATCGCCAATCGCTTTCTTACAGTGACCAAAGTTTGATAGATTTTACTGAGTATTGTAGGGAACTCGACTTACCTGTAGATGTTAGGAAGGCGTTATTAGATGCAGATAATTTGGAACATTTTTGTGATAGGGATTGCTATTGCACATTAAAGAAATATTATAAACTTGAAGAGTTCAATTTGATTGTATGTAAAAGATGTATGAAATTGCTAACAATATTATTGTCGGATTTTCATAATACAAAATTGAATTTCACCGCGAATATTGAGCATGAAATCGTTGCGAGTTATGAAATTCATTCTTTATTTCACGACAAGTCTAACTGGTGTCAAATTGACTTTCATAACGTTGTTTTCAAATTGAAAGATCGTGATGAATGTTATCATGATCTCCATAAACACAAAAAAGTCAAAATTTGTTGAAATAGAAATATTGGGTTACTGGTAATGTTGGAGTTTGTATTATATTGTTTTTAGTCCATTATTGTGGTGTTTGATTATATTTTCTGTAGAAAAGTGAAAAAATATTACTAGGATGGGAGAGGGAATATTTCGATATTGTTATCGGGGGAAATGTATATGCTTCTTGTATAATGGTGTTGGGGTAATTCCTTTGAATTTCAAAATAGGATGTGCTTCTTGTATAATTGTGATGGTAAATGTATCCTTTTCAGTTGAAATTGTTTCGGAAATAAAAAGAAAATATTCAAGAAAATCTCTGTGTTTTATTCATTACATTTCATATGAACACTACATTCCGAAGAGGTGGAAAAACGAAAAAATACTGTCACAGAGTATGTACTCTGCATCTGCTATGGTGGATGATATTCGTGATCTAAATGGAAAACTTTAGAAAACTAAAGTTTCACGGTCGAAGGGAAGTCCTGAAAGTTGGTGTTTCAGTGATGTCATATGGTCGTATCATATCCGGGGAACGTATTTGGAGATCTATAATAGAAGGAAGTCAAATAAAGCCAGACAGAAGACTGTTCTATGCATGTAAGCAGAGGAGCGAGGAGGTATGTTCTACTCGGATTACCAAATGTTTACGAATGGAATATCTAGATACTATTGCTGTTGAATCTGATAGCTTGTATCACAACCTTTTGGTGTCTCGTACGCAAAATGAGACGTTAACGTACGGATGTTTTTCGCTATATCATTGGTTCAGTTTCTTCTACTTATTGGGAGGAAAGAAATTGTTAGAATTGAAACTAATAGCTGATGGGCTGTTTCAGCAGACGGGATATAAACCATTCTTTATACGGCGATCAGCGATGTCTCAGTTGGTTGGGGTAAATGGCTTCTACAATATGATCAATATAGTTGAATCATTATTGAATATTGAAATGTGATTCATTTATCGAAAGTATCGATAGATCTAGGTAGTATATTAGATGTACTCGCCTTGAAGGGCGGTGTGTCGCCAAAGATGTGTATCAAAGATTTTAAAGTTCATTTAACTTTAGTCATGAGGTGTAGTGGAGTTAGAGCCAAGAAGATAATAACAATGGAGCATGATAGCTGTTCAATAGTCGAGGGTTTGAAGAGTTTTAATGTACATGAGTTAATGAATTGGCAGAAGAGATGAATCATTTATATGGTAAAGATAAGGTGTCTTTCGAAGTTTTATTAAATTATGCCTTCGACATGAGTTACGTACACGATTCGATTTGGGACAATGGAACACAGATTTATCTGTGATACAACTTCGAAGAAAGACATATTCCTGAAGAGGAAATTCAAGATTTATTTTATGTTACAGAAGTTACAGATGTCAAGGGTCTAAGTCCTATGATAAAAGTAAGCAAGTTTTCTCTAGGTATTCATTACTTGTTAGAGGAGGAATATCTAGATGTTAATGGTGATGCATTGAATGAAGAGGACCTTTTGCCTGAAAAATATGCTTTTTAAATCGTTCTTTCTCTCCAAATGGATCTAGCTAAGTTGAACCAAGCGTCCCTGGTGGAAAGGAAACCGGTTCCGAAACTCACAGATCTGGAGGTCGGGAAACAACACCCAATCAAAGCGGCCAAAGTGGTGGACGGTAGATTCGGCAAGTCGGTGCTATTGGAGTTGGAGGAGTCGGTGATAATCTTACCTAATAGGGTAACGGGGGTTTATTTACCCCACATTGGTGAATTCACAACTGAAACGTACTCCCTCATATTCAGAGGGGAGGTCTCCACAGGAAAAGCACACCCGGCAGTATCGTTCGAAATTGTCCAGACTTCTTGAGAGTGAGTAATATTTTTTTATTTTTTTATCGAATATATTTTCAACACACCACAATCATAATGGAAAATTTCAAACGAACTTTGACCAAAATTGATGAGACCCTCTTGTTCATTAGAAATAACCAGTCAAAATATATAGCCTCATTTGCCCTCAAATCTATTGATTCACATATCAGAAAATGCATTACAGCCATGAAAAAAATTCCATTCTCAATTGGACAACGAATAAAAATTCAAACTAAAATAGGCGAGCTAAAACGAATGAGGTTCTTTATCAAAACATCAAATAAACAACATAATCATCGTCGTCATGTTGGCACAGGTTTGAGAAAACAGGCAGTTCGATGGATAAACGTAAATTCTGCATTCAAATCAAGAATTCAAACAGGGCTAATCATCAATTTGAATCATAAGGAAATCATAGACTTCCTGGCAGACTGCTTCAAATCATTTGAGAAAAAAATTTCGAAAATTTTGGACAACTTCACCATGTTGAAAATTAATTTTACATTTTGTGGCGATTTCGTTAAAACATCTAATGATATGGAAATGGTTGATCGCAAATATTTCAACACACCCAATGGCATTGTGGATGTAGGAACGAATTTGGAGGAGTGGTTCAAAATCAATTGTATCGATATAGTTCTGAATAAATTAAGCGCATTCGCTGAAAAAAATAGCGGGTGGGCTTTGAGGGAGATCATTTCTTTGGAAGTAGCAACCAACATCAAATTACCTATAGAAATTGAGAGGAAGCATGCTTGCATTAACATAAGAAATAATGATAAATCATGCTTCTACTGGAGCATAGTCAGCGCTTTATATCCAACAGCAAACAACCGCCATAGATTATCAAATTATCCACATTATTCTACAGTTTTGGATACGAAAAGATTAGATATACCAATTAAGCTATCTCAGATCTCGAAATTTGAAAAACTGAATGATATTTCCATTAATGTTTATGGTTTGGAGTTGAATATAATCAAAGAAAATAATTTGTATACAGTGGTGCCTATCAGATTGACAAAGCATAAATTGGATAGACATGTTAATTTATTATTGATGCAAGATAAATATTTCATGATATTCTGGTAGAAAATTGTAAACATTTCGATTTCAATGAGTTTCATTTAGGAGGATATGGCATCCACGCAATCTATTGTTTAATCATAACAAAGAAAGATGTTATTAATAAAAATGTCCAGTCTGAGTCTGATTCTGATTCTGATGATGAGGAACAGACCATAAATTTTAATGTAAAAGCGTTCATCACAGACATTTTGAAATTATCAATAGGTAAAATGGTTCCTTCATGCCAAACAATTATGCAGGGAGCCAAAGTGAAGTTGGAGGTAGATTCAAATAATTTTGTCATTGATATAATGTCAAGAGATTTCAAAAATTTTTCAGAACAAGTAGATCAACACATGGATGAAGTGTTGAATACAGTTCCCTCGGCCAAGAATGTTTACTTTTATAGAAGTGAACATGGAATGAAAAATGAAATTAATTTTGGTTTAGAATCTTTAAAATCATTAACATATGATAATGTTAAACTCGATTACATCCAATTTCACTTTGGTTTGACATTCGTACACCAAAGTGTACACAATGGATATTTGGCATGTTCAATTCAAAATTTAAGGCATATGTTAAGGATCGTTTGTAACAAAGATGAAAAGAAATCGTTTGTTGTATCATATTTGAGGAAATATGGTATATTTTCTCACGGACATTTCACTGCCAAACGTCGCAACTGCGATGTTACAGAAAACCACCCTGTAGTGACATTTGTTCACGCATACATGCCCACTGAATACATGTTCAGAAAAACTGTAATCAGTAATTTTGTATTATTAGCTCTACTAAATTTCAAGCAGGATGAGTACGTCTCATTTATTGGCCGGATTAAAGAAGCCGCTTAACGATTTGGAGAGGAAAATGAAGTACGACAATAATTTTGTAGAGGAGTGCTTGTTGAAACAACAGCCAGTTATACGTTTGGAATATGTGAAATCATCTAAAAATCATACCATCACCGATGCCATCTCTTTATCTGCAGCAACAGATTTTGTGGCAGATAATAGTAGAATCAATCGATTGTTCGAGGAAGGGTGTATAGTTTCTTGCACAGATAATTGGGCTACTTACATTCAGCCATTATTGAAACCAATACTAGAACAGTTGAACAATTACGTACTCCAACTGCAAAATACGACAGCTTCATTACATATCAAAACTGAAGCACTTATGGAATTATGCCCATCTCTGTGCAAATTGCAATTTTTGTTGAGTGGACAAACCAAAGATTTGGATTACAATCTACTGAAGGAGCAACTTTCTGGCGGTACCCTTCTCACGTCGACCATGAAACCTTATGCAGATCGAGATGTAAATCTCATACAATTTCGTAAAGGAGTTCAAAGAAGGATAACTGTGAACGAAGTCATTCTCAAATTACATATCCCAACAGTAAAAATGTCGAAGGAATATCTAGGGATTTTACTGAAACGGCTTTTCCATCTTTGTCAAATTGTTCACAACGAGGACATCCAGCGACGCGTTTCCGGTGCAATTTTCTTATCATTGATGGATTTTGGAATCAGAATCTGTGGCATCAACACTGAGAAAACGGTAAATTCTCCGGAAACCTGCTTCAAAGTTCAAATGTTGGCACAACTAAATTGTAATAATAGTCGGCGTAATTATTTTTAAAGCGAATCAAGTAGTACCATCGACAGCTATGTATAACAGCATTACACGAGGTCATGTTTTTCTGCATCTGTTGCGAGCTATTCATGGGGATTACATCCTCAGATGCTGTACGATGATTAACGCTGCTGCTAGTTCAAGATATGAGATTTATCCACAAGTATTACTAGATATTAATGGAAGGAATCATGTATGGGTAAGACTTCACGGAGAACGATTTAATCGACGACAGCATTTACTAGAAATCAATGAAGCACGTCGACTGGCTGCCACAATCGATTCAAATGACACCGAATCACAAATTGGAACACATAAAAGAAGACTGTTACGGATTTCTAGCACAGAAAGTAGTTCCCATGAAATGGACGTCGCCTCGACAGCAGATGCAGAGAGCAGTCGTAGCCAAGATTTGGAGATTGAAGTAGGACAAAGAGATTTCCCTATGTCAGATACCGAGGACGCAGAAATGAGCATCAGTAATAACCAAGATCCGGACATTCTGACAGGTGGAACACAATCATCAGATCATCCACAGATACAATCCACAGAAACACAACAATCATCCGAACATCCAGACATACAATCATCTAATCCTTCCGAGACACAGACACTCAACAATTGCAGCCAAAACTCTGACACGCAGAAGTCTGTTTCATCAGCTTCCACATCAAATACAGAATCAGATTCTTCTTTTATTAGATATGTGAAAAGGGCAGATTATGATGCCAAAAGGTACAAGCTTACCACTATCAGTTAGGGATTGCACTACCGGTTTACCGATTTTCCGCCTTAAAAGTTCTTTAAATTACCGACGAGAAATCGACATTTTTTACCGGTAATTTCGGTAAAAAATGCCAAGCTGACAACAGCGCGGATCCGTTGTTTCTGTGATGAATGCGCAGCGAGGAAGGGATGAATCGTAAACAAAGATTGAACAGGAACGCAGGTCGCGGCATGTTGACTGTCAAGTGAGGAATTAAGCGCTTAAATTTGCATTTAGTACTTAATTCTGTGAGTGAATTTGCACTTTGAAGGTATAATTATTTTATTTTAAACAGGGATATGTAATAAAAACATCTTTCTTCTTTTCCTTGCAGTCGTAGCCAATAGCAAACAATGGATACAACTTCTGTTTGGCAACATTATAACAAAACTAAGGATGGGGGTGTGTGTAAACTTTGTTCCAGACAAATTAAAGCTGCTGGAGGAAGCACTAGTGGTTTACGCAGTCATTTAAAGAGTCAGCATGAAATAAACTTGTTAAAAAGAGGAAAATCTATACCTTTATCTGGAATTTCTGGAAAACGCGACAGCCAGCCTTACAAAGAAATATCTACAATTACGTCGTATTTTAAACAGATTGTAGATGATTCATTTCCAGCAGTAATTGCACGTTTGACTGCACTGGACGGTTTGCCATTTAATAAGTTTTGCACTTCAGAAGATTTAAGAAAATTATTAAAAGTAAAAGGTTATAGAGATCTACCGAAATCACCAAATACCATAAGAAAAATTGTTTTGGAATATTCTAATAAAATGCTTCAAGAAGCAATAAACGAGTTGAAAGAGAATAAACTTCGGGGAGAAGTGTTTAGTTTGACTTTCGATGAATGGACATCGGCAAAAAACCATCGCTTCATGAACATAAATGTCCATACAAAGGATGCCTTTTGGAACTTAGGATTAGCTCGGGTTCATGGATCCATGCCAGCGGAAAAATGCGTGGAGATTTTGAACAAAAAGCTTAGTGAGTTTCAACTTGGTTTTACAAACATTGTATCAATTACTACAGACGGTGTTTCAGTAATGAAAAAAGTGGGAAAATTGATAGATCCACACCACCAATTATGTATAGCACATGGCATACAATTAGCCGTAATTAAAGTATTATACAACAATAAAACTGATTTACACGAAGCTAATAAATTACGTGACGAGTCCGACACAGGTAATGAATCTGATTCCGAATATTCCGATAATGAGGAAAATGAAATTTTCCACGATGATTTTGAAATTGAATACGAAGCTGGTGGAACCATCGATCAAGCTCTGCCAGTGCCAACTTTCTTATCAAATATTGAATTAAATGGTTTAATTACAAAAATTCGAAAAGTCGTTAAAATTTTTCGCAAATCACCGACTAAAAATGATAAGATTCTACAAAAACATGTAAAAGAAGAATTTAATAAGGAATATTCTTTAATACTCGACTGCAAAACAAGATGGAACAGTTTGTTAGCAATGCTGGAAAGATTTGAAATGTTAAGAAATTGCATCAGAAAGAGCTTAATAGACATTAAATCAGAAATAAACTTCACAGAAGATGAACTTGCGTTACTATCTAGTACAATTTTAGCATTGCAACCGGTAAAAGCTGCAGTAGAGCAATTATGTTGCGAAGATGCAAATCTTTTTATAGCTGATATTACCTTGAAATTCATGATTGATGAGCTTACAAGTCAAAACACAGTTTTAAGTATTGAACTGAAAGAAGCATTGTTAGATCGTATAAAAGAGAGACGGACCATTTATTCTGATGTTCTTCAGTACCTGCATAATCCGTTTCCTGAGGAATCCAGGGGTGAAGATTATGGAGTATTTAATAAAACCAGCGAATCTTCAATAAGAAATGCAATAGTGGAAGTAATTGGGCGGATTTCAAAACAAAACCTAGAAGAGTCATCAGAAAATACAAATAGCATTGACCTCGATGATTCCTCTGATTCTGATGAGGATAACATCCCCCTCAGTCGGGTTTTGGGCCCATCAACATCAAAATCGGTTAATGCTGCATTGTCGATTAAAGAGAAACTTCAACTAACGATAAGAAAAAAAAATTGATATAAACAGTACTCTTTCAATTAGAAGACAGCAGGAGCCTAACAGTGTTCATCAATGTGTGAAAACAGAAATGCAATATTTTCGGAAGGAAGGAATTCAGGGGAAATACCTAAAAATGGCTTTCGCAGCACTCATGACAACTCGGCCTACTAGTGTGGAGTCCGAAAGAGCCTTTTCTGCGGCAGGAACAATTTGTACTAAGATTAGGTCGCGGCTAAGTGATAATAGTATTGATAAGCTGTGTTTTCTCAGGGCCTTTTTTATTAAACAAAAAAAATCGAAACAGTCGTTGGAGAAGTAAGAAACGATAGATATTTTTTCATTGAAATTGCTATTTCGAATGTTTTAGAGCCTGTTATTAGTTTTTAAGTTAGGTATATTAGTTTTTTTTCAAGTTTACCTAGAGTTTAACTTTTCTGTTGTTATTATTTAATAAGAATTAACGTTTGGTTATTTATTTTGTGACTTATTTCTGTGTTATTTTTTTATGTCGGAAAAAACCGGTAAATACCGGTAAATCGGTAATTTTTAAAATAATTTACCGAATTACCGGTAAAAACAGGACAAGTGGCACAACAACCTCCGCCGCCACCACCACCACCACCACCACCACCACCACCACCACCACCACCACCACCAACAACACCAACACGTCCACTCCAGAAAAGACTTCCATTTTCGATGACCGAAGATAGAGTGCTCATAAATTGCATTGCCAGTCATGGAAGTTTGTACAGGTGCATTGGAAATTCAGTAAAATTTTTGAAGAATTTAGAAATAATTTTCAATGAAACAAGTAAGGGTACATTCAGGACCTCAAATTCTCTCAAATCCCACTTGAAAATTCTGTTTAAAGATGGCCGCCACAATGTCATTCTGAATAGCATGGAAGTGCCTCCGGAAATTGCGAGCCATTTCATTAACTTGAAGAACATAACTTAATCATGTAATTATTGTAATTATTGTAATTATTTTAATATGAATAGTGTACCCCAAAAAGACGTTTTATAAAATGTGCCCTCCAGGATTTTTTTGTGATCTACAGTGTGTTATCATGGACGTTCTACGGAATGAGGTCATTGTCATTGCGGTTGAGTGGAATATATTGATTATATTGAATAGTTGTGGAAGGATGAATGAGATCTATTATAGATCAGGAATGGATTGAGAACGAGCCTGATGGTTGATAGAGGGATGAATGGGCATGTGTACCACCAATTCTGTCTTGACTGTTTAGCATCTGCAAAGAGCCACAACGAGATACAACGAGCTACTATATCTATATGTGCCACAACGAGCTACACCGAGCTGAGGAGCACCGAGTATCATAGCACCTGATCGATAAGCGATTCGGCGGAGTCTAAGCGTAAAATACACGCTTGAGGACTTCAGCTACAAGCGACTTCGAAAAAGATTTGCGGAAATTGATGAACAATGCGGTGTTCGGTAAAACCATGGAAAATATCCGAAACCATAGCGTTGTAAAATTAGTTCAAAAATATGAAGGCCGTTATGGTGCCAAAAATTTAATTTCCAGTCCCAAATTCCACAAACGAACAGATTTCGATGACAACCTCATGGCCATAGAATTAAAAAAGTCTGAACTAGTATTCAATAAACCTCTTTACATCGGTATGACTATTCTAGATTTATCGAAAATTGTTATGTTCGATTTTCATTATAATTTCATGCTACCAAAGATCGGAGTAGAAAATTGTAAACTTATGTACACCGACACAGACAGTTTCATCTATGAAATTGCCTGTGACGATGTATATAAAGAAGTGATTGCCTCAAACATTGAAAAATTCGATACATCAGACTATGCTCCAGATAATATTTATGGGATTCCTCAGGCCAATAAGAAAGTATTGGGTTTATTAAAAGACCAGGCTAACGGTAGGATCATTTCTCATTTTGCTGGGTTACGCTCCAAAATGTATATCTACAAATTAGAAAAAAATGATGAGGATATTGAGAGAGAGAGAGAAAACGTTTGGAGAGAAAAGGACTGAATGAAGATCGCTTAACTGATGAAATGAAAAATTTTGGAATAATTAAAAAATCGAAAGGATTCAAAAAATGTGTGGTCAGGAATAGTTTAACATTCGTGAAGAAGGATGTAACCCAGCGAACAATTCGTTCTTACGCCCACGATGGCTACTCCATCGAACAATCCAAAATTGGTCTGAGTCCACATGACGATAAGAGAAAACTCATGGACAATTCGTTCGATACCTTACCCTGGGGACATTTCAGTTTGAATCGACTTTTTGTCTTGTCTTTCGTAGTTTCTTTCATTTATTCTTCTATTATAGTAACAATGAATCTACAGGACCGCTGCGTTAAAACAATCTGTGAAAACCTCAAATCGGTTGTTCGCTTCATCCTTCGGTCACCATTACCTCCACCACTAACTAAAAAAGTGCTAGACAATTATGCAAACTTTGTATGGTTGAAAATTCATCGCCAATCGCTTTCTTACAGTGACCTAAGGCTTATAATAGATGAGCGTTTAACACGCTGCGTGCAGAATGCCGCGTGTCCTCCGCTGGAATGGATAGTTCATATTTAAATTGAAATAAATACACAAGCGTTGAGCACGCTCATATCCGCTCGCCGAACGTGTTTGCGTGCTCCGCGCGTCGTGTCAAAAACGCCGTCCATGGGATACATTATGTACTATGCACACGGATACACGAGCAGATATTTTACGCGGACAAGTATACTCCCCTCCACAATTACATTTTTGTTAGACCTTCGTCATTTCATCTCGGGAAGCAGGCAGTAGTGTTCACGTTATTTACGCTCCTGTATTCCTAGCCACACAATGTTCGACACTGAAAAATTTATCGTAGAGTTGGAGAAAAGACCAGCACTTTATGACCAGTCTTTAAAAGAGTATGCTAATAGGGACCAGAAAACGAAACTGTGGAATGAAATTGGCAACGAAATTTATGAAAACTGGAATGAGTTAAGCGATGAGGAACGAAACAAAATAGGTAAGTCACGTAATTTTTTAATAATATAAACATTACTTATGAATTACATCAAATTCTATTATATTGCCATGGAACTGCTCCCGACGGACTATTAAAGTAGGCCTTGAATTAATTTCTAACTGTGATTCCTGAAGACTGTCCTCCTGTTCCTCGAGCTGCTATATCTTCCATTGAGTCGGTCAAAGTATCATTGAAATCATAACCATCTCTTCTTCTGACATAATTATGTAAGACACATGCAGCTTTGGTAATATCTACGGCAAACTGTTCATTAACCAATAATCCTGTAAGAAATATTCTCCATTTATGTGCCAATATACCAAAGCTGCATTCTACCATTCTTCTGGCTACAGTTGATCTGTAATTGAAAATTTTCTGACTATCATCGAGGTTAGCTCGTGGGTATGATCTCAGTACATGTTCTGATAGTCCGAAGGCCTCATCAGCAACGAATACAAATGGTAATGTTGGCTTGTTAGTGTTAGGAAGGGGTTTACTTTTCGGTAGTTCAAGTTGTCTTTTCTGTAATAGCTTCCCAAACACAGAGTTTTTAAAAATATTGCTGTCTGATTCTCTACCGTAAGAACCTACGTCGATAGCGGTAAAACAATAATTAGCATCTGCTACAGCTAACAGAACTATTGAAAAATATTTTTTATAATTAAAATATTGACTTCCCGTATTCCTCGGACACATAATAAGGATATGTTTGCCGTCTATGGCACCTAAACAATTAGGGAAGTAACATTTTTCATAAAACACATTTGATATCTCCATCCAATTTTCTTTAGTTGGCATAGGCATTTCTCGTGGTTGAAGAATTTCCCAAATAACCTTGCATGTTTCCTCCACAATATTTCCAATAGTTGACTTTGCTACATGGAAATGATATTCTAATGTGAACTTGAACCTGTTGCCAAATATCTGAAAAAAAAAATGTTTCAGGAAAAGAGCTACAGACGAAATGGAAATCCATACGGGATCATTTCAAAAAAGAGGTGGCATTGGAAACTAAACTAAAGAGTGGACAAGCAGCCAAATCCAAAAAAAAGTATATATATTACGACCAGCTACTGTTCCTGAGAACACACATCACGAACAGACAAACATCATCAAACTTTAAAGAACAGGATCTTGACGAAAATGCAGAACATAATCCAGGTAATAGCCCAGAACAGGAGGCTGGTTCATCAGAACCCAACACAAAAAAAGAGCACGTAAGCGAAAGGAAATATCACAATCTTCAGAAATAAAAGAAATAACAGATATTTTATCAGAAAGCGTAGCTCTACAAAAACAAGACAAGGCTGGAGATCGCATGGGAAACAAAGCATTTTTAATGTCGTTGTTACCTCTCATGGACAATATGCCTCAAAATAAAATTATGGAAGTATTCCAGATTATTAGTTCTACACAAAATATGCCATCATATGCAGCTCAAAATCAATATCATACATCCTATTCCAGCTCGTTTTCCAACAATGTTTGGGAAGCACCTCATCCAGCCACCTATAATTATTCACAACCCCAGACCTCTCGGCAATCTATATTTACTACACAGCCACCATCAGTCATTGCAGCTCCAACTCCATCGCCTGGACAGCATGTTGCAAGCCCTTCAACTAATTCAGAAGAAACCCAAATGAGTGAAAGTGGTAGTCTAATAGACTTGTATTAATCAATTCAGTTTACTTTTATAAAGTTTCAATTCATTATATTTTATTTTTATTTTTTAAGAATTATAAGAAGGAAAGTTTTAATAAAGTTGTACTTACCTCAAAGTAATGACTAATCTTTCTGTTGGGCCTATCGAGCTTCTCATAACAGTATCATTTTTCTTCAACATATCTTGTGTTAGTGACAACAGCTCGTCAAAGCTCTTAATTGACATGCGATAATAGGAAAGAACTTTTCCGGATATTTTCTGTGATCCAAAAATTTTAAATGAAAATGTCCTGTTTGAAGTCTAGTACTGATGAGTGGATGTACCCACCAACGACGATGTCTACGTTTCCGTTTTTTCAACAGTATGCACAATGCTGCAACACAACCAATTTGCACAGGGTCCATTTTGATACTGACTGTATCTGCCGTTTCGTGAAACTTCACACGCCAAAAACATGCACGTGTATTCAAAAGCTGGCGTGGCGGAGCGTGCGGCACGCGGCGTGTTGTACGCTCGTCTATTATAAGCCTTTGTTTGATAGATTTTACTGAGTATTGTAGGGAACTCGACTTACCTTTAGATGTTAGGAAGGCGTTATTAGATGCAGATAATTTGAAACATTTTTGTGATAGGGATTGCTATTGCACATTAAAGAAGTATTATAAACTTGAAAAGTTCAGTTTGATTGTATGTAAAAGATCATAATTGCTAACAATATTATTGTCGGATTTTCATAATACAAAATTGAATTTCACCGCGAATATTGAGCATGAAATCGTTGCGAGTTATGAAATTCATTCTTTATTTCACGACAAGTCTAACTGGTGTCAACACAAAAAAGTCAAAATTTGTTGAAATAGAAATATTGGGCTACTGGTAATGTTGGAGTTTGTATTATATTGTTTTTAGTCCATTATTGTGGTGTTTGATTATATTTTCTGTAGAAAAGTGAAAAAATATTACTAGGATGGGAGTGGGAATATTTCAATATTGTTATGGGGGGAAATGTATATGCTTCTTGTATAATGGTGGTGGGGTAATTCCTTTGTATTTCAAAATAGGATGTGCCACTTGTATAATTGTGATGGGAAATGTATCCTTTTCAGTTGAAATTGTTTCGGAAATAAAAAGAAAATATTCAAGAAAATCTCTGTGTTTTATTCATTACATTTCATATGAACACTACATTCCGAAGAGGTGGAAAAACGAAAAAATACTGTCACAGAGTATGTACTCTGCATCTGCTATGGTGGATGATATTCGTGATCTAAATGGAAAACTTTAGAAAACTAAAGTTTCACGGTCGAAGGGAAGTCCTGAAAGTTGGTGTTTCAGTGATGTCATATGGTCGTATCATATCCGGGGAACGTATTTGGAGATCTACAGTGTGTACATAAAGTAAGGAATAAATTCATTATCTCGAAAAGGAAAAGCTTTTCGGAAAAATCCTTGGACACGTCAACTTTTGTTTCAAGATGCGCATCTTTTGGAGTCCTAGTCGGAATGGTGACGTCATTACTCTTCCGGAAATGTCATCATCGATTTTTTTTTTTCAAATGGCAACCTATAGTTTTGACAGTGCCATTTGAAAGAGCATATTTTTCTCCACACAGCACATCAAAAGTTTTGTCATGTTACATAAGGAAATTTTCGAGAAAATTAATGATTTATTGATTTTAAGTTAACTTACTTTATTCGGTTAGTTGAACAAACTAATTAATGAAGGGTTCAAAAAGTCCTTCCTAGCATTGTAAAGTTCTCTGTCAGCACGCCACTGGTGAGTTCGTTTTTGCTAAGCCCTAAAAAAATCACCCTTTTTATTATCGTAAAAAGACATGTTACTGTTTGTGATACCTGACGTTTGGTTGATGTATGCCACAGTTTGAAAGTTCATATTTCATTGATTCTCTTCTTTTCGAAACAATTAAGAATAAAATGCGCCTTTCTGTTACTCAGAGAATCGAAATTGTGATGATGATTGGCTACGGTGATAGAGTACGAACGCAACAAGAAGTAGTTGGACTGTTTAATACTAAATACCCGGATAGGCCCATAACTCAATCGGCAGTAAGCAAAGTTGAGAAAAAGTTTCGAGACACTGGTAGTGTTGATGATCTCCCTAAAGCTGGGCGTCCTAAAATCAATGAGGAGGTCAAATTGAATGTTTTATTAGCAATGGAGGAAAATCCACACAACAGCCTAAGAAGCCTGAGCCAAAATCTAGATATCCCAGTTACAACTACACATAAAATTATGAAATTGGAAAAGTGGCATCCTTATAAGATGACTCTGACCCAAGAACTTTCCGAGGACGATCCAGACCGACGGATGCAGTTCTGCCAAACGTTAATGGATTTGTGCAATGCCAACCCTTTGCTAGTAAAAAATATTGCTTTCTCTGATGAAGCTACCTTTACACTAACAGGAACAGTGAATCGGCAGAATTGCAGGTACTGGGCTAAGGAGAATCCAAAATGGATGAGAGAACATCACACACAGTATTCTCAGAAAATAAATGTTTGGGCGGCGATTGTAGAAAACAGAATTATTGGACCCCACTATTTCGAAGAAACCTTAAATGGTGCAAGATACCTTCAATTCCTACAGGATCATGTTATACCCAGTCTGGTGATCTTATTTCCTAACGCAAATAACCCTGCTATACCAAATGAAAACTTATGGTACCAGCAAGATGGTGCACCGCCGCATTACGCAGCTGATGTTAGAAGGTATCTTGACCAAGTCTTTGCCAATAGATGGATAGGTAGGCGTAATGCTATTGAATGGCCCCCAAGATCTCCGGACCTTACTCCATTAGATTTTTTTCTTTGGGGCCATCTAAAGAATGTCGTGTACAAAACTAGACCAGATAATATCGAGGAATTGAAAACTAGGATTACAAATGAATGTAACAATATTACTCCACGAACTATCACGAAAGTCCAACGAGAATTTATTGACCGTCTTGGATACTGCCAGGCTCAGGAAGGACTTCAGTTTGAACATTTGATCAATTAGTTTGTGCAATCAACTGTGTAAAATAAATTACTATAAAATCATGATAACATTCATTTTCTCGAAAATTTCCTTATGTAACATGACAAAACTTTTGATGTGCTGTGTGGAGAAAAATATGCTCTTTCAAATAGCACTGTCAAAACTATAGGTTGCCATTTGAAAAAAAAATCGATGATGACATTTCCGGAAGAGTAATGACGTCACCATTCCGACTAGGACTCCAAAAGATGCGCATCTTGAAACAAAAGTTGACGTGTCCAAGGATTTTTCCGAAAAGCTTTTCCTTTTCGAGATAATGAATTTATTCCTTACTTTATGTACACACTGTATAATAGAAGGAAGTCAAATAAAGCCAGACAGAAGACTGTTCTATGCATGTAAGCAGAGGAGCGAGGAGGTATGTTCTACTCGGATTACCAAATGTTTACGAATGGAATATCTAGATACTATTGCTGTTGAATCTGATAGCTCTTATCACAACCTTTTGGTGTCTCGTGCGCAAAATGAGACGTTAACGTACGGATGTTTTTCGCTATATCATTGGTTCAGTTTCTTCTACTTATTGGGAGGAAACAAATTGTTAGAATTGAAACTAATAGCTGATGGGCTGTTTCAGCAGACGGGATATAAACCATTCTTTATACGGCGATCAGGGATGTCTCAGTTGGTTGGGGTAAATGGCTTCTACAATATGATTAATATAGTTGGATCATTATTGAATATTGAAATGTAATTCATTTATCGAAAGTATCGATAGATCTAGGTAGTATATTAGATGTACTAGCCTTGAAGGGCGGTGTGTCGCCAAAGATGTGTATCAAAGATATTAAAGTTCATTTAACTTTAGTCATTAGGTGTAGTGGAGTTAGAGCCAAGAAGATAATGACAATGGAGCATGATAGCTGTTCAATAGTCGAGGGTTTAAAGAGTTTTAATGTACATGAGTTAATGAATTGGCAGAAGAGATGAATCATTTATATGGTAATGATAAGGTGTCTTTCGAAGTTTTATTAAATTATGCCTTCGACATGAGTTACGTACACGATTTGAATTGGGACAATGGAACACAGATTTATCTGTGATACAACTTCGAAGAAAGACATATTCCTGAAGAGGTTATTTATTTTATGTTACAGAAGTTACAGATGTCAAGGGTCTAAGTCCTATGATAAAAGTAAGCAAGTTTTCTCTAGGTATTCATTACTTGTTAGAGGGGGAATATCTAGATATTAATGGTGATGCATTAAATGAAGAGGTTTTCAATGGATTGAAAACTGTTGAGAATGAACTGCAAGCAATATGGATGGGCGATGGAAGGGATTTGGTTCATTTAACTAGTGAGGCGTCTGGTGAGTTAACGACATTATTTATGAATACGGCTAGTAATTTGTCGATGCAAAATATTTTACAATTGACTTCAAAAGAGACAAGAATGGGTAGGAAAGTATTTAAGAAATGTGCTGTGTAGGATGATTCTGAATGGATACGTAATTACTCACCAGAGAGCGTATCGGAAGTGGATGTCAATGAGTTTTCAGAGTGGCTGGATAGTATGAATAAGAAGATGGGACATGAGTTCTCGATATATAATTTCTTCTTATGTCCTTTTAGTGCTGAATACGTTCAAACATTCACTAGAGTCGGATTGTTTTAACCTCAAGATCAGATTATGATTATCGCAAGTGAAAAATCGCGTAGAATTTTGGACCCAGCAGGTCGAAGGGAAGTCCTGAAAGTTGGTGTTTCAGTGATGTCATATGGTCGAATCATATCCGGGGAAAGTTATTGGAGATCTATAATAGAAAGAATTCAAATGAAGCCAGACAGAAGACTGTTCTATGCATGTAAGCAGAGGAGCGAGAAGGTATGTTCTACTCGAATTACCAAATGTTTACGGATGGAATATCTAGATACTATTGATGTTGATTCTGATAGCTCGTATCACAACCTTTTGGTGCCTCGTGCGCAAAATGAGACGTTAACGTAGATGTATCATTGGTTCAGTTTCTTCTACTTATTGGGAGGAGACAAATTGTTAGAATTGAAACTAATAGCTGATGGGCTGTGTCAGCAGACGGGACATAAACCATTTTTTAAACGGCGATCAGGGATGTCTCAGTTGGTTGGGGTAAATGGCTTCTACAATATGAGTAATATAGTTGAATCGTTATTGAATACTAGCGAGATAAGATATGGACTTGTTACGGACATTTGTCGAGGCTGGGATACGTGCCTGATGATGGCGGGTTTCAATGGATGGGGTATCTTATTGAAGAGGAGATATATGTTAAATACTGTCTGTAGGTTAATCGAGGAGGTGGTATATTCATTATTCCAAATTTTTTGGGATTTTCTCTCCTCGTTTCTATAAAATAAAAATATGAATATTATTTCAATATACGTGTAGTAAGGACAAATCAGATGATTTGCCCCAAAATGTCACTGCGTTTAAAGAATTTTCCTATCACTGACAAGCTAGTGAATTTTTCTTTTAGGCTCTCTGATAGGAAAATTCTTTAAACGCAGTGACATTTTGGGGCAAATCATCTGATTTGTCCTTACTACACGTATATTGAAATAATATTCATATTTTTATTTTATAGAAACGAGGAGAGAAAATCCCAAAAAATTTGGAATAAGGAGATATATGGTTAACCTCTTTTTTTGTTTCACCAGGTAGTGCCTTGAACTGGCAAGTTTTGTCTAACTTGAGTTCATTCGTTCTGTAGAAGATGATCTGGTTGGATGAACTGATTTCGAACAATTGTATTACAAATATTCATCATCTGTAGGGTATATTTTTCTCCAGTGTTTGATTTGGGAATTTGTCATCATCTACAAATTGATGAGTTGAGACTGGGATATTGGAAATATATATGATCATATTATTTACCTTTCTGATTGAATATAGATGTAAATTCCGTGAAAGCTAGAGATAATAGCAATCGGTATTATTATTCTGATCGAACTGTCAGATTCATAGGTTCTAACCCAACGTTTTCTACGCTTCACTTTTATGATCGGTTATTCGCTGTTGTCACGGCACTTAGCTGAGCTATGGTTAGGAACCTGAAGGTAGGTCTCGGCCGTGGCTGTGAAAAATATGACTTCCCAGATTTGACAGGTGATAATTATTTCCTAATCAACAGTTATTTACCAGCTTTCACTGACTGGAATATTCAATCGGGAATAGGGAATTCAGGATATCATATGTGGTAGCATAATCATTTGCATTTGGTAATTATGTGTTTTGAGGTCATTCCAGACACGAAACTTATGGAATTGACTTGTCTGTCACTGTCACCAGAAATTTGTCACTAAGACATTTTTGATTCATTTTGTATCTGTCGAAGTAGAGCTCTCTCTCTTTTTGGGCACGCCGAGCAATTTACTACACAGCAGGATTTTTCTCAAAATTTTGCAAAGAATTATCCATGGCATAATCGAAGATACAAATACTGAAATTTGGCTCGACATGCAAATTGTTTTCTGACAATAAAATTCCCAGTTTCGGCTGGTGAAATACAACTTACTTGTGTTTTTGGAAGCCTCCAACATCAATGAGGTAAGATGTTCGACGCGCCATTTTGTAGTGACAAAAGTACACGTTCCAATTTTATTTCAGGCTTTTAATGATACCTTTCCATCATCACTTTTGACTATGACTTCCAAGTGATCTAAATTCTGATGCAGATTTGAGTCAATGGAGTTTTATTTGACTTACACATAGATCTTGTGCAGATGATAATCGTAACTGGTACCTTGACTGAGTCAAAAATATGATATCATTCGTTAATTACAGACCGTATTGATCAGGCTATCAATGTCTCTTGAATTGCTGAAGTCGAAATAGAATTAAAACCAGAATTAGCGCCAGAATCAGTGGATATATTGGTGAATTTTATTTTAGGACACTTCTTGTCACTTCGAATACAATCATTAGTACATATTTACTACAGAATACTAGTCTATACATATCTTATTCTCTATATAAGAACTCCTCATATTGGAATTGTTGGTGAGTACGCAGACCATTGTACTGGGCCTCAAGTTATTCTCATTGAATATTGTATTCACCTCTGTTAAATTTGAGTATCACTTGAGAATTCCTAACTGATTTTAGATCTCATGTCCCACTTTAGTTTGTCAGTTGTATTGAATAAGTTATGCTGGGGTCATACAGTGGGTGGCGCTTGATTTAAGATCTGATTTAACCCCGACCCATCTTCACTGAGTTAAAAGGGCATCTCTAGCAATATCTAGATACCAAAAAGGATTCTCATATTCAACATAGGTTGTACCAGTTCGGGAATCCAAAGATTACTTCAAATAAATTTAATAATTACTACAATACTACAATAATTCTACCTAGGGATATTTTGCTATTTCAACCCCAAGTCCTCTCTGGGCAAAATAGGGTAGCAGACTATGGCAAAATGTGATTCATTTATCGAAAGTATCGATAGATCTAGGTAGTATATTAGATGTACTAGCCTTGAAGGGTGGTGTGTCGCCAAAGATGTGTATCAAAGATATTAAAGTTCATTTAACTTTAGTCATTAGGTGTAGTGGAGTTAGAGCCAAGAAGATAATAACAATGAAGCATGATAGCTGTTCGATAGTCGATGGTTTAATGAGTTTTAATGTACATGAGTTAATGAATTGGCAGAAAAAATTAATGATTCGAAGGGTTAGTTGATTATGCCTTCGACATGAGTTACGTACACGATTCGATTTGGGACAATGGAAGACAGATTTATCGGAGATACAACTTCGAAAAAAGGACATATTTCTGAAGAGGAAATTCAAGATTTATTTTATGTTACAGAAGTTAAAGATGTCAAGGGTCTTAGTACTATGATAGAAGTAAGCAAGTGTTCTCTAGGTATACATTACTTGTTAGAAGAGGAATATCTAGATGTTAATGGTGATGCATTAAATGAAGAGGTTTTCAATGGATTGAAAACTGTTGAGAATGAACTGCAAGCGATATGGATGGGCGATGGAAGGGATTTGGTCCATTCAACTAGTGAGGCTTCTGGTGAGTTAACGACATTATTTATGAATACGGCTAGTAATTTGTCGATGCAAAATATTTTACAATCGACTTCAAAAGAGACAAGAATGCGTAGAAAAGTATTGAAGAAATGTGCTGTGGAGGATGATTCTGAGTGGATAAGTAATTAAATAAATGCAAAAAGCACAAAGTCATTTCCACACAGTATTCATAAAATGAACAACAATGGTAGATTTCGGGAGAAAAACAACTACTTCCCTGGCTAATGCCACGCAGGATATTGAATTACATCCTCCCGAAATCTACGCATCGACTTGTATAAACGAATACTGATACAAGTGATTCTTTCCTGAATGCCTATTGATTTCGATTAAGCCAGGCCGCTAGACAACCACAGACCGGTTTCGAGTTCTTTGACTCTCATCAGTGCAGTGTAGTCTACAGCCAGCAGTCCTAAGACCGCCGACTCAGCGAAGCCTAGCCAAACAAAAATCAAGTTGGCATTATATCCACCCCGAGGCGTCTTTCATCGACAAAATGAAAGTAACGCCATCTGAGTAGAACCGAGGAAAGAATCACTCCAAAACTGAAATTCCCATACGGGAGTGGCTGGCAGCCCGACTGGCGTAATATCAACTACGAAATAGCCACAATGCTCACAGTGGAATGAAATGTTAAATAAATGCAAAAAGCTCAAAGTCATTTCCACACAGTGTTTATAAAATGAACAACAATGGTAGATTTCGGGAGAAAAACAACTACTTCCCTGGCTAATGCCACGCAGGATATTGAATTACATCCTCCCGAAATCTATGCATCGACTCGTATAAACGAATACTGATACAAGTGATTCTTTCCTGAATGCCTACTGATTTGTTTGACTAGGCTTCGCTGAGTCGGCGGTCTTAGGACTGCTGGCTGGAGACTACACTGCACTGATGAGAGTCAAAGAGCTCGAAACCGGTCTGTGGTTGTCTAGCGGCCTGGCTTAATTGAAATCAATAGGCATTCAGGAAAGAATCACTTGTATCAGTATTCGTTTATACGAGTCGATGCATGGATTTCGGGAAGATGTAATTCAATATCCTGCGTGGCATTAGCCAAGGAAGTAGTTGTTTTTCTCCCGAAATCTACCATTGTTGTTCATTTTATGAACACTGTGTGGAAATGACTTTGAGCTTTTCGCATTTATTTAACATTTCATTCCACTGTGAGCATTGTGGCTATTTCGTAGTGGATAAGTAATGACTCACCAGAGTGCGTATCGGAAGTGGATGACAATGACTTTTCAGAGTGGCTGGATAGTATGTATAAGAAGATGGGACATGAGTTCTCGATATATAATTTCTTTTTATGTCCTTGGAGTGCTGATAACGTTCAAACATTCACTAGAGTCGGATTGTTTTAACCTCAAGATCAGATTATGATTATCGCAAGTGAATTTTGGACCCAGCGAACTACCTAATGTCGATGAAACGTGTTATGCTTACTATATGTTCTAGAGGATACAACAATGCTATATACTATAAGCTTATGTTATTGATATATAGACATGCCATGACTGTAGATGTTCGTAGGAGGAATATAGAAATAGGTAAAGAGTTTCATCCGCAAAGAGGTTACACGGGTCAATTGATAAAAAAGTACTTACGTTTTCGGACTTGAGAAAGGAGAATGAACATACTAGGCACGTTAATGGGGAAATACATGTTTTAACTCTTTGCATGGTAATGGCCAGTCACAGGGGTATATCAAAACCCAACACGGTATTCGGTTCTGCTTACTCGTAAAATCAGCAGCCATCGCGAAGATAAACCTGGCTCGTTTGCTCCCGACCAAAGAGGCTGCGTCCTTCCATTTGTATCGCACATACCAAGTGCAAAAGGGGGTGGGTGGGGTTGGTCAAAGAACTCCCATGGTTCAACCGATAACAACATTATGCGAACCAGCTCCCAACATCCTCCTCAAATCGCTCTCATTTGAGTGCAAGCGTAGAGCTGGACTTAGGTGCTCTAGCTTTGTGCACTCTGTGCTTGCGAGACTTGCCAAAACGTCGCTATATTTATGATTTACGAGAATGAGGAAAACCTTGACGATCATCCACCTTCAAAAGAGCAGGCTGAGTTGGACACCAGCAACTCTCTTCAGTCTCGAAGAAACCTGGATTGAGCGATTTCAATTTTAAGTTTATGAACACAAAAATTTACTTATCCACTTTAAGGAATTTTTCGTATAATGCCGACATTTGTTATAATTAGAAGTATTCAGGCTGATTTCCTCAATATTCCAGGTTTACAATTCGTCTTTTCATTATTTGTAAACAACTGTCAGATCTAGAGACTTCCTTTTGTGCACAAATAAAGCCATACAAATTCACTACAACCTCATTTTTAGGGCTCTTTCCGTAGGTTGAGTGGTTATGTCGATATTGGGCCCGAAACAAGAGTAAAACTTGGAATTTATATTTTCTACAAAAAATTGCAAATCTTTGGAGTACTATATCTTGAAAATTCTTGCAAATTAATTTTACTTCAAAAACTTAAATCACATTTAATAGCAAAAAACGCATAGTTCGTGATTTATAGCGCAACATCTGAAAGAAGGTCCTAATATTTTTATGTTTCTTACCTATTACGAAGCAAGCAAGGGTTTTTCGAAGCTGCAAGTAGGGGTTCATACTGCCCTAACTGGTCCTAACAATATATCAAAAAATCATAACGCTTTTCAATTTCGCGTAGGGTGAGTTGAGGTTTATTTGAAAATGCCAACTTAACCCTCACATTGCGGGCACCGGAAAAACCCGCCAAACGTTTTTACACCAAATACGCGGGAGACGGCTTCTGACGCACGTATTTTTAACGCATTCATTGCGGGAGTTCGGCGTTCCCGTCTACGTATATTGATATGTCAAGATGCAACTAAACCTGTCTCAACAGAATTTAACGATTGTGGATGCGGTTTCCATTTTATTCAATATTTCAGTATCGAAGTAGTAGCTGCATCAGTTGGTTTTTATTTGTTTCAAGTGAATGTAAACCACGATGGCTCGAAAATATCTCAATAACGATCAAATTGAAGAGTTGTTGTATGCTAAAAGAAACTTAATTCTGCTTTGCGCCTTGTGATGTTTCACTGTGTATTATAAAATGTTTTGGAAGGTATCACACTGTCAAAAATTATTAAATTCCATTTCATTTATGGGAATATTTTCAATTCATAATAGATATAAGCTATCGAGTTATAACATTTCATTTTAAAAACAGACAATTGAAATAGCACTTATTTTGGGTTGAAATATGTAAAAAATCGCATTCACAAGTTGCGGGAGTCGGGTGTACACGTCCGTACCTGACTTGCGTATACCGGGAGACGGGCGTTCCCGCAACGCTACATTTTCCCCGTTTTGAGCACGACTATCAAAATTTTACCCGCAATGAAAGGGTTAAGAAACTCAAACAAGTTTTGGGATGAAAGTTGTTTAAAAAAATATGTTCTTTCAGAATATGAGAAAAGAATGATGACTGTGGGAAAAGTAATTTTTCTGAACCCAATTCTGCCATTTTGAAAGAGGTTGAAAAATGTTTAAACGCGAAAAAATACACCTTACACACAGCTTTTCAATATCCCTCTGCCAAATTTGCATATGCAGTTTTCCTATGCTTGTTTGAATCACCCAGTACACAAAAAAAATGTGTGTTTTTGTGTTATAAATATCACGATTTGAGTCTACTTGACAAACAACATTACTAATAAGACATATTTCGATGATAACCTCAACTTTCAGGTGATTGCCAAGGAGACTTTCAAATGCCCTGTGCAGAAATAGGTCAAGATTTTAACGAAGGTAATAGCTACCACAAGACAAGTCCTTCAAATTTTATTGATAATTTAAATGTGACTTTTTCGTTGTGTCAACCAAAATCAATTCGGTGTTATAGGTACTGATAAAACTGCATGGTCCTCGATAAAACCTTGTTTACATTAAACTGTCTAAATTAATGTGACTTACAAGAAACAATAACATCAATTATCAATTCTCCGAGAAAATAAAACGTAACCATTTCTAATCGTAATTCAACCTTTAGAACCATTAGTCAATTATAATAGAATTAATTTGACTCAAGTTGAGTCAAATTTTATCCTATAATTTTTTATTTTCATCACTCACTATTTTATTTGTAACAAAATTACGGACTCGTGATTTTACAAATCGGTTTGTTTTCATATAGGTGCATACAGGGTGTAAATTTGAAAACTTTCAATGCGTATATCTCGCGAAATAAAAAAGGTAGAAAAACGCCGCTTGGCACAAATGCTAAAGTGTTAGGAAGAACTAGAACCACCATATTTCAGTGAAGGGATGAGTCACCCTGTCAGCGCAACACACCCCAACATTGAAATGTCAAATGGCACTACCTCTTTTGGGATACCTCTCATTCAGTAGTATTCACCTGTACAAGACTTTTTTTCCACCTACTACAGGGTGTACGAAAAACATTAAGTCGAGGGTCTAAATTTGAAAACTTTCAATGCGAATATCTCGCTAGATAAAAAAGTTGGGAGAATGCCGTTTGGCACAAATGCTACAGAGTTAGGGGGAACTAGAACCACCATACTTCAGTAAAGGGATGAGTCACCCCGTCGGCGCGACACACTCCATCTTTGAAATGTCAAATGGCACTACCTCTTTTCTGATACCTCAAATGAACGGTCTCAGTCAGTAGCATTCACCTGTACAATACTTATTTTCCACCCACTACAGGGTGAACGGAAAACATAAAGTCGAATAAAATAAAATGCAGAATGCCGATATATTCCAAGAGATGTGTTCCAAAATGTTAGAATGGCATTTGAACATCGATTATACTATTGCTTACAACAGAATGGAATGCATTTTGAACATCTGATCAAATCAAATATTTTTTTAACACAATTCATTTTATTTTATTCAAATTTATATTTTTCGTACACCCTGTAGTGGGTCGAAAAAAAGTCTTGTACAGGTGAATACCACTGACTGAGACTGTTCATTTGTGGCATCACAAAAGAGGTAGTGCCATTTGACATTTCAAAGTTGGGGTGTGTCGCGCCGACGGGGTGACTCATACCTTGACCGAAATATGGTGGTTCTAGTTCCCACTTACTCTTTAGCATTTTTGCCAAACGGCGTTTTTCTAACTTTTTTCTTTCGCGAGATATTCGCATTGAAAGTTTTCAAATTTATAGCCTGTATATTTCACAAATGAAAGATTTTTCGAAGAGAATTAAGATAATTATGATGAGAAAAGCTGTCAATCAAGTTCTTGTGGATCAGCTCTCATTACGAGAGAGTGCAGAAATCAATGGGCTAAAATTTCAAACATTAGCAAGATATGTAAAGGAACAAAAATGATGACACCTAAATATGACTCCAGGAAAATATTTACGGATACTGAGGAAGCCAGTCTGGCTGATTACATAATCCAGTGCAACAGGATGTGTTATGGAAAGTCTACTAAAGATATGCATCCGTGTGCCGTGTGATTGCGTACGAATTGGCAATAGCAAATGAAAAGGAGATCCCAAGTAATTGGAAGACCAATGAACGAGCTGGTATCGACTGGTTTCAGTCGTTTATGAAGCGACATCCAGCGTTGAGTATCAGACAACCTGAGAGTTGTAGTGTGTCAAGGGCCACTTTCAACCAACACAATGTTTCGCTCTTTTTCGACAATCTTCAAAATGTGTTGGAAAGAACAAAAGTATTTTCGGACCCATCCAGGATTTTTAATCTTGACGAATCTGCAACTACTACTGTGCAGAAACCAAAGAAGGTAGTAGCTGAAAGAGGCATCAAACAAGTTAGTAAATGCACAAGTGCAGAGCGTGGGACTTTGGTAACGACATGCTGTATGATCAATGCTGCTGGAAATACTCTTCCGCCGGTGATGATATTTCCAAGGAAAAAATTCAAGGATCACATGATCACTGACGCGCCACCAGGAACTCTAGGACTAGCAAATCCTTCTGGGTGGATGACGACAGAATTGTTCGGAAAAGTAATGGAACATTTCATTGAAAAAACTTCTAGTTCGAAAGATAATCCCTGTTTATTGATCATAGATAATCATGAAAGCCACATCTCAGTGGGAACATTGAATCTAGCCAAAGACAATGGGGTAACTATTGTTACCTCACCATCACATTGCTCCAACAAACTTCAGCCGCTCGATGTGTCAGTTTTTTATTCATTCAAAGCATTCCATAAGATTTTAGATTTAGTTTTTTCAGATGATTTAACCATCAAAGTTGAACACTCATTTTCTAATTCGCTCAGTAATCACTCAGCCGATCTATATCATCCCATATTAGAACTTGAAATCAATTATAATAGTGCAAATCTCACGTCACATACCATTAGAGAGAAAGTATTACTATTTTATAAAGGTGATTATCCTAGGCTTAATGAATTTCTCCATAACATTGATTGGACCTTTTTATCTTCAATTGATGACATTGACGTTGCTGTTCAAGCTTTTTACGAAATTTTATCCGAAGGGTTTCTTCAGTTTGTTCCACAAAGTTACAAAACTCTTTCTAAGTATCCTAAATGGTACAGCAGCCATCTAATAAAGTTGATAAAATTCAAAAATAAATTACATAAGAAGTTCAAAAATTCTGGGTCTGAAGAAGATTATTTAGAATATTCAAAACTACGGAAAGAAACTAAATACCATATTGATATGTGCTATTTAGTTTATTTATCAAACACTGAACACATGATGACCAACAATATCAAGTATTTTTGGTCTTATGTAAATTCCTTGCAGAAAGAACATGGTTTGCCAAAAATAATGGAATATGATGGTAACTGTCTGGAAACCCCACAGGAAATAGCTAATGCTTTCGCTGAACACTTCCAATCGTGCTTCAAAATAACAGAACCTCAAAACATGTTAAACATAAATACTATTCAACATGCTTTCTCACTACATGATCATACTTTCACTGATAACGAAATTCAAAACAAATTAAAAAATTTGGATAAAAATAAAAGTGCTGGTCCTGACGGGATTCCACCTATCGTATTGATCAACTGTTGCCAATCCCTATCTCAACCACTTAAAATTATTTTCCAGAAATCATTCAATTTGGGAGTCTTTCCTAACACTTGGAAAAAATCATTTCTCTCTCCTATTTTCAAATCAGGGGGTAAAAATGATATCAAAAATTATAGGGGCATTTCCAAAATTTCGTGTATCCCAAAAGTGTATGAATCTATACTTACGGATGAGCTATTTGAAACTTCTAAACATATTATATCAGAACAACAACATGGTTTCTTTAAAGGTCGATCAACCGCCACCAATCTTGGTGTTTTCCAGAATACGGTGTGTAATAAACTTGAGAGGGGTTACCAGGTGGATGTTATTTATACAGATCTTGCTAAAGCTTTTGACTCAGTAAATCATAAGCTGTTAATAGCTAAGTTGGAGGGATTAGGTGTGGTTGGCAGCTTTTTGGCACTGATAAAGTCTTATTTGAGCAGTAGAACACAGTACGTAAAAATTTCTAACAGTACATCAAATCCAATCTATGTGACTTCTGGAGTCCCCCAAGGGTCCCACATTGGTCCTATACTGTTCTTATTATTCATAAATGATGTCACTGATCTATTTCAAAATTCCACAGTATCACTCTATGCTGACGATCTCAAATTTTATAAAGAAGTAACTTGTTTGAATGACTGCCAGATTATCCAACAAGACTTGGAGAAGTTTTGTAACTTTTGTGAACTGAATTTATTAGATATAAATGTTGATAAATGCAAGGTGATGCGTTTTTATAGAATACAAAATCCAATTGTATGTAATTATTTTATTGATAATGTCAATTTACAGTCTGTTGAATATATAAGTGATTTAGGTGTTGTGTTCGACAAAGACCTTAGTTTCAACCATCACATAAATAGTATTTGCAATAAGGCCTTGAGAATGCTTGGATTTGTGAAAAGACACACTCAAAATATATCCAATATTGAATCGATAAAAACATTATATCTATCGTTGGTACGTAGTGTTCTGGAATACAACAGCATAATCTGGTCGCCATTTTATCTTGGTCACAAGGAAAAACTTGAAAGAGTTCAGAATCGTTTTACAAAATTCATAATCTATAAAATGAGAATGTCTTTTCATGGATTTGATGCTACTACGAGGCTCACAATAGTTAACATTCAAACTCTTGAAGACAGGCGCAAACTTGCTCTGATCTTGTTTCTGCACAAAATTTTTAATAACTCCATCGATTGCTCTGATATCCTGAACAAATTGTCCATAAATGCTACTCCTAGGAATACTAGAAATAGGCAGTTTTTCTATTTGCAAAATCACCGAACTAATTATGGCAGCACTGCATTCACATCTAAACTTCAGAAGAATTACAATGATCATTTTGCTTCCCTCGATATTTTCAATATTTCATTGAGTCGCCTTAAATCACAAGCAAATCACAAGCTGCGGTCAGAATTTGAATTAGTACATACATAGTTTTATGTGTATTTTTTGTATCCTATATTTATATAGTTTTTATGATTTTTAACGTGTTGAATGTTTATTGTTATATAACTTATATTTTATACTTTATGTACCATTTGGAATTATATATTATTCTGTGGTGTACTTTGATGAATAAATAAATAAATAAATAAATAAATAATGCTGCGGTCGATAGTTGGCTACTTGCTCACCCAGGAGTTCCGATGAATATTTATGCAATAGCTAGTTGCGTTGGTCAAGCTTTCCAGAAGTCGATGATACCTTCCAACATTACTTCGGGATTTAGAAAAACTGGAATATATCCGTTTGATAGGCACATTTTTACAGAGGTCGATTTCCTGACGAGTAAAGTGACAGATCGATCCAAAATCATCGAGCCTGGCAGCCGCCTAATAGAATCAACACAAGACGGACAAAATTTAGAAAGTCAACAACCATGTCATTCGCATAACAACTTGTCTACAGATGAAGAAGTAATTGTCACAAATGAAGATACTGTAGTGAAAACGGACTCATTTGTTTCTCCACACGAATTAATCGGATTTTCTACCGCGAAAGCTCTGAAAAATGCTAGGAAGGGTCGGGTTGAAGGGAGGAGTGGAATAATAACTGATACTCCAGAGAAGAGTGCCATAGAGGAGAGAGCACAAGAAAAATCAAGAAGGCAGTCGGTCGTCAAAAAATGTCTAAAAAAGGAAAGATCAAAGAACTGTATTCATCTGAATCAGAAGAAATTGAATTCACTGATCAGGAAACTGATGACGAGCTAGATGATGAAAATGAGGCATGTCCAGAAGAGATCAACTTTGAGCCAATTTGCAGAATGCCATAATCAGGAGAATATGTTCTGGTAGAATTCTCAGACAAAAAAAGAGTTTATTACATCGCTAAATTAATAGAATCCGGTACAGACATATTGGTTAGTTATCTGAGGAAGAGTAATAAGGTCTGTAACAGTTTCGTTTTTCCTGCTATTCCTGATGAAGCAGCAGTTGAACTGAATGATATCAAAATGATTTCACCAGATCCAGTTCAGATCGGAACTACCAAAAGGCAGCACGGTCTTATCAAGTTTGGTATAAATTTTGACTCAATAACATTAAGATAAATGTGCATTTCCTCGTGAATTTATGAATAATTTTTGTGAATCTACCACTGATGTTATGTTTTACAACCATGCAAATGGAGTTTTTTATATTTCTCAAATGAATGAAGTTTTTTTCATCAGAGAAATTCTATTGACTGTATTGTCTCATCGTACCCCACATGTTGGGCCACAATGAGACAAAAACACAAAAAAAAATCATAATTCAATCAATTCCCACTTTTTCGAGTTGATTTTGATATACATCATGTGAAGAAAGTCCAAATTATACTTGAAAAAAATATTGGTAAATGGATAAAATCAGGATTTTTTGTATTCAATAAACGAAATTTTGTGTCGCACTGGCCCATCCTCCCCTGCATAACATAAGGTCGAAATAAACAAGATGGCAGACACAGGTAAATCTTAATAATTTCGATAGTTCAATGTAAACGTTTTCTCAGTATAATATCGAATCATTGGCTAGAATCACGACGCATTATTGGCTAAACCACCAAAATGTCAGATGTTCAAATGTGAAAAAAATTAAATCATTTCAACCACGTAAAAACGCCGGTCTCTTGAAACGTAATAACAGTCCCTCTAAAACAAGGATCGATGTTATGGGTGTGATATATGTTATGTTTCACCCCATATTATATGTAGTTATAACATTCATTGTTTAACAAATACATTCAGAGATTGTCATTAAGGAAATGTCAATGATTTATAGAATAAAACTCTAAGAAAGTTAATTCTCGTTATTCATGAATAAATCAATACATTACAATTTGCGACAAGGTAAATGAGCATTACGGAGCAGGACGCTGCAGGCACAGAATACCAAAGAATCAGGTCCAACTCTCGATGGCGGGATAAGTTCGTGCATCCAGTCGGTGCATCTGCGTCGGCCATGTTATGGGAGTAGAAATGTTTCACTTCATTAGCGTCGTTTATCACTCGTTTAACCACGAAAAATTGTGTTCAGAGGTGGCGTGTATATTTATATCGTTTGGATTTGTGCACTGACTAATACTATCCAGTGGATTTTTGTGATTGTTTTCTTGTTTAGCGTGTTCAGTTTCTTATTATTGGTGTTTATTAGTATCTCAGTTATCTGAAAGAAACAACATCATGAGCAAACGCAAAGCTGGAATGATTTGTTCAGCAAGAAATTGCGAAAATAAATCATATAACTGCGATTTATCATTCTTCACGTTTCCAAAAGATCCAGCAAGGTGAGTTTATATTGTTCCTTTTATACTTTTTGAATTTTTCTATGAGTAAGTATTCAGGAAGTACCTGTTGTGGAATAATTTTATAAAGCAAGAATTCAGATAACCATAACTTTCGGCATGGACACATTTTTAGACCAATCAGAACGATTCCAGCTATGGCAGTCGATTCAAATATCTATATTTCTTTTGAAAAAAAAAATGGAAATACCTACCAAACCTTAGAGCAGAATTATATAACTTTCATGATGCTATTCTCAATTTTGTTCTTTTTTTTTTCAATAAATAGAACAAGTGGATATCATTATTTCTATTGACGTAATATTGGTTAACAAACGGACCTTATTTTGTATTTATTTATCATGCCAGCTCTACCTAAATGAAGATTAAGGATTATTATCAGATTTATTGTTATCTTTATTTTCAGAGCCCGGATATGGTTAATTGCATGTGGCCGCGATGATCTTCAACAGAAATTGGGTACTTTGGGTTCACACAGACTGTGTGCAGCTCATTTTGAGGACAATATGTTCTTGAATGATTTGAAAAACCGTTTATTACCAACTGCTCAGCCTATAATATTTCCTCAAGTGATAGAAGCAGGTGTTCTAGAAGAGCACAATTATATTCTCAGAGGAAGAATTACTGAAAGGCCTCAGAATGGTAAGTTAAACTATTTCAAGAACATATTATTTATTTTTTGAGATGATGAATTCAGAACACTAACCAAATGCAGCAGAAAAGTCACTGTGCTGAGGATTCGACTCAGATTTGAAGTTAACCTGAAGGAAAATCAATCAATTTCATGCCAATTATCCCAAATTTTACAGAAATACAAAAATACCATTAGGGGACACCAGGACACCCTTTGAATAATTTCATTTCAATATTCATGGCATGGAAATCAATACATTGAAATTGAGTAGTTGTAGCTGTCAAATAATCACATATTATATTTCTAGTTACTTCAGCTGTACCTGAAAACATAGATGACCAACCCAGGAAAATAAGAATCATCGGAAAATATTTGCTGGCAGGACCTAGTACAAGTGGAACAGTCTCTACTGTACTATCAGCGGCACCTGCAGTTAACGTGAACCTCCTGAAGAAATCATTCATCATGATGATTTGCTAGTTGAGGAAATGACGAATGTGGAAGTTTCTTCTGCACTACCAGTACCACTTCCTTTAGCAAGTCGTTCGTTTAGTCCAAGCAGCACACAAACATCCTCCAGTTTATCAGCTGACTCACCAAGGAAAATTAAGTTGAGAAGATCAATAAAGAGTTTGAGGAATGAGAATGACAAGTTAAAGAAACAAAGTGAAAAGTTACAGCAAGAGGTTAATGAGGCATCAGATCATGCTTTGAGTACTATTTCCATCCAGCAATATATGACATTGACCCATAAGTTCTGCCCCTCACAGGAATTGGCAAATTTTATCAACACTCAAATATCTCTTATCCAAAAACAGTCTAAAGGTCGTAGATATTCTGTTGAGTTCAAAAACGAATGCCTTGCTTTATATTTTACTAGTCCAAAGTTATATAAAAAAAAGTTAATGTCACAATTCTGTTTACCATCACCAACAACTTTATTGAGACTTGTAAAAAACTTGACTGTGCAACCGGGTTTAATTAATGCTAAACTTATTGAAATTCTTCGAATTAAAATCGCCAGTTTTCCTGATGATGATAAACTTTGCACTTTATGTGTGGATGAAATGAGCATAAAAGCAAATTTATTTTATGCTACAGGCTCAGATGGTATTGTTGGTTTGGAGGATGATGGTACATCGAAGGTGTTCAAGCCTGCACTAACAGCAACTGTTTTCATGATTAGAGGCATCAAAAATAGGTGGAGCCAACCAATTTGTTATACATTTTTCCATTCAACTTGTCCTGCAAAACAATTGAAAGATACTATTTTTGAAATAGTAAATATGTTGAAAGGAATTGGAGAGAAAGGAGTTTAAGGGTTTGTCTTTTAGTGAGTGATATGGGTTCGAATAATATTCAAATGTCCAAGCATTTGCAGGTAACTCCAGATCATCCTTATTTCTTTGTCAATGATCTAAAAGTAGTGTATATGTTCGACACTCCTCATTTAATCAAAACAGTTAGAAATAATTTGAGGAAACATAATTTCAAAAAGTCAGATGGGTATGAAATATGTTGGAAATATATTGAGGAATTTTATAATCAGGATAAAAAATACCCTATTAGAGCTGCCCCCAAATTGACAGATTCTCATATAGCTCCAAATAATTTTGAAAAAATGAAGGTGAAATATGCAACACAAGTCTTTAGTCAAACAGTTGCCTCTGGACTTAATTTAGGTTTGGAGCAATACCTGCTAGTGCTGTCGCAACAGCAGAATTTGTCGAGATGATGGACAAGTTGTTTGACCTGTTGAACTCGTCTCATACCTCGAGTGCAAAAAAAATTAATAGGGCTTTCAAGGGAGAACAATATCAAATTGATTTTTTTAAAGAATGTCTGCAATTTTTCAATGAGATAGAGATAATAGACAAAAGTGGTGAAGATGTAGGTAACTAACAGAATCAAATTTTTAAATTGTTTCAGAATCACTATTAACGAATTGATACAGTTGTGGGATTGTTGGCTGAAAGAAACCTATATTTTCGTTTTCACTCGAAGGTTAAACCAGGATTGTTTAGAAAATTACTTTGGGACCATTCGCCAACAAAATGGTAATTGTATCAATCCAACTGCTATTCAATTCCAGAGAAGCTTCAAAAAACTATTATGTGTCAAATTATTTCATTCAGGTACAGAGAATTGTGAAGGTGATACAGATAATATGCTACTAAGATTGAGTGATATTCAAAATGATCCTGATGTTGCAATATCTCCTTCAGTGTCCTCTGTACAAGAAAATGAACCAGTTATTGATGGCGACTATCAGAAATTTGATATTTTAGAAAAAAAATTTGAACGATATGTTTGTGGCTATCTCATGAAAAAATGCTCAGCTATTCATACATGCTCAATTTGTCAAGATTATGCCAGACGTGTTGAGAACTTAGATGATACAACATTATTTTGTTATTTGAAGGCATATGAGACTGAGAATGTAAGTACATTTGGTAATTTAATGATGCCTGATGATAGCTTTGTGATGTACATTTCCAACTTGGAAAATTTATTCAGAAATAACTTTGAAGAACTCAGCATTCAGAATAATACTGTCAAACAGTTGATAAATTTGAGTGGTGATATTTCTTTTGAACATCCTTGTGAACATTTTCCTCTAACTTATCTCAAGAAATTGTTTTTTAGATCTAGACTATTCTTCACACTCAAATTTATCAATAGGAATTTCAAGTTAATCAATAAGAATAAACTCATAATTTGGAGACATCACTAAACTAATGTAATGATGTTCTTGTAATTCGTTTATTCATTAATCATTATTCTTCACATACTCAACAGGTCAGAGAAATATATAGTGTTTACATAATTATTCAATTTCTACATTCTTCCTAAACCGTTTTTAGTCAGACCAGATAAATCGATTAATTCAATTTTGTGTATATTATATTCAATGCTCTCATATTCAATTCTAGTCAATTTCGAGTGATAGTTCTTACTATACATAGTAAAAGTGAAGTGTTTTCAATTCCGTTTAGTAAACCTTCATGCAGCTCATTTTACGTGATACTCTGCAATCATACTAATACATAATATATTGTTCAATAATCTTGTAAGTACGGACCTGAACTGTTGGTCCCATAATTTATGAAGACGATCCTGACTTTCTACTCTCAAAACATGGCTGCCACTCATTCGAGGTCAAATAATTAGGCTGCCAAAGATCAAAGGCCCCGCTACTGAGTGCATGTTCTGATTCTTTGGTATTCTGTGCTGCAGGTGATCTTCCAAATCCAGAACGAACAGTTAAGATGAGTGTATTGCGAGGAGCCATTGGAACTATTCCTGAATTTGATATTGGAGCAGACTAGGTTCAGCGAATTATGTGGAGGGTGAGAAGAAAGTCGCAGTTCTTCTGACATTAATTGGTGAGCAAGCTTACTCAATTTTAAGAGATCTTTGTGATCCTGATCTTCCAAAAATGAAGTCATATGAAAAATTATGCAATATTATGAAAGGTCATTTTTCGAAAAAGATAAGGCTGAAATCATATGATGGAAAAATAATACATCCCGAAGGCGAGATTTTTGCTAGAATGCAGTATCGAGATTTGATTAAAAAAATTGCAAACTCATTGTTGTTAAAAATGGTTCAATACCGTTGTTAGGTAGATATGTGATAAATGTAACCAATTTCAAGATTGGCAATAATGATGAGACATTCATTAATAACATTGATTCTAGTATAATGGCTTAAATATGTTATCAACAAAATATGATGAATTTTTCAAAGAGGAATTGGGTGTGTACAAATATGGAAACATTTAATTGAAATTAAAAGATGGAGTCAGACCAATTTTTTGCAAACCTCGACCTATTCCATTTGTATTTAAACAAGTTATCAATGAAGAGCTGGACGAGTTGGAAAAACGAGGGGTGATTTCTTTGGTAGAAAACTGAGATTATGCGCGGATTATAAAATCACAATCGATAGGTTTTGCAGCTCTTCAAGGAGATAAATTCACCAAATTAGATCTATCTAATGCATATAATCAACTCGAGTTGACTGATGAAACAAAGAGCTTATTCTCTTGGAGCACCCATTGAGGTATATATCAGTTAAGGCGTTTACCGTTTGGAACGAAACCAGCTTTTGTTTGGTCGAAAGATTGTGAAAAATCATTTTCTGAAGCAAAAAAGGCAATATCTTCGGATCAGTGTTTGACACATTTTGATCCTAGTGTACCAATTATATTAGTTTGTGATGCATCTAAAGTAGGTATCGGGGAAGTACTATTACATGTTTATCCAGATGGAACGGAAAGGTCTATCAGTTCTGCATCTCGTGTTTTGAGTTAATGTGAATGTCAATATTCAGTTATTCATAAGGAAGCACTTGCAACTTATTGGGGGGTATCTAAATTTTACCAATATCCCCAAATGGCTGCTGGAAGACTCCAAAGATGATGGGCAATTTTGCTCAGTGGTTTCAATTATACAGAATGGGGGAGCTGACGGTTTGTCTCGTTACCTTTACTTACAGTTGATTCTTTTGAAACCGAATTTGATTATTCCAATTTCTTGGTAGAGGAACGAATACCTATCAATTCAGATCATATCAGAAGGGAAATCAGAACGGATTCAACAGTAAGTAACGTATTTCAATTTACTAGGAAAAGTTAGCCAGAAGAAATATCAGAATCATTGAAACCTTACTCAAGTAGGGCACCTGAGATAAGTATTGATAATGGTTTACCAATGTGGGGATACAGGGTGTTAATTCCAAACAAATGCTGGGGACAATTGTTGGACGAGATTCATGGGGCTCATAATGGAGCAGTTAAAATGAAGATATCAACAAGACAATATGTTTAGTGACCAAAATTAGATATTTTGAAAATTGCCATTCTTGTATGAATAATTCCAAATGCCCAAATTAAGTGCCACTGAATAAATTTAATAAAGGTTAATTTTTATTCCACAGAATTCATATTGATTATATAGGTCCTTTTGAAGGGAGAACCTTCCTGATTATTACGGATTCATTTTCAAAATGGCCTGAAGTGTATGAGATGTCAAGAAAAGATGGTATGGTTTGTCAAATACCATTGCAGCCGATAATGGATCTTCATATGTTTCATTAGAATTTCAGATGGAATTATTCATATAATTTCACCTCCCTATCATCCTGGTACAAATGGTGCGGCCAAAAATAGTGTAAAAACTTTCAAATATGCAATTAACAAACTTTTATGTAACACAAAAAATAATTTTAATTTTTCTACTATGATAAGCAAATATTTATTCTCGTATCGGAACACTCCTCATTGTACTGTTAAGACGCGTCCCGATCTTCTGCCTCGCCCAGTAGTAGAAAATATGCAAGAGGGACAAATTCGTTTTCATCATGAGAATAGAATAGTGGACTTTGAGGAAGGGGAAATTATTCATGTAACAATATTTGAAAATAGTTTCAAAAAGTCATCTCGGACGAAGGCAGTTGTTGTAAAGAGGACTGTGAAAGATAATTGCATTTGTTCACCCGTAGATTATCATAGATTGACATGGAAAAGACATGCCAATCATATGATCAAAGTCGGAGAATTTTATACTCATATAGCAAATAGAAGTGAAAATGAAAGTATGTCTTGTAGTCTTACTCCACACTCCACTTCTAGTTCAGGTAATCAGATTACTGATAGCATAGATCCTAGGACTAGGGTAGATGATACCGAAAATATAGGAAATAATTCTAACAGTTCAGGTAATATTGTAAATTCGGACTTAGTTGAGAATACAGTTGTTACTTGCGATTCTGATGACCATGTTACTCAAAGAGATAGTATTGTATCCATAGATAGACCTCGCACAGGTTCGACCACCAGATCGTTTGAGTTATGAACGATTTTAAAGGGGGAGGTATGTGATATATGTTACGTTTCACCCTATATTATATGTAGTTATGACATTCATTGTTTAACAAATAGATTTAAAAATTGTCATAGAGGAAATGTCAATGATTTATAGAATAAAACTTTATGAAAGATAATCCTCGTTATTCATAAATAAATCATTACAATAGGTTCCGGCCTAACGAATATTCAGAAAACATAGTCACAATTAAATACGACAGGTGTACCAAGTAATCGTATAAAGGCAATATGTATCAATAAACAATGATAAACTGCTTTGAATGGCATTAGAGTACCTTACGAATGATTTATTGAAAAATGTATTACATTTAATAGACCTGTGGTATATTGTCGATGAAAATCCCATGTCATTCTATTTGGAATACCACGATAGTACATACTTGGTATTTTTTTCATTAAAACACGTTGAGCGTCAAGCCAAATTTTAAAAAAAGTCGTTATGGGCCGAAATGATTTTTTGATAGATATTGAGCATATATAAGTGGTGTGTGAACCATTTTGTGATATTTTCAAAACAAAAATATTATGTAAGCTCATGAGGTGTAGGTCCCATAGGACCTACGCGGTCCACCATACTATGAAATGCTGTTACTGGACCGTTGGCCCCACTGTTCAATGAAGTAAACGGCCGTTTTCGCCGTAAAAACCACTGCGACGCAACAATAGACACCGAGTCGACTGCCAACGTGTTGTTCGTCCTAGTTTCACTGTGTGGACTTAGTTATAAATATTGGTGTGAATTTATCAAGAAAGTAAGCAATCATAGTGATATTGATTTTGGATTAGCGATTTGATTCATATGGTATGTAGTTTCAACGTTGAAATATGAGCTGGCATAGAAATTCCATTGCATAACCTCAGGTCTTCAAAGTTTTGTTTGCGTTCAGGAGATTAACAGTCCGAAACCATCAAAAGCATGCGCAGTTTCACAAAACTTTCCGCATTTTTCGAGTTCTGTGGAATGCTCATGCTTCTGATGGTTTCGGATTGTTGATTTTCTGAACGCGTACAAACCTATGTATAACTATGTAACTATTGATCATATCCCATTACAGATGAACTGGAATAGAAAAAGAGTTCTCACGTCCCAAGAGTTAGTAAGAATTGTAGAAACAATAGACATGTCTAATGAAGAATTTGATGTATCCCTCTCCGCTATTTTATCCTGAGGACAATACTGACAGTAGTACTGACTCTGATACAGAGTCTGAAAAAGAAAATAGGGTTGCTGGAAAGTGACGGAAGAGAAAGAAAAACTTTTCAGTACCAACAGTATCAGGTCAATTTAAAAAACGTAAGAAAGCTTTCAATTATGAGAATGATTCACCAAGACGGCCTGCTCTACAATGTTTACATGTATCTGATTCTGCAGAAGAAGACAATATTCCTCTCTCTATTTTCTTGAGAAGAAGCGGACAATCTATGGAAACAAATCATAATACTACCACACCTTCATCAGGACAGTCTACTTCACATCGTTTCCTGATATCACATTCTGATGACAAGGAAAACGACTCCTCCGGTTTGGATAGGAGCAGTTCAGATGCTGATCAAGTGAATGACCAACCAAATTCCCAAGCTGTTCAACAAATCGATCATTATTTTGCAGCAAGAAGTGAAAATGATGATTGGATTATGCCCACAGGTAATCAACCACGAATAACGGAATATCAAGGAGGTGGAGGGGTTGATCCTCATGTAGCCGCTCTTCTAGCTCATTGTGAACCTGTTGATGTTTATAATGCAATCGTTGACGAAGGAATTTGGACAATGATCACAGATCAGACTAATTTATATGCCACCCAGCAATTATTAGCTCAGGATGTCGCTCCACAGTCCCGGCTGCATGATTGGAATCCTGTTACTGTAAATGAAATGAAGACTTTTATTGGACTAGTAATGTGGATGGATTTGGTGAAGTTGCCATATCTTAGGGATTATTGGAGTCAACATCCGATTGATGTGAGATTTTCCCGATCAAAAATGACCAGAAATAGATTTGAGCTAATTTTGACGATGCTTCATTTCTCCTATAACGAAAAGTGTCTCATTAGATATAGATTATACAAGATTGAACCCCTGCTTGATGTTTTGTTGAAGAATTTTCAGAATCTATATATATCCCGCATGACCATATTTGTGTAGATGAAACCATGGTTCCTTTTAGAGGGCGACTTATTCTCAGACAGTACATGAAGCAGAAGCGACATAAATACGGAATCAAATTGTTCAAGTTATGTACAGGTCATGGTTACACATATAATTTGAGAATATACGCCGGTAAAAACTTAGAAACAGAAAAAACCGTCCCTTCCGATGTGGTAATGTAATTAGCAGGTGGATTACTGAACATGGGTAGGACGATGATAACTGACAATTGGTATACAAGCCTTGTTTTAGCTAATCAACTTCTGGATGCTAACACACACCTAATTGGAACATTACGTTCCAATCGGAAAAGAATTCCCAAAGAAGTTACTAAAAACAAGAAAATGAAGAAGGGCGAAGTTATTGCTAGAGAGAATAGAAGAGGTATATCAGTTCTAAATTGGAAAGACCAGCGAAATGTTCTGATGTTATCTACCAAGCATTCCGACGAACAAGTAGATATAGAGGTAGCACTAAACTGAAACCAAAAATGATAGTGGAGTACAACAATGGGAAATCATCTGTCGATGTGTCAGATCAGATTGGTGCTTATAACAACCCGCTACGTAAATCACTAAAATGGTACCGCGTATTGGGATTTGAACTGTTACTCACAACTGCAGTGGTCAACTCCCACATTATATATAAATAAATACATAATGAGAAAAAATCGATAACTGATTTCAAAAAGGATCTAATTGTGCAATTGACTAGAGAACCAAGGAATATTCCACAAACTACGTCTAATAGAAATCATCATCTAGAAACAAAAACAGGACCCAGCCATGCAGTAAGGCGGTTCTGTACGAATTGCTATAAGATTATTGCTGCAAAAGATGGACGAAAAGTTGCCCAGAATAGGACCGGAAAAATCACCACGTATTGTGATGATATTGTGATGATTGCGAGGGAAAGCCAGCACTTTGCCTAGATTGTTTCAATCTATTACACTAAAAACTGTTTTTTGACGTATAAATGTGAAATTATCTTTATACTTTCATTCCATTTCATAGTTCAATTCTCTTCTTTTTATTACTGAAAATTTTATAAAGAAAATCTTTATTTATATTTCGACAGTATTTTTCAAACCTAGAGACCACATTCACATGTAAACAAAAATTTCGTTGTCCGTGTAGAAATTATTATCCTAAGGGACCGTGACGGTCCGCCCATACCATCTAACACTTTATCGAAGAGTCCCAACGGTCCAAAATTAATATAACAAATGGTAACATAGTTTAGGTCCCTGTGGCCCTACCCGGTCTGAGTGAACCATGAGCTGACGGTCCCTTGGGATGCTCATGGCGCTCAACGTGTTAATTTCAACAAAAATATAAACATTTTGTGACTTTCATGTTACATAAATGGAATGGAATAGGAGTAGATTAAGACTAGGTACTGTTTGCAAATGATTGATGTTCGACACTATAAAATAGTATATCGAAGACTGGAACCATTGGCACGATGATACACTACACTGTTTTACCACTAACCAAACCGTTTTTTATACGCCTCGACATGTGTTTCAAGAGGTAAAACAGTGGACTATAAAATAGAATGACTGCCATTAATTCTTTGACATAAAAAGCATCAAATTTTTTAAAAAAGAATGAATCTAGGACACAGTTGTTTTTGTTGAGGTTATTTGGCATTACCATAGCTATGGTATCCGAGCTGTTTAAGTCGCTTAAATTCGCTACTATGCATTTTTCTCCAAACATGTGTGATTCTTGGTTGTAATCCTGGCAGCACCACGCCACTCTAGAAGTGATTCGGAATTAACTAGGAGATGTAGGTCCCGCTCTTCATAACCTCGCACAAGTTTCGACTTCTGGAGAATTGGTTCTCAACTTCGAAGTTGTGACCAACAAATTTCACAAGTTACTGTAGTTAGTCATTTTATAGGATATCATTTAGCTTATCTACAGAAGATTTACTTCAATTATTATTGTCTTCTTTCTTTATGTCAACGTGTTCTTTTTTGACCATGAGGACCTCATTATATTCGACTTCGATTTTGCACGACTCATGAGTTACGTCATCAAAGTTTCTTTTGAATTGTACGGAAGGATCAACACTTTGCTTCTCATCTGAAATGTATCCTAATTTTTCAGTAGTGTACAAACAATCATGAGTTGTTAAATGTTCGTTGCTTCTAAATGTTTGGTGGCATAATTCACACACAAAACCTTGTTCATCAATGTGAACCGTCATGTGTCTAGTCAACAAGCTCTTCGTTATGAATTTCTTGGGACAAATACTACAGTTGAACATGGTTTCCTCAGCATGGACCCTCTTGTGAAGAGTGAACTTACCCTTACTTCTGAAAGTCTTGAGGCAAATATCACATTTGAATGGTTTTTCACCTGTGTGCACCATAATATGTGTGGTTAAATCTCTTTTCGAAGCACATTTTTTGTAGCAAGTTTCACATTCGAATGGTTTTACTCTGGTGTGAATTTTGGAATGTTTAGTCAAATCGCTTTTCGTGATGAATTTTTTGGGACAAACATTACATTTGAATGGCCTTTCACCGGTATGCATCATAGTGTGTCTTGTCAAATCTTTATTTGTGACATATTTTTTGTGACAAATATTACATTCTAACGGTTTTTCACCAGTGTGAACCATGATATGTCTAGTCAAATCTTGTTTGGAAATGAATCTCTTGTAGCAAACATTACATTCGAATGGTTTGTCACCAGTATGAATCATAATATGTGTGACCAAATCTTTCTTTCTGGTGTATTGTTTGCGGCAAATATCACACTGAAATGGTTTTTCATCGCTGTGAATAATAGCGTGGCTATTCATATCACTTTTTGTACTGAACATTTTGTGGCAAATGTCACATTTGAATAGTTTTTCACCGGTGTGAAGCTTAACGTGTCTAGCCAAATATCGTTTCATGGTATATTTATTGTGGCAGATATGGCACTCGAATGATTTTTCATCGGCGTGAATATCTTCATGTCTTTTCAAATCCCTTTTTGTTCTAAACTTTTTTTGACATATTGCACACTCGAATGATCTTTCATCACTGTGCACCTTAGCGTGATTAGACAATTGTGTCTCCGTGGCATATACATTATTACACATGTCACATTCAAACGGTTTTTCATCAGCGTGTATTGTAATATGTCTATTCAAGGCAATTTTGAAGATAAACATCTTATGGCAAATATCACATTCAAATAGGTTCTCACCGGTGTGTAACATAGCGTGCTTCGACAAATACTGTTTAGAGGTATACTTTTTGTGGCAGACATCACATTCAAATGCCTCATCGGAGTGAATTGTAATATGTCTTGCTAAACTACTCTTCGTTGTAAATTTTTTTTGGCATGTATGACAATGGAATAGTTCTTCACCGGTGTGTACCTTCAGGTGACTAGAATAGTATTTTTTTGTGCAAAATTGTTTATGGCAAATGTCGCATTCGAATGGTTTTTCAGCGGTGTGAGTCATAGTATGTTTATTTAAATCATTCTTTGAAATGAATATTTTATGGCAAATATGACATTTCAGTATTTTTCCAACTGTGTGAACCATAGTCTGTGTGTTGAATTTCTCTTCGTGGTATATTTTCTGCAGTAAATACCAAATTTGAATAATTGTTTTCTTCGTCAATATGATTGGAATCTATTCTTTGGCTAGTCTTCAACTAAGATTGTTATGAATGAATCTGTTTGAACCATCTCACTAGTAAGGTTACTGGGCAGTATGAGTCTTCTGAAGAACTCTTCCTTGGAGGTACTTCAATGATGTAGCACTGGATCGATTCATCAGTACCTGTAAATATACAAAATTCAATTCGCATATATATACAGGGTATTTCAAAAAAACCTGACTCTAGGTGAAACACTGCAAAATAAGTTGGGTTTGTTTAGTAAAAAAATGTCGTAACGGCATCCGTTTTCAAGATACAAGGTGTTGAAAAAATGATTTTTTTACACATTTTTCACGATTACGTCGAAACTACTGGCAACATCGTGATGAAATTTTGTATCGATGTTTTTTGGAACCTGACAAATCGCATGAATTTGTTTTTATATCTGATTCTCATAGTGGGCGCTAGTTTCACGGTTCGTACCGATTAGTTTTGAACATAACTTTTCTGAGGCTAGATTCTCAAACCCAAATTTGATGTGAACTCAAACATCATTCAATTCCGAACCAAAAAGGTACTCTTGGTAAAACTCGATACTGTGTTCCGTTTTCGGAATATTTCGATTTGAAATAATAGCTGATGCTCGTATAAAATGAATTTTATAAGATCAATCATTTGTTTATTCAGATTCAAAACAATAACATCATTCTTGTGGGGTGGTTACTGATTGAACAAAGAATCACAAGTAGAAAATTGAGAAATATTTGACTAGAACCATAAAATAATGAATCAGTTAGAGTAAGTGTTCAAAATGTTCTCCGTTTCCACGAATACACGATTCTATATTTTTTTTCATGATAGCATTATTTTTATAAACGTTTGAGGATCAACTGTAAGGTCATCTAAGTGATGTTCAATTCTGACTTGCAACTCCAGACGTGAATTTACCTCTGTAGCATACACTTTTTGGTTGATACAACGAAACTGTGTAATCCATGTTTTTAGTAAAAGTTGTTCCAATGTTATTCTTGTGAATCATTGTTAAATCAATAAGTTTAGCATTAGAAACATATTGTTTTTTTTTTCGGTTAATACCAGCAACAGTTATCATTTCATCATTTTCAAATCGGAATATTTCGAAAACAGAACACAGTATCGAGTTTCACCAAAAGTAACTTTTTGGTGTGAAATTGAATGATGTTCAAGTTCACATCAGAATCGGATTGAAAAATCTAAAAAAGTAACTACTAGGTACGAACAGTGTAACAAGCGCCATCTATGAGAGTCAGATAGAAAAACAAATTTATGTCATGTGTCAGATTTCAAAAAAAATACATACATAATGTCATTACAATGTTGCCAGTAGTTTCGACATAGTCGTAAACATGTGTAAAAAAATATTTTTTTTCAACACCTTGTATCTTGAAAACGGATGCCGTTACGACATTTTTTTACTGAACAAACCCAACTTATTTTGCAGTGTTCTACCTACCCTATCAAGGGGGTCAGGTTTTGTTGAAACTTCCTGTATATATTTTCATTTCATAGTTAGTGGTCAGGAGACGAGATTTCCGTAGTTTCGAAATTTAAATTTGGCGCGGTAACCGAGGAAGAAAAAATACTGGTTAACACAGAATGAGTAGACATCTTCGTATATTTTCGTTGGTCCATACAAGATGTCACATTTCAGTTATACCCAGAAGATGAAAAAATGAACCAGAAACCTTATATTTTCCAACAACTCTCGAAATAGAGACTACACATATCTACGTATGCGACTAGTGGAAAAAACTAACCTATCATTGGAGAGAAAAAAAACTGGTTAACACAAAACTTATAAAAAGAGTATTTTTTTGGTCCAAACATGGTGTCCCAGAATTTCCTAACCAAATGACATCCCGACATCTCAGTTATATTGAAAGATGAGAAGAATAACCAAAAACTATTTTGAATTATATACACCCTTGAAACCTTATTTCTTTCAACAACTTGTTGACATGACATGACACATTGTTGCAGAAACTATAGAAGATGGAGTTAAGGAGTCAGATATGTAACTTGATATGATCATACCTAAAGGGTTGAAGACAATATGTATACATGGACAATCGTGCAAGCAGCACACGTGAAATAAAAAATGGCGTGCCTCAAGGTTCCGTCTTAGGTCCGCTCTTTTATTCTCTACTCGTTGTCAGTCTAAAATCTGCGAAATTAAATATTTGTATTTTACATTTGCTGAAGACACGGCTTTGACGTATACTGGCACAAATATAGAAGAATTCAACAACCTTGTAATCGAAGATATGAAAAGATATGCCGTGGTAATGACTTAATTGATCTCTTAAATAACGCAATAGCAGACAAAGAAACAATTATAAATGATAAAGATAAAATTATAAGAATGCTAGAGGAAGAATTGAACAAATTAAAAGAAACCCACACAACTCCTAGTTACTCGAGTGTGACAAAAAACTCACAACCATCTCAACATCAGAAAATAACAAACAATGTACCAGCAATAATAATAAAACCCACGATTACTCAAGACTCACAAGTAACCAAGAAGGAAATACAGGACACTATTGATCCCAAAAAGATAAATGTATCAATAAACTCTATACAGACAACAAAGCACGGATGCTTCGTCATCAAATGCAATACGGAAGAAGGAGCTAATAAACTGATAAAAGAAACACAGAAAAATAAAAAACTGGGTGAAAAATATGAAATCAAATTATCTCAGATGAAAAAAACCTAGAATTAAGATCATTACCAGTAGTACAACAATGAATAAAGAAGAAATTGAAGAGTGCTTAAAGAAGCAGAACCAATTCATTGGTCCTGATGATGATATCAATGTTACCTTTGTGAAGCAAATCAATTCTGGAAAACAAATCATCTTCGCTGAATGTACTGGCACAACTTTTTCGAAACTTATGAATTTCAAAAAAATATATGTCGGTTGGGAACGTTGCCCGGTGTACGAAGACCTTAATATTCCAAGATGTAAAACATGCCACGCATATGACCATAAGGACACTAATTGTAGAAACAAGTTAACTTGCCCCTACTGTGGAGGAGAACATAGATCAATCAACTGCCCAAAGGAATACAAGAAGTGCTGTAACTGCCAAAGATCGATGGAAAAATTTGCAAATCTAGAATACGACGTGCATCACGAAGCATATTATAAAGGATGTCCTACATTGAAATTTTATACGCAGATATAAAAACAATATTGATTATAGCTGCAAATAATTGAATTTTCCATAAATTCATCACTTTTTTTTCAATAGATTTTTTTCTATATATACTCATATAATTTTTGTTTCTCAATTTTTCTTTTTATTCATGGATATAAGTGAATTGAATATACTAGATGGTTTAGAAAACGAATTAAAAAGTGAACAAGATATGGAAGCATACTGCATTGATGAATTTATTGAAAAATCTAATGCCTTAATTGTTGATAACGCAAACGTAATCAGAATTCTTCACCTGAACATAAGAAGTATTAGGAAACATTTTGATGAGCTACTGATTTTTTTGGAAACTTGTAAACTTACAGATATTGATGTCATAATACTTGGTGAAACCAGGTGCATTGACTCTGTGGAGGACTTCACAATACCAGGATTCACAAATATTTTTAATGGAAGTAAGCTAAACCAGTGTGACGGAGTTCTCATGTTCGTGAATAGTAGCGTCACTTATGAAATTAAACACACAGTCTTACCTTTAACAAAGGTAACAATATCTAACATTTTAGTCACCTTAAACAATATATCATATAATATCATGCCTTGCTACAGAACACCATCGTCAGCTGATAGCCTGTTCTTAGAAGACGTAGAACATTTTTTATCGGAAACTCCCAGAACAAATGTTGACATCTTAATTGGCGACTTGAATATTGATATCCTTGACGATGGGTCAGTAGTGGCTAATAAATACATTTCTATACTCATGTATTTTGGCTTCACATCACTTATCAACACCCACACAAGAGTAACACCAGAAAGCCAAAGTTGTTTAGATCACATATTTGTACGCAAAAATCTCAATGCGAGAAAATACGAATTTAATCCTTTTGTAATCAACCACGATATAACGGATCACTATCCAATTTTCCTGAATATCAGTTACAATAAATCGCATAACAATAATCCCACCGAAAAACGTGCTGTGAAAATTGACTACATCAAATTCAGAGAATTACTGAGTAAGGCTCAATGGACTGAGGTTTACTCAAGCCAAGATCCTGAAACCGCATGGAGTAACTTTTTCAATAAGTTTATTGACGCTCTTGAGCAATCAAAAACAACTATTTTATTCAGTGTGAAAGAACACAAAAAAATTAAGCCGTGGATTACAAATGCCATAATCAACTCAATAAAACGTAGGGATAAGATGAAAAAAAATGCAATAAAACATAAGCAATGTCCACAGTTATATAATGATTATAAAAATTATAGAAATCAACTAAATAAACTGATTGTACGAGCAAAATCAAATTACTACTCTGAACAAATTATCAATAACAGTAATGATATAAAAAAGTTATTCGAACTGATTAATGAGGCCACTAACAATAATAACAATCCTACATCGATCAATCATATAACTGTTGTAGATGAAAACAAAATACCCTTTTCTGATGATAAAGAGATGGCAAACTACTGCAATACTTATTACTCAAATATAGGAATTAAAATGGCTGAAAAAATTGATGCTCCAATCATTGATACTGAGATGACATTCCCTCAAATAAAACAATCTATGTTTCTATCGCCAGTCGACAGAAATGAAATAATAATGCATATTAAATCCTTGAAGAATAACAGCTCTCCAGGTTTTGACAACATAAACAACAAACTATTGAAAGACAATCATTTACACGTAGTAGATCCTCTAATACACATTTTCAATCTGATTTATTTAAATGGAAAAGTTCCTGATCACTTCAAAAAGTCTATAATAGTGCCAATATTCAAATCGGGTGATAAGAATAGTATAACTAACTTTAGGCCAATTAGCCTCATTAGTGCTTTTGCAAAAATATTTGAAAAATCCCTGAAGAAAAGGTTAAGTGAATTTCTACTAGATAAGAACATTCTAAATAAGAAGCAATATGGGTTCCAGGCAGGAACCAGCACCAGTGATGCCATGTTCGATTTGATAGATCAGATAAAAGATAATTTAGAATCTAACCAAAAATGTATTGGGGTATTTCTAGACCTTGCAAAAGCTTTTGACACGGTGCCCCATGAAAATCTTCTGAACGTTCTTGAACATTACGGAGTGAGGGGCGTCGCGTTAAATGTTTTCAAAAGTTACCTGACAAATAGATCTCAACATGTGAAAATTAGAAACCAAATCAGTGATCCAGTAGATGTTCTCATAGGTGTTCCACAAGGCACAGTACTTGGACCATTGCTTTTCATAACCTACATCAATTCATTACTCTCTTCCAATATAGATGGCACTCTAATATCGTATGCTGATGACACAGTCCTTCTATTCAAAGGTGATTCATGGAACCATGTTAAAATGAAAGCTGAACAAGGTACTCTGATAGTGAAAAGTTGGTTAGAACAACAAACTGAATGAAGTAATTAGTTTAAAGCAATGTGAACACATATACAAAATAGTGAATCACAAACAAAAAACAAATATAAATTCCATGAACAATACATAACCATAACATGAGAAATCAAAATAACATATATAGTTGCCGTCAACAGTATAAGATAATGAAAAATTTTTTAGAAAAACGCATATGTTTTTCCGAGGGGCGAACCGCAGACGAAAATTTGTACACCTGACTTCACATTTTCCTAAGACTTCACTGACTTCATCATGACTTCACTGACTTCATCATGACTTCAATGACTTCATCATGACTTCACTGACTTCATCAAGACTTCAGTGACTTCATCGTGACTTCACTGACTTCATCAAGACTTCACTGACTTCATCGAGACTTCATTAACTTCATTGGTACTTCTTGGGAAAATTTTCATTGAGATATCACGACATTAATTGAAAATTCAATCACGTTGAAGTGACGTCATTATGATCGAATATAATGTATTGATAATGCATATTTTCCAAATATACTCATTAATATTTTATATTTTTCTTGATTCATACCTATAAAACCTCGACTGAGACATAGTTTTCAGAATCTTCAACATTACATTACCCAAGAGAATACATATATCTGATTGTGGGTGGGTTCTCCGAAAATACAAATTATTTCCGTGGTAGAAAGTTGGCAAAATTATGCCAAAAAAATTGAATGAGCCTGGACCTAGGGTTATTTTTTCATTAAGTGAGAGGCTAGACCAATATTTTGTTTGAGTGTATGTATAATGATTGGTTTATTGTGATATATTCCAAATTAACAGAAATGTTCAATATGTGATGTAATGAAATCAACATTGGCAATTCAACGAACATATAGATAAACTGACCACAAAAAACATTTTCATGAATTTCACATCATATACCTAACCTATTCAAAACAGAAAACTCAATAATGAATTTCAAAAATAAATATCTAATGAAACATTCAAATGCATAAAAACAGGTACATACATAATAATTCAGAATCTCAGCAATACCCGAGGCAATTTCAAAACAAAATATTCATCTCTTTTTTTTTCTACAAGTATGGATGAGCCCATTGGCGCGATTGAAAAAATATTTATATACGTGAATTTCACGTTATACAGAGTGTCTGGAGATGAAAAATCGATCAAACTCTTTAGGAAGTAACATAACAAGGATTTTCAACTGCAACAGTTGAAGTAGAACAAATATGGATAATTAAACAACAATAAGTCTTTGAAATTTTCACCTTCCCGATTGATTTCTAACTGTCGATTCCAGAAAAAAATTAGTTTGATGGTTTTATGTGCATGTGTCATCTACCTTTGTTTCGAATAACGGACATGAGTTACCAGACACCCTGTATAAACCAATCTTCAACAACAACTGCAATGGTTAATAAATATCTAAGACAAAAATCTACGATGAGAAAAAACATTCAACAAAAAAAAACAGGTACGAAATCAAGTACATAAGTAAACCTCTTCATATTTAACAGAAAACAATATGCATATGAGGCACATATAGCATAAAATAAACCGACATTGTCATCAGAAATCACACAAAAAATACTCGTGAATTCTGCATAATACAAACTCAAGTAACAAACAAAAAACTAAAAAATAATTTCGAAATCAGTCAGATACACACATGAATAGGTAAGTAATAAAGTACCTACATAGGTGTACACTCGGGTGTACATATCACAATCAAACTGAATACATAACAATTCTTGACAAGTATAGGTGATTTCCTGATTTAAAAAAAAAAAGTGTATACATGAAAAGAATCAATGCGTCTTCTTCATTGACCTATATTTTTTTTCTATATTCTCTTTATCTGATATAGTGATGGATAATGGGTCACAGCCAATCATTCTCAAAGGACCGTGAAATATTTGATCTCTTTTAACAAAATCTAGGTCTTCCGATTTTGGCCAATAAAATGTTCCCAAATTTTCTTTGAGGAACTTCATTTTGTATTCGCCTTTCTCTTTCCCTATAACCCTCCCGATATACCATTGATTATCGTAATAGGCGGCATAATACATCTCCTCTTCTATTTCCTCATCCTCTTTGGAAGAAAAATCATCTACTTCGGACGAATCATCCAAAACCATTTCAACTTCCGAGCAATTTTCCGAATCTTCACTATGAGGAGCTATCTCTCCTGGAATATCTAAGGTAAATTTCCTCAATTCGTCCAATATGGTTTGCCCCTGAATCATCAATTCAGATGTAGTTTCGTCGAAGAGGAAAATATTTTGGGATATCGTTGCCATATAGTTTGAAACGTCCCAAAAACTTTGTTCTGGGCATATAATTTGATTCAATATCCCTGTTTGGTCAACTGTGTACCAAGAACATAAACACCCTAAACCACGTTTCGGTCTATTGATTGAGATGCTTACAGGAGCCGTTTCCATCGAGTATGACCTATTTTTTCCTGTGAGGTATTTAAAAGCTAGTATGCGGCCAATTACACCATTAAGAATATTCGAAGAATTCACTGTCGGAAATTTTTGATCAATTGAGAAAATACACCAGTCACCAACTTGTATAATATTTTTTCGCGCTATTGGGCTTGGTTGAGGGCATTTTAATACCGCTGGTCGTTGTTTTGTATTCTTTGAAATAAACCGCCTAAGTCGATCAGAACTAACTTTTTCGCCCATTTGATCAAATAACCAACACAAAGATGATTTCTTCACTATCATTTTCTTCCCGCCAACAATCACTTCAGCAAAAATACTTTTTTTTGAAATTTTGTCCTTGTGGTTAGTGAAATCTTTCAGGTGAAGGGAATCTTTTATGGATGCAATTTTTGATAAATCCAATATTTCTTCAGTGATATTATCTTCAATTATATTTACTTCATTTTGCATGATGTTCCCAAGTACCGCGTCTGCGTCATTATTAGTTATATCGGTTAACCCATCGTCAATGCTAATTTCTTCATTGTCATCCAAATGTGTCTGTTCTCTTTCGACGGACATCTCATCCTGCGCCATATCAGATACTAGATCCATGTAGAACCAAGAATCATGTTCTACGACCATGCCCAATTCAGATGTCGTTGTTATTGCATCCGCTAAAGCATTTTCAACAGATCTTTCAATATCTCTATCACACAGGCCCTTCACTTTAGTGACATTTTCATCAGAGATCTTCCTACGTGCTTCACGAGGAAATATGATCTCTTCATTAAGATCATTCAAAATAAAATTGATGGCAGAAATTCGATTGGTACGATTGATGATGTCTTTGATGCTGTAGTTCACTACAGTGGAGAATGTGGATGTCATAGACCTAGTTGCCCTGAAAAGTTTTTCGCAAACTTGACTACTATATAGCCATGTGGTAAATGCAGTATCATCTAAATCTGTCAATATGTTGAAGTCTTGGACTAGATTTATTAGACTATGTGCATTAAGTTCTATAGACACATGGCAATTCTGTGAGATGAAATTATCTTTCACCGTGTACTGGTCATTTTCGATAATCCATCTTTTCCAAATCCTAAGAAAAAAAACCGCATACCATAATCGATATATTCTAATATGAATGTTCAAAGTTTCATCACAATATGCTGTGACTGAGTATTGCATAACAAGTAAATATGCTTGTGTACCTATAGTGTCAGGTATGAATTTCAGTAACTCTCTTACTCGGTCGGAATACATTTTTTCCGCCGAACGGAAATTCATCTTATCTTCAGGTTTCAAATCTGAAGGTATTAAAAGATGTTTGTCTTTCGAGAATTCGGAAATAAGAACTTGTAAATGACTGGGAGTGGCTAAAAATTTTCCGAGCGGAAGGATAATGGATGGTTTCAGCAGCCTTGTTCTCAACTTTGTTCCAATATGAACGCTGTCTTGAACAAAACTGCAACCACTAATTTTTGGTTTTCCCATATGGAACCATTTCCAACTTTCATGATGCTGAGTTTTAGATAAATTGCTAACTAGTCGCATTCCTTTGAGCAGGCGAGTATCACCATCAGACGAGAATCCCAAAATTTTTATATCATATTTATCCGCTTCACCTTGGAGGAATTTCCACCTATTGATGATGTGCTCATAGGTGAATTTATTGTTTGTTGCGAAGATACTCAAACAGTAGGATGGAGCATTGGGAATGATGGGCTGGGCCATTATAGCATATGCGTAGTTGGCTTTTTCATTCTCCATAAAATATTGACGAATATGTTCGGCTGAATGAGCAATGAATGCGTCTATTTTAGGAATTCCTTCTTTGGTTAGTGGTAAACTGAATCCCATAATTTTATTAGACACGGAATCATACTCAATTTTGGGAGATATTCGAGTTGCATCTTCCCCAATCCATATAAATTTTGGAAGATTTCTTTGGACCAAGAAATTGTTCAATCCCTCGAAATCGAAGATTCCTTCTTGTATTTTACGACCATGTTTATTAATATATCTGCTGAGTGTTGATAAGGACGGTAATGTTTTTTGCATATTTGAATACAACGTCTCGTAAAGTAATTTTCCTCCTATATAATATATATATAGCGCGATTTTTTTAACTACATCGTCGAAAACATTTCTATTAGAACTGACGGTTGCATTTTTTTTTGAAACGTCTATTAGTATTTCAAGAAACTTTCCTATTCTAGAAGAGTTATCTTGAGCTTCCAATGAAGGCAATTTCTCATGATTTTCAAGAGAATGTTCGGAATCATTTTCCGAATTATGCCCATCATAAATTGACATATTTTTCAGAAATAATTGTGAAATTTCAGAATCAGCTGTGATTATACCTTGGAAACGCTCAATCAGTGGCAGAAAGTTAGTAATTAAAAGTTGATGATCATCAGCTACTTCTCTTTTTCTTCGACTTCTTTCTCTTCGGGAATATTTATTTGACGACCATTTGGTTTTTAGAGAGGTTTGAGCTTGGCATTGATTATCTCTCTTGACTGACTCAAAGTTATCAGTTTCTTGCGCAGTTTCCTGATTGTAGTTCATGTTTTGCATGAGTAGTATCTCAGATGGAGTGGATTCAATTTCGTCATTGCTGAGAGGTAGCGATATCTCAAGGGGTATATTATTTGAAGAACTGGGACCTTGACTGGGACATATACTCGGACAGGTATCTATTTCCGGAATTTTCAATGAAACATCTTGAATAATATTTATTTGTTTTTCAGAGGTACTCTCTGTTTCCGCTATGTTAGTGAACGAGTTGGAGTGGCTGAGTTTTTGAGAAAGAGGAGTTTTATTTGAAAAATAGTGTTGTATAGACGTGTGGCCTGATTTTTTGGTGATTCTATTTTTATTGTTCAAATGTACTTTGAAATGCCTATGAAAATTGCTGAAAATCCACCTTTTTCGCTGATTAGGTTTGTTCGCATTTCGAGAAATCTTCACCTTGTTGCCACAAAAACACACAATTTCACATTTCAGCTCTGTAGTAGAGTCGAATGTGCAGTTGACTATAATGTCGTTGGTAATAGTTCGAAAATATTCCCACTGGTTTTCATCACAGCTATTCCTTATCCACAAATTCACCGCTTTTCCAATAGATGCGCATTCCTCAGCTAAATGCGTGTTTTTCACTTGAATCGGAGATCTTGATTTAGAGCGATCTCTAACTGATGATCTCACGGTTTCTGCTGTGGACCTAGCTGTGGACTCGGCTCTAGATGAGCTTGTGGACGATGTAGATCGAGAAGAGCGAGTATCTTGAATCTGTATCTTCTTTAATGATTTTTTCTCATAGTATATTTTCAGCAAATTCAGAGTTTTTTTATGCCCACTCATTATGGTATATTTTTGTGGAAACTTTTTGAATAGTAGGCCATAATAGTCTTCATACTCACTATTGTTTATTATTTCGGGCAACACCTCACGCGCAAATAATTGGATTTCAGTTATCTCTCTTTCTGTGATTTCTGAAATCATACGCAAAGTATTGTAACCGTTTATGTTCAACATATTCTTGAGGTCTAAAGGTATTTTGATGCCCAGAGAAGTCTCTGCTTCCAAAATTTCATCTTCATTGATAGTACTGCCATTTGGATCCGAATTTATATCTATTCCCGATTCCATTTTGGAATAATCTGAAAAAACAACGGTGTATACAACGAGTCATACAACGATGCATGAGAAGCATAATAACTCGAAATTTGGTTTCAAGTTGGCTATAACCTCGGCAATAACAGACCATGCGCTTTCTTCACAATATATTTTTAGATCTATACTGCAGGATACAGGGAGCACCTCGGGGTGTGCCGAAGTTTTGACTAAATATCTTCCTTATATCGAATGGATATTTTTTTCCTCCGAGGAATGTATCCTTCGCTTAGGAGTATTCGGCAAGATTTATCAATATTCGAAGAAGTTTTTTATCTATACGATGATTCGTGAAATTTCATGTCGGATTCAAAGTTATATTTCTCGAAATTTATAAAGGGGTGAGCGGCGGAATAGCGCAGTTGGTGAAGCGCTCGACTAGTAACCGCAAGGTACCTAGTTCGAATCCCCAGCGGAGCAGAGAATATTTATTTATAAAGCGAGTTATGAAACTAATTTTCGTAGCCTCGGCCGGAGATGATTCCGCACGATTCACTGTTGCGTTCCAATTAACAGTGCCGCTCCTAAGGTGGCGTATGGAGTCAGTAACAAATCCTACACACAACAAACATGGCTGAAGGACCTCTCGTAAGGTTGATAACCAGTTGGTGTGTACATACACATCCGACAATGTACATATACTACTACTATATAGGGGTTTGTTTGGGGTTTTCCCATTGATTTTCAATGGACCTACAAGGGATTTCGAATAATATCACAATATTTGAAGATTTCATCATATTCGAAGAAAGCTTGGCACATTCGATGAGGAATTTTTGGATTTTGTACGGAATTTGAGGTAAGACATCCAAAATTCGAAGTGGATTCGAAGTAAACTATTGACAAGAAAGCCGCATGCTTTAAAACCTCGAAATCAAAACTATAATCTAGTGAATAGTGTGAATACCAATATAAATATCTCTCAATATCAATGGAAGATCAAGAAATCATTTTATTATATCTTCGACGTGAGAAATCTCGTTCTTTTAACAGAGGTGAATCATGAAATATACATGCCTAAGGTGATATTAAAAACAAATAACAGAGTCCAAAGTGAAATGTGCTATATAGTTTTGAAAATAGCTCGGAAAATAGTATATTATACACCTTGGCAGAGAAGTGACTGCGAGCTCGCAAATACACACAATTACATAATGATCTTTTATCTGCCCATCAAATTTCGTTTTCGACACCCCCTGTAAATATATCAATATTTTATGAAAACCGCGCATGGTCTTTTATCCGATCAATAAATTTCAATTTTTTATTCCAACGTGAATCCACCTGTTTATTTAAATAAATGGATCTCGGGTGATTAATTTGTTTTGAGTGATGCACTTACTTGCCATTGGATATCGAAATGATGAAAACTATACACAATATATTTATTGGATGATTTAATCTTCTTCCTATATATAGAGATTTCTTGATGGAAAATTTTATTGTAGGAATATATATTTGGCAACATTGCAATATTCATAAAAACATGGTATGTCAAGTGAAACGGTAACCCTGACATGATTATTTATTGGTACATGGATTACCCTGTACCAAGTGACATGGCAATTCCCCATCATTGTCACCCTGTCAAATCAAGCAATCAGAGCTAGCCAAGCCGGCCGAGTAATGGTGGGAGTGAATATTTCACGATATTTCACTATACTGAGAGTCAATAATTAATATAAGATTTTTTGACACCTGATTTGTCCAATCTCAATTCAATTTATAATTCTTAGTTCAGTTCAATCTACAATCTCCTATCACAACCGGCACTAGACATCACTAATAATATCCATTAGGTATCAGAAAGTTCACTTACCATAAAATGAAAGACTTATATCGAATATTTTTAATAATAACTAAAAAAATGGAATTTCGATATCACGATATAACAATGTTCTGTTGTGTATTAATCACGTAGGTATACTCCACAAGACACGGACCTCACTCAATACTGATATAATTCGATTGGAGTCAAGACTCGACAAGTTGTGACTCGCCTCTATGCGATGCGTACAGGAAATAACTCGGGAAAGAAGGGTCACTCGGATAGACGCGAAAATGGAAGACTCTGTTATATTTCGCGGGAAATTCGGACAAGCGTGGTAGGTATTTATTACGATTTTTAGTATAAGAATTCATCGGGACTTCACTGACTTCATCGAGACTACACTGATTCCATCATGACTTCACTGACTTCATCATGAATTCACTGACTTCATCAAGACTTCAGTGACTTCATCGAGACTTCAGTGACTTCATCGAGACTTCAGTGACTTCATCGTGACTTCACTGATTTCATCATGATTCCACTGACTTCATCGAGACTTCAGTGACTTCATCGTGACTTCACTGACTTCATCGAGACTTCACTGACTTCATCGAGACTTCTTCAACGTGTACACCAGACTTCATTAGCGATTCGCCCCTCGGTTTTTTCCTAAGACTGGAGAAGTTATTGCTCCAAAAGGGTGGAAAAACGTTTATGACCTGAAAAAAGGAAATGAAAAGGAAGCCATAACAGTGTTGCTTGTGTTTTCAGCAGCTGGAGAAACCGTTTATCCTATGGTTGTATTTCCCTACAGTAGACCTCCTGCCACTGTAGTTAAATCAATGCCACCAGATTGGTTTTTAGGTGAATCAGAAACAGGTTGGATGAGGAGTGAGCTCGGGAGTGAGGTCCTCTATGAATACATTGTAAATGGAGTCAATAGTTGGATAGAAGCAAAAGAAATTCCAAAACCAGTATTTCTATTCACAAGTCCCATCTTACATGGAACCTGAGCAAATGGTGTGATGAAAATGGGATTATTTTATATGCCCTCCCACCAAATTGCGCCCACATTCTGCAACCAGCTGATGTCAGCGTCTTGAAGTCACTTAAAACACAGTGGAAGGAAACCATACGGGAGTGGCTATCAAAAACAGAAAATTTAAACAGTGTCTTAAACAAAACAACTTTTTGTCCTCTATTAGAGGAGTGTTTAAAGTCGTCTTCTTTACCGGACGCCATCATCAATGGATTTAAAAGATGCGGACTTTGTCCCCTGAAACCTGATGCTGTTGACTATAGTAAATGTATCCAGAATAAATTGGAAACAAACCAATATTCACATATCAAACATGACATTACATTAGGTCACGTGATACAATGTGAGGCCCTGAATGAAACTCAATCTGGTATATATGAGGTACATAATAATGTCCTTGTTTTAGTAGAGCAAGACAACATTACACTTGAAGATGACATTAACCCTATAAGGACTGAACCCAATGATAATAGTACCAAAGACGACATAGCATTGCTAGAACCAGAGTCAATTTTTGATGTTGAAGATTATGCAAATATTTTCGCATATGGTGATGATTTCTTGCCTGAGGAAATAACCAATAACGAAATAGAAGAAACGCCTACATCAGTTAATGATAAAGAAAATGAAATCAATGAGAAATTCAATCAGATAACCAAGTATGACAATATACTAGACAGATCACAAAAATATGATAAAATAGAAAGATATAGAGATAATAATGATGACTTGAAAGAATCTACAGAAAGACATGATCAGATAACCAGTGAAGAAAATTCACAAGATAAAAAAGCCGAAAATGATGGGAACGAGAATGAGGAGGTAAATAAATCTTCAGAAAAAAATGATGGGAATACCAAAGAAGATGATATTGGAAAGGAAGACATATTAACAAAACAGATAACACCAAAAGAAGATAATGAAACTGATGTAGATATTGACCAGAATAATGAGGAAAATGCAGTGACAGTAAACAATACTGAAAAAAATTATGAGAAAACCAAAAAAGATCATATTGAAAAGGAAGACAACTCAACAAAACAGATAACACCAAAAGAAGATAATGAAGTCAATAAAGAGATTAACCAGAATAATGAGGAAAATACAGTGACAGAAAACAATACAGAAATAAATGATGAGATTACCAGAGTTGATGATATTGGAAAGGAAGACAACTTCACAAAACAAATCACACCAAAAGAAGATAATGAAAGAGATAACAAGATTAACCAGGATGATGAGAAAAATTCAGTGACAGAAAACAATACTACAATCGATAAGGATGATATAGGGAGACAAGTGACAAGAAAAAAAAAAGACTAAAAAAGATGAAAACGAGGGTAATGGAATGAATAAACTACAAGAGGATGATGAAAAAGAAAATCGCTCAAAAATGGCAAATCTGAACAAGAAAAGTGACACTGAAAATTCAAATAATGCCTCAAGAACAAAAGTTTCCTTGAAACAGTTTGAGGACCATATATTTTGGGCAGGTCTAATAGATTCAAAAAAAGAAATCAAAACAGAAAAGAAAAACTGCCATCTGATGTTTCCTCAAATGTATATAGAAAGTTTGACAAAATTGACATTTTGTTTTCATCATATGAATACTGAATTGTTATTTCTATTGATAATTTGGAGTATGGAGGAGTTTAAGGTTTATATGTTTCTCTGTTTGTATTGTAGTGAAATTTTACTAAAATGAAATCATTTTCTTCTGAAATTTGCAATAACTTATGAATCTCCTGTACAACTAATCAAAAACTGATACCATCCCAAATAGACAAAATATCTGGGCAGAGCACTGGGTGTCAATTGGCTGAAATTAGATTTTTTGTGGCCAACTACTGGCATTTCTGCACTTTTCATGAAAATTAGTTTTTTCTTTTTTTTCTGCTTTGTTTGACATTTCTCAGGTATTACAGGTGTTAGTAAACGAAACAAAGAGTACTGATGCAACAAAAGCAAATATTCAACTCTGTAAATAATATTTTTTCACTAATATCACATTGAAAATTATAGTGCATTTACCCTATGAAAATTGACTTACATATCTTAGGAGAGAAAATAGGAAAAATATGATTAAAACTTCAAGAAACTTAATCAATCAATTTTTCACCTGGACTTCCTCATAGAAAATGGGATGAGATAATGGAGATAATAGAGGCAAGGAATTTTTATGTACACATTGACTCATATACCTTGGGAGGTAAACCATATGAATAGATTATTCAACTTGCTATATGCAGTAAAAGTGTAAATCAAATATTCAAGTGAAATATTGCATTTTTTATGAACATTTTGAGAATGATTCATGTAGGTACATACCTCATCAATTGGGGAAATCTATCCACCCATGAATTTTATTGTATTTATATCACTGTTATATGCTATACTTTGTTTAATTAGTAGTAGGTATTATGTCGTACTATCGAAGATAGTTTTATAATATTTTGCAGAATTTGAAAAAGTTTAAGTCATAACATAACACCCATAAAAAATCATAACCAACAAACCAACACAACACCAACAACACACCAACACGTAAAAGAAGGTCTTCTACTTCTTATTTCACCAGGATGCACCGGGCACTGTTGTCATTTGACCGGTGTGAGACCAACCCAGCGGCTAAAATTTCCGAAGTTACCCGAAAGACCAGTGGTGTACCAAATTTTTTTTTGGGAGTGAACTTGGCAGACCGTCAACACCTTTTGTGAAGATACTCAAATGAACATTGGCTGACCTCGAAAATATTTTTCTGTCTGTAAAATTATTCAGATAAGATTTTATGGTTCCTATTTGCATAAAAATTATTACAGTTATAGTGGAATAAACATATTGTTACGTTATTCGGGTGCAGAAGCGAACACGACACTATTTTCAAACTGATTTATTTGAACTAAAGAAACACTAATTGATATCGAACTTATAACCACTATTTATGTAAAACGATTTATAAGACTCGGATATAACTGTCTTTCTGACACTCGCTGCTCGACTGACTGACGGCAGTTGTTCGTCCGTTTGAGACCCACTTGGCAGGCTTTGGTTCGAGAACGTTCTCGAATGATCTTCCGTCTCCTTCTTTTTGATCTATGTAGAAGCTTCTTAGAACAAAACCTCTCTCTCTAATTGTTCCATCGATTGTTTCCAGAACATTCCAGAATCTCTTCTGTGACGTTATTTGTCACTGCGGCATATATTGAGTGTTCGGAAATATGCTGGTGTATGTAGGAATCATTGGGAGGTTGGAGAACAATCTGGGATGCGTGATACAGGATGCTCGTTGTACTCCTGTCTTACTGATGATGTTACTATAGCCCCGCCTCTAAGGGAAATATCATAACAATATGAATACCTAGCAAATATACAGGAGTGTTCACTTAATTTTTTCCTCCATTAAAAAGGTATGTGGTGTGTAAAAAAATAATATGATATATATAAATATATTCATAGGGCTTGGCTCCAAGACTGCCGCTATCAAACATGACGGTAACGCTTTGATTCCCTAAAGAATATGATTTCTACCAGGAATAATTTCTATCTCTGCCAGCTGAGTATTTTTTCCTCTCAAAAATCATTTCTGAAGCTCAGCACAGCAGGACTGCCGCGATCAAACATAATAAAAAAGCTTCATCCGCATCCAAAGAATGATATACCTACCAGGAATAATTAAGTACTACCTTCTGCCTGCTGAGTATTTTTTTCTCGATGCAGCACCCTTTTAGATATAGAATTCGCTTCTGAAGAGGACTGCCTCGATCAAACATGATGATAGAAAAGGCTTAATATTCATGCAAAGAATGATACCTATACTAGGGATAATTACTACCGCTGGACAGGACTGTCACAATCAAACATGATAGAAAAGGCTTTATTTTCATCCAAAGAATGAGACCTACCAGGAATAATTACTACCTCTCTGCCTGCTAGCTGGGTATTCTTTTATCTCGATGCACCACCCTCGAATTCAAAATTCATTTCTGAAGCTCAGCACAAGCATGCCGCGATCAAACATGATAGAAAGTCTTCATTCTCATCCAAAGAATGATACCTACCAGAAATGAATACTACCTCTGCCTGCTGTGTATTTTTTTTTTCTCGATGCACCACCCTCTAGTCTTAAAATTCATTTCTGAAGCTCAGCACAGGACTGCCGTGATCAAACATCATAGAAAGGCTTCATCTTCATCCAAATAATGATACCTCGAATAGGTATCATAGTAAAAATAAGAGAGAGCGAGAGAAAATCGATAAATCAGCTGCGAAAGTGTTTGTCGAGTTCTATTATAAAGAGTTAGATATACCCCAGCAAACATGATTTTTGCGGCCCTCTGAAGGTACAATGAAACTTGCCGGCGAGCGGTAACAGCGGTCCTCTATTGTACAACTCAATTGGGCCGGCTAGCCCGTGTCCCGGCGGCCGACAGCCGACCGCCTCTCTAGAGCCATCAGTATGCCGCTTATTACATTGCAGGGCTTCTGGTGGGCAGAAGCAAGTACTCAAATGTACTGCATTCATGGCATATCTTCGGCCCGATTGAGACTCTTCAGAGACAGCCATTAATTGGCCGCTTGAGTATTTTTATTTCCCCGATAGAGGAGTTTTTCAGGGCCGTTGGTTAACGAGGTTGAATGAATTCAATATTCATGATATTCTGTTTTTTGATGTTCCATTTTTCAACTAGGTTTGTCAAAAAATATACAGGGTGATGCATATATCTCAGTGAAAATAGGTTTTTCGATAGGTATTCCAGTTTATATCACTTGGAAAGCAACATATCTTATTTTACCTCAGATTTGCATCACTCTCTTTATTTTCAAACTGGTTGAAAAAGTGGAACTTCAATAAACAGAATTGAGATCTCCGAGTTTTCTGTGAATCCTCTAGCTATAACAGAAATGTGGAATTCACTCCTTACCTGAAGTTGTTGAATAATTACATAAAATCTCTGAGATGGCATCCTGATATCACAGTTATTTCCAGGAACTATCAGTATAAATATACCCCATACAAAAACAAGAACTGAAAATATTCATGTGTGTATATTATTGCCATGATCACAACCAATACATATCATAACTATGGAAACACCACACATCTTAATTCTAGTTCTACGTATCACTATCTGTATACTCATTATGAAAAGGTACCTACAATTTCCAATAATATGTATTTGTGTTTCATCATGCAGGATAGATATTTGTTTTTCCACTTGTTTCAAAAAGTTGATAACTCTAGGTCAAAAATTACATCACCTATGATGTACCTACCAAATAACTTGAAAGTTATGTTGGTAATCAGTTATTATATCGATCAAGTTATTGTCAACAATAGAGTTCAATAAGTTCAATCCACAAGAAAACAATTGCCAGATATGGAGAACCTTACTCTTCATCATATTGATATGAGTGTTGCCTGGAAGTGAGATATCATATACCATGAAGAAATGTATATCATAGTCTGGATCATTGTATGATTTCTTCATTAATATCTGTGATTGATTGGCTTCTGGTTGTTGATTTTGTAGCTGAAAGATTGAATGATTTCATTCTCTACTTATCCAAAACATGCAACATTATACATACCTACAGTAATTCTTGAAATATAACTGTTTCTCCAAGTAGGTACTCTTTCGTTTCGAAAATATATTTATGATTCATATGTAATGGAAGCTCATGCATCTTCAAAGTCCTCATATATTATTATATTCTTGTGTATCCGCTGAACATGTCCAAACTATCATTGCATTTGTTTGTCCAAGGTGTTTATAAAACTATTGTCTATAATTGAAGAATTATTCAGCTGTGCAAGTCTGTATATATGTTTTTTCCTTACTCACTTTGTATTTATTTCATTGTCCTTCCATTTTGTATGAAAATGCAAAAGAAAACCAAACACGAACGGAACACAGTACTGAAATCTCTGTTGAGAGTGTTTCTTCTTCTTCTTCTTCTGTTGTCTTTATTGGTTTTCTGACTCCTTGCGGTGCCAATTCCACCAGATCGGGTATAGGATGTATTTACTTTATGTTAAGGATTAGGAAGGTGATTGACATGTTAATTCCCTTTGTTAAAGTATGGATGAGTTTTATAACATTCAAGGTTCCCATAGAACATCACAATTCTACAAAGATAATAGAAGTAAAATAGAGTAATTGTTCCAGTAATTTCCATACAGTATTCAGATAGTAATCAGACTTTTTTCAATAAATTTACTCAACATTTTTATTTTGTCATGATTTAAGTCTCTTAGAATCATTTGATATGAGAGTGGAGGTTTGAGCCCTGATTTTATTAACTTTGAATATAGATTATCAATGTTTTGTTTATTATTATCGCATTCGAAAAAGAAGTGGTTAATATCTCCTATTTTCCCACAATCACAAAGATTGTTTTCCTTTATTTTGATTCTACATAGGTGATCTGGTAAACTACAATGCCCAATTCTCAGTCTAGTTATTGCTGAATATATTTTCCTCGGGAGGAATTGACAAGTGCTGAACCAAGGTTTAATTTGAATAAGGGGTTGAATTTCTTTAAGTCTTTTACCTCTAATGTTTGAAGTCTCATTCCAGAAATTCTGGAATTTGTTTTTCATAAGAGTTTTGATATGGGGAATCAGGTCCAAATTTTGGATTTTGTCTGTTTTGTATCTAATATTTGCATTTTTGGCTGCTTCATCTGCTTTATCATTACCTTCTATATTACAATGGCCTGGAATCCAGCAAAGTATGATTTCAAAATTTTCCTTTTTAAGCTCAAACCATGTCTCTTTAATTTTAAGATATATATAATTAGTACTAGTATTTATTACGTTATTATGCATACCTGTAATTGCGCTCTTAGAATCCGAGCAAATTAAATATCTATCTGGTTCATCATTTATTATTAATAATGCAAAGTATATTGCCATTAGTTCTGCAGAAAGAATAGAGGATTTTGGGTGGATAATTCCCCCCTTCGTCATATTTTTGTGAGGAATATATATACCAAACGATGTCTTGTCTTCAGTCTTGGACCCATCAGTAAAAATTAATTTATGGTTAGGCCATTTCTCATTAATGATATCTAGGAATTTCGAATTATTAGACCTATGAATTTTGTCTTTTTTCTCAATACCTATACTATGATAAATCTCATACTTGTCATATATACTTTCGAGTGGAATATTGAATGCAGGATGGTTACTTGAAGATATAACTTGGTTAAACGGTGGCAACAAGGACTCACGAATAGAGTTATATAACATACTATTTCTCCATTTGTTGCAATGCATGTTTGTTACCGTTTGTTCAAATATTTTCATTATTTTAATTATAGGATTTGATTTGATGCCTAGTTGTTTTACAATAAATTTAAGGGTTATAAGGTTTTGTTTTATGTCCAAGGGATATTGATTTGCCTCTACTAGAATAGCATTGGTAGGAGATGATTTCATAAGACCCAAGCAGATTCTAAGTGACTTGTATTGAATACTGGATATCTTCTTTATATTATTTTTACTGGTATTTCCATAGATCATTAGACCATATTCGATTCTTGATGAGATTAATGCATTATGAATAGTTAGCATAATTTTAGGATCAGCTCCCCAACTAACTTTCGTCAAATATCTGAGAATATTTAAAATTTTATTACATTTATTAATTAAGTCAGTTACATGAAATTTCCACGTCATTTTCCTATCAAAGGTGATGCCCAGAATTTTGTGCTTTTCGACCTGAGCAATTCTGTTGTTATCTATTTCAATATTTATGTTTTCTTGTTGGTGGGATTTGGAAAATACCATAACTTTTGATTTATCGGTTGAGATTGATAGACCATGATCTTGTAACCAATTTTCTATAGAAGATAAAGCTCGATTAATGTGATGTTCTGCAAAGCGTGTATTTTTGAGTGATTTGAAAATAGTTATATCATCTGCATATTGGATATATTTGCAATGTGGAGTTATTGCGTCCCATAGGGATATAGTGTATAAATTGAATAAAATTGGACTCAACACTGAACCCTGCAAAATGCCCTTATAGCATTTCCTTGGACCCCAGATTTTGTGATTTTTGTCTCTAATATACATATTTTTTTCTTTTATCAATTCAAAAATTATCTTGACCACATTTCTATTTATTCCTATATCTAGTAGATTTTTAATTAATATTTCCGGGATAACATTATCATATGCCGATTTGATGTCCAGAAATACAGCTAAAGTTTTTTCTTTTTTCAGATTACTTATCAAAATATCAGCATATAAGTGAAACAGTGCTTCTATAGTACCCTTTCCCTTTCTAAATCCGAATTGATTGTCAGGAAGTATTGTATTATGCTCTAACCACCAGTCCAAACGGTATTTGATGAGGTGTTCAAATGTTTTCTTTAAGCATGATGTCAGAGCAATTGGCCTATAACTATTAAAATCATTCGGATTTTTCCCAGGTTTTAATATAGGGATAAGGATAACATCATTCCATTCTTTAGGCGTTTCTACACCATTTAACCATATGTCATTGTAGAAATTTACTAACCATTTGAACGCCTTTTTTGGTAAATGTTCAATCATCTTATAAGTGATTTCGTCTTTTCCAGGTGATGTAGCTTTTAGTTTTCCTATAATACATCTAACTTCTCTTTCTGTAAAGGTATAATTAATGTCCCTATTGATCTGAATTCTGTCTACCTCAGGAGGAGGTCTCTGTATATCAGCAGGGCAGAATTTATCTAATAGTGATTCTACTAAAGTCGAGTTGTCTATATCATTATCATGATTATTAGGTTCAAAATTAAATGGCCTAGAGAATTTTTTGATGTTACGCCATACATCAGAGATGTCACTTTCTCTGGATAAGGACTCTGTGAATTTTTTGAATGCTTTCTTTTTTTTATTTTTGAATATTTTCCTGGATTTAGCTATTTCTTTTTTGATTTCTATAAAGTTTTCAATATTAGAATTTAGTTTATACTTTTTGAAGCTTGCTGACCTCTTTTTGATAGCGTCTAAGCATTCCTCATCCCACCAAGGCGGTTTCATCATATAATTGTTTCTATTGTTAGTATTTATAGTTGGGGTGTTCTGTGAAAGACTCCATCTCATTGCCTGAACTAAATCTTCATATGATTCAATATCCAAAGTATCTATGTTGCTCTCATAGTCTAACCAATTGGTTTTCTTATAATTGTATCTTATGTTTCTATCGTCATTATTTATTATATGGTTTTTATCTATGCAATTATCTATCATTATTTCTGTATGAATTGGGAAATGGTCTGATCCATATGTGTCATTTACTGTATTGCAAAAGTTCACATCATTTAATAAATTTGCAGAGATGATAATGAGGTCAATAACACTTTTTGATTGACTGGAAAGCAATGTGGGTTGAAGATCATTTATGATAATCATATTACCATCATCTATGGCAGAATTAAGCTCAATTCCTCCTCTATTATTAATAGAATTTCCCCAACTTTTGTGGTGACAGTTGAAGTCTCCACATAGAATAAATTTCTGATTATCAGTAAGATTTGTCCAGAAATTTTCTGGAACAGAAATATCAGGAGGTATATATATAGAAAAAATGTCTATATCTTTGATTTTAATTCCCATTATATTTACTCTATGAGGGATTTGAAATTGGATATTTAACTTATTAAATTTGATATTATTTTTGATCAAAAACCCAGCACCACCTTTTCCATCGTCTCTGTAATGATTTAATGATTTATATCCTTTAACTGATATGTATTGATTAGGTTTTAACCAAGTTTCAGTTAAACAGACTATGTCTGTCTGAATAGTTTCAAGTAAGTTACATAAATTGGCTTTATTGGCATGAAAGCTTCTCATGTTCCAGTTGAGTATACTCAGCTTTACCATGAAGAAGCTTTCTCTCCAAGTTCTGTTGAATCAAAATTGTCAGTAGGTGGAACGAATTCCTTAATAAGTTCAAGAAAGAGTTCGGGGTATTTGAAGTAGATGTTGCTAATATCATCTCTAATTTTTTGTTTTGTATAACTAATTGGTGGAGGTAATCCTCTAGATAATTCATTAATAGGCATCACAGAGGGAGACGACCTTATTTGGCCATCAGGACTAATGAGACAATCTCTGTGTTGTTGACTCATTCCAGAAATTCTTTCCCTATAGTTTTTATCTTTGCTATGAGTATTATGATTAGAGGAAATATTGGATTTTATTCTTGTTATTTTATTGTATCCTTGCGGAGTTTTTACCCGGGAGGGAGTATTTTCATTTATAGATTGGTAAAAAGTTGTATCATCATTAGGTAATTGTGGAAAATTGTTTACATTGAAATTAAATTGACTATTTTGCTCATTTCTCTTATTATTATCTATCATCGGAATAATCTTAGATGCTTCGAAAAAGGTTATATTTCTTTCTGCTATTATTTCTTTGATTCTTTTCTGCCTATGAAATTCTGGACAAATTCTATTTTTCACTGATTTATCTGGCTCGCTAGTGAGATGATCTCCTCCACAAAATATACATGACATTTCTTGTTCTTTACATTTCTCAATACCATGATTTTCTCCACATTTTGGGCATCGTACTTTTCCTCTGCACTGATTTTTTGTATGTCCATATCGCAAACATTGATGACATTGTATCACCGGTGCATAATAATTTAATGTTTCAAATGAGCAAGAGTACATAAACACTCTGTTTGGTATACATTTTCCTCGGAAAGTAATAAGAATGACTGGGATATCCTTATATTGGATACCTGAATCTGTTATTACTTTCTTTTTTAATCTTCTAACATGAATTACTTTTTTGTTATCTATTGTTCTAAGATTATCTAGAATTTCTTCTTCTGTAAGGTCCAAGTCAATATCTTTAACTATTGCTTTAGATGTAACCATATTATTAGGGATTGAAGCTCTAAATTTATTAGTAGATAGAAAATGATTATCATCTAGCAATTTGTTAGCCTCATCCATTTTTTTAAATGTTAGCATCAATCTGTTTTTGCCTCTTCTATCAATTGAAGTTGGATTATATTGTTTGCTTATATGAAAGATTTTTCCCACTGCTAAACTAGATAGAAAGCCAATATTTTTATCTAATGATTCGATGTATATACTATATGGACCTCGGTCTGAAGTTTCATATCTATTTTCCAAAAATTGTTTATCTATATGTATTTCCTCACTTCCAGGGGAAGCTATTTCCATATCATTATTTTTGTCTGATTGAGATTTATCTGGAACTATATCTATTTTAATGCGTTTACCTTCCCTATCAACAGAATTAATTTTATCTAGAGAGTTATGTTTTTTGTTCTTTTTTTCTGAAATATTGTTGTATGCTTTTTGTATGACCAGGTCCGATAAGATGTTTACCTTAGCTGGACACTTGACCTTGAGATCGTTTTCGTCATTAATGAAGAATCCTTCTCTTATAACTTCATTGAATTCGGACGTGAAATCCTCATTAATGTTAATGTTTAGTATCAAATCCTTACACTTCTGTGAATCAAATTCCTTAGCATATGCAAAATTGAATAACAGATTAACCGCTTCTTTTGTGGATGGCGATCTATTTATAAGATTTTTATAGACAGATATATCTTCATCAGAAAAAGGACTCCCCCCGGGGTCACCGGGGGTATTATCCCCCATTTCAACTCACAAGGATTTAAAAAACTATGTTTGTTCCAATATCAAAATGAAAAAAAAAATAAAAAAATAAAGATATAATTATAATACTTGTATGAAAATTCCTCGAAAAGAATGAAGAGAATGAAAAGACAATCACATACACTTACGTGTCTGTTAATTCTACCTGGAATTATAATGGATTATAATATGGATAGGAGTTTTTTTCTTGACGCTGTCAGAAGGCTGATGTGCACCATACGACGTTCACCGCAAGAAGGTCGTTGAGAGTGTTGAAACAACAATAAACAAAGAAATTGATATACGCCATACTGAATCATTGTTACCACTGCAAAATGATCAAAATAAAAACGCACGCGAGCGAGGGATGCCAACGTTGAGTGAGTGATGATGGCAGACTCCGTTGAAATTTTGATGGCCCTTGGACTTGGATACATACAGCGGAAGACTAGCGGCTGGGAAGCAGAGGCCCATCATAACTATGTGTACATTCTGCCTTCGTCACATTATCCTTCAAAATTATATAGAGGGCCTTTCGGGGCATGCCGACATCGACATTTGCCCGCCGTTCTCGCCATGGGCCCGGCTTTCTACCGCCTGTCGATGTTTGCTGGGACCGGGTCTCCCAGTATACCTGTTCCAATGCATTATCTCAGTCATTTCGAAAGTAACAAATTTGAAGATTTCATGATCTCCAATTCGTTCAAGGAACCTTCAACTGAGAAAAACGAAAATTGAAAGTCACTTCCGGTTTGACCGGAATTTTTGCTTTCTACTCGAAATGCAATTTTTGCTTTACTCAAAATTGCCTAAGAATATTCAAAAAGAATATTCTCAGAACATTCAAAGAATATTCTGAAAATATGTCAAATTGAATGTTCACAGAATATTCTGGAATAAGTATATTTAATACGTTGTCAGAATATTCATAGAATATTCTGTGCTGTCTGGGTATATAGTCATATTATTCCTGGTAGATATCATTCTTTGGATGAAAATAAAGCCATTTCATCATGTTTGATCGCTGCAGTCCTGTGCTGAGCTTCAGAAATAAATGTTGAATTTGGGAGGGTTTGTGCATAAAAAAAACACTCAGCAGGTAGAGGTATAGTATAGTTATTCCTGGTAGTTATCATTCTTCATTCGTCCCCCCAGTGCTGAGCTTCAGAAAAAACATTTTGAATTCAAAAGGGTGGCGTCGAATATATCGAAAAATAAAAAAAAATTACTCAGCAGGCAGAGGTACAAAAATTAGTCCTGATAGAAATCATATTTTTTGGAGGGAATTAAAGCGTTACCATCATGTTTGATAGCGGCAGTTCTGGAGCCAATAAGCCCTGGGAATATATATTATACTATTTTTCTTCATCAATACCACCATCAATACGTGCGCTGTTACACCACATACTTTTGTAAAGGAGAAAAAATTAAGTAAATACTTGTATATTTTAAGGTATTCTGAAGTTTATCCTACTATAACTGTGATTATTGTTATGCAAATATAGATCATAATTTATTCTAATAATTTTACAGACAGATATATATTTTTTATGTCAGCCACTGTTCATTTGAGTATTTTCAAAAATTTAGCTTGTTGATGGTCTGCGAAGTTCACACCCTAAAAAAATATTTAGTAAGCCACTGGTCTTTCGGGTAACTTCGGAAATTTTAGCCGCTGGTTTGGTCTGCCCAATGGTCTGCCAAGTTCACACTGGTTGATAGTTGCCAGTGTTGCCACTGGTACAGGGAGTCGACGTTAAAATGCAGACAGTTCTCGCACACTACATCCAATATTCTGGCTTCCACATAATAACGTGCAACTATCGTATGGCACCTATACATGTTGAATGATATTTTCACCGATGTCTTTCAATATTAAACTCGACCATTCTTGTTGTAGAGCCAAAGTTAGGTGAAGTTCATCACGTCATTATTCTTTTGATTGTGGTTGGGGTTGCAGTGCATATTTTTGTACCCACACAATAAAAATCTAGACCTCTATCACAGGAAACTTATATCTTTTATAAAACTCTGTGATAAGAAAACTAAGAAGATAGAGAAAAATTCACGATTTGCTGACAGTCATTCCATTGTTTTTTCTAAAATACAGTCATTAGTTGCGTTTTATTTGTTCCATTCTGGTAGCGGTAGTGGGAACAGAATGACGTTTACAAATAAAACGAGAAACTTCATAACCTTGCTTGAGAGAATTTACATAAGAGGTTATATTTGTATATGGGAGATCCAAATAATTTCAAAAGCATAATACTAGAGTTAAGAATATAGAAAATGAATCAAGTAATATTTGGAGCACTGATTGTGGTGATTGAAGAAACTTCTCTGAGATCGACAGAGTTTATTTTATCTAGAAATGAACATATGAAACGTGTCTTACTTGAGAGAATCATGAACTAGTGAAACTCAGGCTGAAAATATCTTCTAAATGTCTTTTTCTTTCAAAAAGGTTCGTTTTTGGTCAATCTAATTTGATTTTTTGACACCTGTCAACAGTCATTCCACATCATTCCTTGTAGCGAGACGGAATGGAAAGTAGCAACCAGAATCGGAAAAGTAGCAAATAAAACGACACATCAAACTGATTCCGGTGGCGGAATCGGATAAATAAAACGCAACTATTAGCTCTAGTAACTGGAAATGTCATCTGTCAATTGTCGAACTGGACATGATTTGTCAATTATTTTCAAAATAAAATAATGATCTACTTATTAATAATTAATGTTATTCTAAAGTAATGATTAGAATATTTTGGAAATTTGAAATTTGAAGGCGTTCTATCTATAAGTTCAGGTAATGTAACATTTGGAGCTGGTGGTTTCACAAAACCATAATTAATAATTACATTCAAGAATGAAAGGATCACAATGCCAATGCTGAGTGTTTCCTTGAAAGAAAAATGACAATTATTGATGTTGAATTGTTGAATTTGATATGTAGTCGATGTCACAGTATATCCGAGTGATTTTCTTGATGGATTAGTGGAATTTCTGGATTTGTAGACTTCCTTTCCTAATCCATAACCATTTCCCCATCTTTTGTTGAAGTTAGGTAGTAAGGTAGTTCAAAAATTGCTCATTTCCAACTCAATGGCCTAAATGGAATAATTTGTGAATACTTGAGTAGGTAGGTACTTAAGGAAGGTACTATCATATCATTTTTGATGATTTTGAAATTCCAATTATCAGTTCACATAATTAAACACCACATAGTTGGAATAAAATTCAGAAACATGCACTTGTTAGGGGGGCTAGGAGACAAATCATATGAAAAGTTCAGTGTGAAGTTCAGCATTCCTATTATGTGAAAATGCTCTGAGAGTTTCAGAAATATAAAAAAAACAAGCTCAGTTTGTTATCCACACATCCAACTCTACCTAGCCCAAGTAGCAGGAAGAATTGGAGATTTTTCAAGGAAGTTTATTAGAGGTAAATAGGTAGGTATGTATAATTGTTTGTGCTGTGTCTCCTGGCTCCATGGTTTTTTGGTTGATTTCTTTGATGAAATAGATATTTCCTAACTAGTTATGTATCAAATTATGTACAGGGTGGCCAACTAAGAATGCAAGGTACAGTATCTGGGAAACTATCCATCCTAGAGGCTTGCCGCAAAAAAATACTACTAAAACAGCCAAGATAAAAACATAAAGATGATCACTGCATAACTGCAGTCTTGAATCTAAAAAAGCGTTTTTTTTTGTGAATTGCAATATATTAACATAACAAATGAGTAACTGAATTACAAAGATGAAAATAATCTGACAATTTTTGCTGTATCTCTAAAAATAAGTGGTGAAGGGTATTCAAAAGTTTCCAAAAAAAACACTCTGTATCTTTGAAACTGCTTAGCCGATTTCACTAAACTTGGGCTAATTGAGAAGAGCTATTCTTGGGATACAAATGTTATAATATTTGAAGTTTTGATAGTTCCACATGTCGCCTATAAACCCTCTATAGGGTGAATGATGCCTTAACAAGCTCGCCAAAAGATATCTGGTTCCTAAGCTGAAATTCAATCCAAAGAATATTTTATAGGGTCGATTCGAAAAAGGAAGGTTTTTAATGCCCCTGTAGATGCTTGTCATGCTCTTGCACAATAACAGCAAAATGTGATGGGCAACCATGCAACTGCAAAAACAGGTTTTGCCGTGTTTCCAGTGGCACATCTTCCAACAATTACTGTAATTGATTTGCCAAGAATTAAAAAAAAAATTCATCTAGGGATTGATAAAAAAAAATAGGGCCCAATAACTCTGCCTCTCAGTATGCCACACCACACATTCAAACTCCAACGTCCTTGGTGCTGAACTTCAAGCAACTTGTGCGAATTTTCTGCGCTTCATCAGGTCCAAAGAATTTGACATAAAAATTCTCTATTGCCCCATATCTTGCTTGATATCCAATGGCAATAGTCCAACCTCTGATCAAAGTCTTCCTCTTTCAAGGTCTGATATGGGTGCATTCTAAAAATTGTAAAAAAATATGTCAAATTCAATTAAACCTATTAAGTTTGGCATATCAGAAACAACGGTTCAAAATAGTAAGTAAGTAAGTTCTAATGGCCATCAAAATATAGGGATCATGCCATTTCTAATCAGAAAGAAGACTTTGATTAGAGGTTGGACTATTGTCATTGGATGTTAAGCAAGATAGGAAATAGAAAACTTGTATGGACCTATTGAAGTCACCTTCAATAGTGGTCAGCACAGAGGACGTTGCAGTTTAAATGTTTGATGTCGCATACAGTTCCTTATGAAATTTTCATAAGATTAAATTTTAGCAAGAGATCCAAGATGAACTAGAACTAGATGACTAGAACTTCATGTTATACCCAGCCATTATTAAATTTTAGGTTAGGAACAAGATATCCAGATGCGCATTCCGCAAGCTTTTTAAGGCATCATTCAGCAACTTTTTCATGAAACAAAAATCATACCAATGCATTTGATTTTTTCCAGAAAATTATAAACATTTCTGTCGGCATTTCGAAAAGAGCCCTCTAGCAGTGACATATGACAAAGCTTCAAATATTATAAGATTTGTGGCTCAAGAATAGCTCTCTTCAAATAGCCCAAGTTTGTTGAAATTGGCTGAGCCATTTCAAAGATGCAGGGTGTTTTTCCACAGAAACTTCTGAATACCCCCACCACCTAATTTTAAGAGATACAGCAAAAATGGTCCAACAAAAAATAGACTATCTTCGACTTTGAAGATCAGGTCCTTTTTTGTTAGGTTAAAATAGCGGAATTTACAGAAAAATCAGTTCATTAGATTCAAGATTGCAGATAGGCACCTTAGTGGTCATTTCAGAAACTTGAAAATATTTTCTAGGTTTTTCTCTTGGCCGTTTTGGTCATATCTTTTTTGCCGCCAGCCTCTATGATGGATTGTTTCCCAAATACAGAATAGTTTATGCAAAGATCTGTTTTTCCAACTGACTTTGCATAAACTGTACCTCACATTCTTTGTTGGACACCTTCAATATTTTTTCAAATTTCAATGAAACGTCACTTGAACAGAAATAATGACCAGTTCTACATGAGTTCTACCTTCACTTTGGAGTACCCCTCAAACAATATGGTCACAATTTGAGTCAAATCAGCGATAATTCACAAAAAAGGGTCATTTGATATTTTTATTAGTGGAAAATGGCTGATTCAGATTTCCTAAGTGATAAGGAGGAAGTAGAGTCCGACCACGATAACTTTGGGACAGCATGTGGTCGCATATGCATTGAATATGCATATGCGTTGCGTCACATGCTGTCCCAAAGTTAACGTGGTCGGACCCTAGCACAAAATGTATATATCCATAATTTTCAAGGTTGCTTCAAAACTTCGGTCCGTTTTGTGAAGTGTCATATTACATGTCAAAATCAGAAAAAATGCTATGATTATTAGGTACTCATTCAAGTTTACCTTTCAGGATTCACTGACGGGATTCTACCTTTTGAAACTGCCAACTTACCAAAACACACAAGTGCCTCTACAAAATGTGAGTACCTAATTCCTTGAAACAAATATCAGAATATGTTTTGAGTCAATTTGTACAGGATCTTTGTTGTTCATTGTCAACCCAGATTTTTCAACTCATAGCAAATTCTGAAGCAAAGGACCCCGCACTAAACTATAGGGAAAATGGCTCTCGATGAAAATCGCTGAATTTTTGGTATGTTGCAGACTTTGATATACTGAACAGATATTCCATTGAACGAACCTCAAAAAATGGACAGTTTTTCCGATATTGACCTCCAAATGTCATTGTTTGGAGAAAATAAAGTATTTGAAAATGGTTGAATTTTTGGCATGTTGTAGATAGGAATGAGATGATGAAAAAATCCAATTCACCTAACCTCAAAAAATTGACAGTTTTCTCTATATTGACCTCCAAATGTCATTTTTTTCGAGAAAAAAGGTATCTGAAAATGGTTGAAATAAATAAATCCTTAATTCTATGAAGAATTTGGAAATATTCTCATTGGTTGAATAAAAATCTAAAAGTGCTAATCGGTATCGGTATGCGAGTCGGTATGTCAATGTCACGTCATCGGCGGCTATACATTTAGTGTTGCTGAGAGGTGATTTTAAAAAAAATATATATTTGGGGTGTATCGAATTTTATAATAGATGGAATGATCAAAATAAAATAGATATATGGCATAAATTCGACTAGAGTATATACCTACAACCCCATTGATTTCAGAAAGACTATAACCATCTTTCAAATAATATTTATTTAATTACATCCCCTCTTGGGTTTTCTTCACCTGTGCAAGTATCATATGAAGAAGATTTGTTTTAAGAGGAATGAAAGGCCAAATACTAATTAATTAAACAGCAACTTTGTCTATTGATTATTGTTCCATTCATCTTATTTTCCATTCGTATACACTTGGAGGTCAATATCGAAAAACTATCAATTTTTTGTTAGGTCAACTGGATTTTTTCATCAGTTCATTCCTTTCTACAGCATATTCCAGAAATTCAGCCATTTTCAAAGATTTTTTTTCTTGAAAAAATTGCATTTGAAGGTCAATATCGAGAAAACTGTCAATTTTTGGAGGTTAGGTCAATTGGATTTTTTCATCAGTTCATTCCTATCTACAACATGCCAAAAATTCAACCATTTTCAGATACCTTTTTTCTCGGAAAAAAATGACATTTGGAGGTCAATATAGAGAAAACTGTCAATTTTTTGAGGTTAGGTGAATTGGATTCTTTCATCAGCTCATTCCTATCTACAACATGCCAAAAATTCAACCATTTTCAAATACTTTTTTTTCTCGAAACAATGACATTTGGAGGTCAATATCGGAAAAACTGTCCATTTTTTTGAGGTTAGTTCAATGGGAGATCTGTTCAGGATATAAAAGCCTGCAACATACCAAAAATTCAGCGATTTTCATCGAGAGCCATTTTCCCTATAGTTTAGTGCAGGGTCCTTTCTTTGAAAGAAACTAGTGGAGTGTTACTGAACTAGATGTATATTTTTCTTTATTCATATATGGAAGTAAGAAGGATTAAAGGATATACAAGGTATTCCTAAATGTCATGCACATTTTGAAGGAAGTCATTACTTGGCCCATTGCAGGACTGAAAATTCCAACAAACTGAATAAAAAAATGTCAGTAATCGTTTTGTTTTCGAAAAATAGGCTGTCAAAGTTGAAAATATGCATAAATTCTTCTTTTGTACACCCTGTATAACTTCTCGTGATGGCAAAATTCAGTCTGTTATGTATGACTGAATTAGTGGGACAATTTCATGATGTTACATATATCGGGTGATACAGGGTATCGGGGCCATCCCTGTAACTTCTGCATTCGTGAACGAATTTTTCTGAAATGTTGGTACAGTTATACAAGGTGATTCTAAAATAGGTGGTCAAACTTTGGGAGTATATAGAGTGAGGGAAATAATTACGAAAACCTCGGTAACATTTTCTTCTGAAGTGCCCCCTAAGAAAGATACAGCCCCTCAAAGGGGGGCCTCGGATAATGATTTTGTACTATTATCTCCAACACCTTGTATGATGAAAATCTAAAATTTTGTTTGTCCAGTAACTATTCAGTGCCGGTTCGAATGGAGTTAAAATCACCTCAAAATTAAATACAGGGGTGTGTCAAAACAGGGAGGTAGGGGGTAAAAATAACCGCAACTTTTTTGTTCATCGCAATTTCAGTTATTTTACATAACAATATGAAATCTTAGGGCTATTAACATAGAAAAGGAGCTCTTGTTGAATCTCGATAAACTGAACCATTAGCGAATAAAATTTATTTTTCCAAGATTTCATTTAAATTGCAATTTTGGTATGCACTTAAGTTTAATTATCTAGTTCAAATCTTGCACCTACTTCTAATCGTCTGATCAACTTGGAATCTGGCAGATGACAGTTGACAACGCGTTATGGCGGCTCCAATGTGGCTGACCAGATTTGTGATTATGGTTCGATTCGATTCAAAATTGGTTTGTAAGGGTTTTTGGGGTTGGGAATTTTGAATTCGTTGTCGGAATTCATGAATTAAAACTAGACGACGAGTTTCGTGATGATGGTATGATCCTATTGAAAATTCTAAAATAAAAAATATTGTTAAAAACAAGCTTTTTTTAAATTTTATTCGCTAATAGTTCATTTTATCCAGATGCAACAAGAGCACCTTTTCTATGTAAATAGCCCTGAGATTTCATAATTTCATCTCAAAAAACTGAAATTGCGGTAAACAAAAAAGTTGGGGTTATTTTTACCCCCCACCTCTCTATTTTGACACACCCCTGTATTTTATTTTGAGGTGATTTTAACTCCATTCGAACCGGCACTAAATAGTAAGTGGATGGACAAAATTTCAGATTTTCATTATACAAGGTATGGAGATAATGATACAAAATTATTCTCCGAGGCCCCTCTTTGAGGGACAGTATCTTTCTTGTGGGTCACTTCAGAAAAAAATGTTACAGAGGTTTTCATAACTATTTCACCCACTCTATATGCTCCCAAAGTTTGACCACCTATTTTAGAATCACCTTGTATAAGCAACCATTTCGGATTTGATGACATTACAATCCAATATGGCGGAGTTCCGATTTGATCACCCTGTATCTGTTCCAATTAGATGCCAGTAGATAGTAAATCAAAAGTTATGATTGGGACATGTAAGCCGTTTCGACCAATAATAATAAAAGTGGCAATACCGCATTGTCAAATAGTATATTATTATTATATGATGAGCAAAGCTAGTGCTCCAGAAAGACCAGTGCGACAATATGTCTTATAAAACGTGTATAATATACTATTTCTCCTATTGGAAAAAGACTCAATAAAAACATCAAATATTAGAAAGATATGGAGTAAGTATAGTTGGTAACAATGAGAAAACATTCCCAAATTTGACAGGTGGTAGAACAATTATTCAAATTATCATTATTATTCCAGCTATATAATTTGAAATTGTTGGTCTATCAAAGTTCTGAATTTCTTATTTTGAGAATGACTGAAGAGGCGAACTTGAGTTGCACCCCTCATGAACTGAGGGAATTAGCCCAAACAGCTATAAATGATTTGTTGCCCAAGAAACCTCGCCCAGCTTATGATGAAGAATTCCATAATTTCCAAGTATGGTATCAAACTGGCGACCTATACCACCACAATATGTAAATGTAAACGCTTCTTGTTGACCTATGTACCGCAATGTTCACTGCATAAATAGAATTAACACAATTGGAAAATGCCAAGAACCATTGCAGAATATCTCAAATCACCAAATCTTGAGATTTTACAGGACATTGTTTTCGGCGTTCTAGTGTGAAGGTTACATATTATAAGCTTCTGTGAAGAGAAAAAACGAGGTAGGTAGCTCAAATGTTTTCTTTTCAGCCTTCAACTTCTACAACACATTCTGTTGAATAATCAGACTAACGAGCATAAATTCGTCTCAACAGCAGCCCAACAAAACTTACCAGCAAATTTGATAGGTAATAAATTCTAAAGATACCTGTAATGTTTATAGCTATATGTTGCGTTCTGTCTCTAGGCGCTAGTGTGTGTGGGTGTGTGTGTTTTTTATTTTTTTTATTTTTTTTATTTTTTTTTTCTCTTGGAGCGCACGAGAGGGAATCCCTATAATGTTCAAAGAACATCGTGCGTTCCTAGGGAGGATTAGGGATAGGAGGTAGAAATTGGAATTTTTTTGAACTTCTGGAGATTATAATATGTTGGGAATACTTCCTCAGGCAATGAATTCCAGAGCCCAGCCGTTCTATGGATGAAGGAGTTTTGATAAAGTGCTGTTCGACATCTTTCGAGGTTGACAACGAAAGGATGTGCTGACAGTTTAACGTTGACATTACCATTACCAACTTTGAAACAAAAAATCCAGCGTGTCCTAATAGAAGCTGTTTTGATACGCATTTGGGTATCATAATGACTTCATTAAAGACCCATAATAGAAAAAAAATATTTAAAACAGATAGAACATGCTTGATTACTTTTTTCGAAATGACCTGTCGTTCGATTCTCCAGATACGTCTGAAGTTCTATCCACTGTGAAACATACCTTTTGTACCAAATTTCAGAAAAATTCGTTTACGAATTCCAAAGTTACAGGGGAACCCGATAAATCAGAACTAGGGCTCATTTTCATTCAGAATTGAGTTATGAGAAAAATGGCGTTTCCATTTCACAAAATTGGGATTCTCAATGTTTCACATTAACTTTTTGGACCCACTTTTCTGCGCACTGTACATTTTTCACTGGTTGTGATTATGGTCAGTGATTTGCTCAACCTTCAATATTCACGATTTAATCACTACATGATTGGTACATATCACTATAAATTGCAATTTACATAACAATGGCGTATGTTCGATAGGCTGCACATGTCACTTTTTCCAGAAAAACTCGAATAACTCAAAAACGGTCCATTTCAAGTATAGTGTATGATACATGAATTTGAATCAGAATCATGAGAGGGATTCAAAAATGTGAAATACAGGGTGCTCTATTGAAAATAACAAAGATGACGTCACATCGGAAAAAACGGAAGCTTCACAATCACGAAAATATTTTAGTTGGATTCTCCATGTTTTCTTCACCGTCCCTACAAATTTTCAGAATTGTATAGAATTATATAGATCACGTTAACTCATGAAGATGTACACTAAGTTTTAGGGGTGCGTTCGATTGTTGACTCCCAAAGAAGAATTAATCAGTTCACTCTCGAATTAATTACGGGTGTCTATAATTTGAGGACTGGAATAGAATGCTGCGGACTGGCTATTACTATTCAATGTTTTCAGTTTATTAACAACTCTGAAAAGATCGATCTCTGAAAGATCGATTTCAGAATCGGAATCGGCATCTTTTGAAAAGCTCAACTGCAAGTTCATATCTGTCAATTCACTTTGATAGACAAATTAGTCAGGAAGAAACTTGTACTGGGAAATAGAAACAAATTCTGTGAATAAATGTGACAACATCTGGAACCAGTTGCAAATATACAGGGTAAGTCAAAAATGTGTACCGAGCTTTTTGGAGGTATTATTACATTGATAAATAAGTATAGTTTGCTGAATAAACTGATCGCCCAAAATGTATATTAAGGGAGATAATATATCCTTCCGAAATTGATGGAATTGAAATAATTTTCCCGCATAACTTCTGAACGTTGAAGTCTCCGGATTGAATTTTTCTGCATAAATGCATGTTGATAAAATACATCTTTCTGATACACTTCTACATTTCTGATATTGTTAAAAAGGGTTTTTCAGAGGCTGTGTCCTGACTTTTTGAAGACAAGCATTCGGTCGAGCAAATCAAATTCTTGGCCGGACACTATCTATAATTTTCATTTTAAAACTTTTTTTTTTCACGCAATCTTTGCACAATCCTCGAAATTGTTCAACAATTTGGGACGCATCGAGCGGGAAACATCTTGGCATAAGGAATAACCTGCAATATCTAGAATCTCAGTTGGAAATCGCAGTAATAATATTATTGAGCAATAAAGTGAACAGGGAAATTAACAATAACAATGTTCATGTCATAAACGTCAAAATTAGAAACAAAATTGATCATGGACTCCTGAAATATTGTTACCGATGAGTTAATCTGCTGATATCGTGACTACAAAAACACAAAAATCTCGAGAACGGTTACAATTTTTGTATTTTGAAAAGGGTACCGGTTTTATGTAATTTTTTTTGCTCTATAAAAGGCTCCTATTTTTCCACAAAAAAAAAGTCATGTCTCACCCGCTAAAAACACCCTTTTATCACAATATCTGAGATGTAGAAGTGTATCAAAAAATGTATTTTATCATCATACATTTATGCCGGAGATTTCTTTCGGTGGCTTTCACCGTTTAGAAGTTACGGGGAAATTAATTCATTTTCATCATCTTTGGAAGGATATATCTCCCTTAATATACATTTTGGCCATTAGTTCATTGATCAAACTACCTATTTTTCAATGTACTATTATTACCTCCAGAAAGCTCGGTACACATTTTTGGCTCACCCTGTATAATGTTGAGTACCGCTTATCAATGTTGAAACCATTTGTACCAGATTATTGTCGGCCTCAACAAAACCCCAGTGCTATTTTTTGAAAATTTCATGATTAGTCAACATTAAAATATAATGCTACTCATATTAGTCACATCTCCATCTTTAACGATGTTAACAGAAGTACTTATTAGGTATGGATGCTTGGAGAATTCAAAAACTATCATAATCTGCGTTTTGAATGGACCTAACCAAACTTGAAACAAACAAAAATCACTTCTTCACCCTTGTTCGCTCTGTAAAATTGTATGGAATCAGTATCAGAGGAGTAAAATATATATTGCCGACTTTTTCGAAATTATAAAACATGCTAAAATTCATCACTACGCCGATGACACCCAACTCTATATCTCATTCAATTCTAAATATCTCAACGAAACACAAAATAAAATAAATGATGATTTAAAAAAATTGTATGATTTCTCCACAGTCCACAGTTTACGCTTGAATCCAAAAAAGTCTCAAATATTATTATTCGGATCAAAGAAGAAAGTAGAATGTGTCCGTGAAGATTCGAAAATAAAAATTGGGTCTGATATTTTACCTATAGTTAAGGAATGCAAAAATCTAGGTTTATGGCTTGACTCAGAGCTTAGATTGACCAAACATGTGAGTCATCTTTGCCAGGCATCCTTCAACATTCTTAGACAACTATTTCCTAACAGACACATGCTTTCCAAGCAATTGAAGCTCTCTTTATGCGAAGCATTGATAACGTCTAAACTGTCTTATTGTGATAGCGTCTACGGTCCAGCACTCTTGAAGTCTGACCAGTATCGTCTTCAAAGAATACAAAACTCATGCATCAGACTTTCATTCGGTATTCGGAAATTTGAACACATTAGTACAGAATTCAGTAACTCTGGTTGGCTGAGGTTGAACGATCTACAAAATCTACATCTACTGTCAATCACTCATAAAGTGTTAGTAAATAAATCTCCTAAATATCTTTTTGATAATTTGAGAACGTTTTCAGTACTGAACGACCTCTGCACACGCAATAGACACGTTCTTGTCATTCCTCCTCACTCTTCTGCAATATACACTAGATGTTTTTCATACAATGCTGCTAAGTTTTACAACCAGTTGCCCAATGAATTCAGACTATATACACTCAGTAACTTCAAGAAAAGATTAAAACTCCTGATGAAAAATAGTCAGTTTGTGTTAATTCGTTGATGAATCTCGCTCCGGAACTCAGCTTTGACATGTTCGAATATAAATACACCACAAAAGTCTTAAGATTTATTTTTATTCATTTATTTTTTCATTTCTAATTTTAGTAAGTATAGGTACTCTACAATAATATTATAAATCTCATGTATTTCTTTTTATTTTTTGTTCTTTGTTTTTGTGAGGTCAAGTTGAAAAACAGCTATAGCTGACACTTCGCCTTTTCATCAATCAGTTATTTTTCATATTTGATTCAATGCTTTGTATTTTATGTACAAGAATTGATTTGATCAATAAAGCCGCTTTATTATTATTATTATTATTATTATAAAATATACCTACCTAAAGTCCGTATGACACGGGCCAGTTTTTCACTCATAAAATGTATCATTATTGAACACATTAAAACATACCGAATATTCTGAATCATTTTCTGTAGGAAAATTCTGTACTGTATGACACGGCAATTCCATCCGAGATGCGAGAGATTTATTTGTCATGTGACCACGGATTAGAAAGATTAATTGGAATAAACGAACGGTGCAGAGCGCTGTTATGACAAATCTGGCTAAAGTATTCTAATTCTTGTTAGGACACATATTACTCAACGAATTTATTTGGTTAGATTTGTTGTTTAACTTTAAATTTCTCAAGAAACTCACAAAAAGTGAATAATAAAACAATACAACGCACTTGAAATTTGAACAATTTAACACTTAACCTCACAAATTCAGATTAATCGCTTTGAACGGATGAGATTTACTACCCCTACATCTAGATGTCATAAACGAACGACACAGATTGATCGGAGCAGTCTGATATCAATTCCGAACTCAACTGATATAAGATCACAGATGAGATATTGTGACAATGGGCATGCGCATCTTGATGAAATAATATAATAATTATGCAGATGCAGATGCCGGTTGTGCGTGTATAGTAACCTCAAAATATATTTTTGGAAGAAGATATTCAAAATTGAAGAATGATATAAGTAATAGTTCCTCTTGAAAATATCTGTCTGCAGTTCTGTAAAAGTGGGTGCTTTGATCAGCGTATTTGTTTGAAAAAATCGGAATGAAAAAATTCAAAAATCGTCTCGTTAATCGCTCCAAAAAAGAAACACACCTTGGCTAGGAGTTCTAAATATGGTACAAAATGGTACAAACACCATTTTGGAAACCCTGTATCATATAAGTAGGTATCTACAAATTTCATTGAAATTAATAATGATCAGTTCACTTTTGCTCTGGACCAAATAAACTGAAAAAGAAACAAATTATGCTAGAATGTATTTCACCAGAAATGAGGTAGGTACTCAATCCAAATTTCATCATTAACCATATTTATAATAATTGCATTCCACTTATTTTGATTTTTCACCACATATTATTGCTTAACTTCTCAATTTCCACTCAGCTACGTAACCATTTTGCTAGATGTTAAGTGAGAACACAAAATTTTTTTCCTTTGTAGATCACCTTCAGTCTGTACTATGACTGATGATGACCATTTGAATGGTCGAAACATATCTCAGAAGTAAAAGCAGAATTGCCTGCACACATCGCCATTAAACTTGTGGAGACAACTTTGAGTTTTTTCTCTTTAATAAACAAAAAAATTAAAATCCGTAATATGGTATAGGTACACATTACCAGTTGTAAATATACCTAAACGATAATTCAAAAATGTTTATGATATAATATGTATCCATGCACCCAGAATCAACATAGGTATCATTCTATTATAGAGATCAATAATGCCAGGAACTCGATGTGCCGTTGCAACTTGCAAGAACAGTTTCGAGAAATGTAAGAAACTTGGAAAACATATAATGTTTCATCGGTTTCCTAAAGATGAAGCTCGTTGTGCAATATGGGTCCGAAACTGTCTAACCAAGAAGAGTAAACAAAAAATTTCCCATATATGTTCAGAGCACTTCAGTCCAGAAGATTATGAAAGAGACTTGCAGTATGAACTTTTAAATGGATCTCCAAGGAAGAAATTGAAATGTACAGCTGTACCATCGCTCGAATGTGGAGATAGTGAAATATCTGAACCATCACCACAAGGTGTAGACCCGATTATGGATACTCCAGATGGTGCATTTCCGTCGGTAGCAGACTCAAATGAAATTGCCACCATGGATACGTCATCTAATCAAGAAGTTATAGTTTTCCAAATCAACAATTCTCTTCGAACTGATAATGATTCGCTGAAAAAAAAATACGAAGATTTGAAAATGCAAATGAAAACGCTAACGGAAAACTTAAGAAAAGAAAAGGAAAAGAACCGAAAAATGAAAAATTCAGATATGTACATTTCAAAACTTGAAGGTGCTTTAAAGCGCGTTTTAAGTAAAGGTGAGATCGACTTAATTTTGGGGACGAAACTTAGAATTCATTGGAGTTCCGAGGATATCTCCAATGCATTCGCTATACGATATTTCAGCAAACGCTGCTATATTTACTTGAGAGACAAGAAAAAATTACCGGGTATATCATCGCTTCAGAAGTGGGCTTCTAAAATTGAGTTGCGACAAGGGATTCTTCATGACGTGTTTAGAATAATGGAAGTTGCTCAACAAGGTCTTGGTGTAATGGGGAAAATTGTGGTTCTGGCATTCGATGAAGTGAAGGTGAGCTCCAAATATGAGTATGATACGGCCAGAGATGAGGTCGTGGGTCCACATTCTCAAATGCTAGTTGCTATAGTGCAAGGGTTGTTTTCCCGATTTAAACAGCCAGTTTTTATTGGTTTCGACACGAAAATGACCAAAAGCATATTGTTATCCATAATTGAAGAACTGCACAAAATAAATAATAATGTAGTTGCATGCATTTCAGATTGTGGTGGAGGCAATGTTGGTCTCTGGAAGGACATGGGAATATCAGTTAATAAAACTTATTTTCAGCATCCCAACACCAATGACAACATTTATTATTTTGCTGATGCACCTCACTTATTGAAACTCATAAGAAATTGCTTGATTGACACCGGATTTATTTTAGATAACGGAAAAAAGATAACTGCTGAACCACTAATTCATCTCCTGAATTCAACTGATACAGAAGTCAAATTACGTAAATTACATATTGAATGTACAGGTACTCAAAGGCAACATGTATCACTAGCTGCAGAATTATTATCCCATACTACTGCAACTGCTTTATTGCAGTATCTTCCAGGTCCTGACGAAGAAATGGCAAAGCTTTTGAGTGAGTTCATCGACAAAGTAAATAAATGGTTTGATGTTATGAATTCATACAATACTTCTGTTTCTATCAAAAACAATCAACCATATGGGTTGAACTTAGAAAAACAAAATGAGATATTAGAGGATATGTACAATTTGATATCCACTCTGAGATGTACGAACAAGAAATCCCTCCAAATATTTCAAAAAGAAATATTAATATCAATTACTTCCATGATGTGTCTTTTGAAAGATTTGAAAAATAAATTCCAGATATCTAATATTCTCACACATCGATTAAATCAGGATTGTATGAAAACATTTTTTTCACAAATTCGCGGAACAGGTGGACTAAATTATCAACCATCTCCCTTGGATGCTATTTATAGGCTTCATATGATAATCCTGGGGAAATATCCTGGCAGTGTAGAACAGAATGAAAATACGTGGGAGTTGGAAGACAATGAGTATTTAGTTACTAAAGTTTTTAGAAATACAATTTCGATTTCCACAAATCAGGTGGAGGATGACAATTTTACAGATTCGCCGAGTATTTCTTCACAAAGTGATCATGTGTCTGATAATAGTCAACCTAGCACATCAACAACTAGGAGTGAAGAAATAAGAACCTGGTCAGAAAATGATGGGTTAGAGTACTTGGCAGGATGGGTGGCTAAAAAATTTAAAGACAAGTATCCACATTTGGGTACGCATTCTTATGAGCTGGTTTCAGATCATGATTATGCATTTCCAATGTGGATTACTCATGATGGTTTGATTCAGCCTTCCGAATACTGGAGTAATGCGGTTAAAATTCTGAATGAAATATTTTTGAGATTCAATCAAGATGAAACTATTAGAAAAGGCCAAAATTTGATAAAAGAAATGACAATATATGCATCAAAAAAGATATCTAGTGTGCCATGTGAAGTAATAAGAGTATATTTATTGCAAAGACTATTCATTAGAATGTTATATTTAAATAATAAGAGTAAAGATCAAAAGACATCAAAAAGAAAAGGTGAATATTCAAATGATACGAAATGTGCGAAAAAATGAAGAAACTGCTCTCTTAGTAACCGATGTACCTACTAAATACAAATGTACCTATTGCTTGTCTAAGTTTGAGATTCTCATTCAAATGTAAAAGATTCTCAAAATTTTGACATATTCATAAACAAATATATATCACTTTGTTGTCTGAAAATTAAACGAAGTAAATTGCCCTCAAAAATACTATCCGTCCTTCGTACTACGGACTCGGAGTTGAATTTCCTAAAGGCAAAAAAACTAGAATTGAAATTCATTTCGAAACAAAAAAAGCTCGAGTGTTATTCCGTAAGGCAAATCAATGACTACGAAAATGACACTATTTTGTTGATGGTTTTTCCAATTTCTCCACTCGGAAGTCTTTCCAAATCACGACATTTCCACAGATTAGATACTTTTCTGACAACGCAAGATTGACAAAAATTGACATGAAGTCTATAAAGATTCGTTCACAATCCTGGTTGTCATGGTTCCAAAAGTTTTATCGTTTTATCGCTAGAAAACTCAGGGCAAAGTATGTTTACTGTCATAATAACAAAATCCAGCGACTTATGGGATTTTTTATACATAAATTCAATTGTCAATGAAATACAACTCTATAATTTAAGACCTATGATAAGAAGTGACTTTATTTCACCCTGTATGGATTCAGTCCTGTTCTTCAGATTGTTTTTGTACTACACTCTGTTTTATTTGGAACCAAACCGATTTCTCAATGTGTTTGATACGTGTTTTGCTAACTATATCTTTGGAAGAAAATTTAAACTGATTGATGTGAAATTGAAGCTGACAGTCATTAAGTTCTAACTGGTGGATATAAAAATGAAACGTTTGCATCTTCGGGAGATTGAAACTGAAGCAGTTTGAATATGTTCCTGACGATGCTAACATAGCTAGAAATGCATGTGTTGAGTTGAAATATTGATTTGGTTATTGGTGGAACAGTGTAGTGATTTTGGTGCCAAAGGTTCCAGTCTTCGATCGTATATTTTCGTTAGTCTGAATGTCCAGGCGAATCTGTAGTATCTAAAAACATGTTCCTGATTCAATCTATGTCTCACTATATCGACAATGTCGCCATATAAACACCTAATTGATATTTATATTACTTTTTGAAATATCCGCCAGTACCTAGGGTGTGTCCCTGAATTGACCAGGTGTGATTTATCAAAAAAATATTGATATTGATATGGCTTTCATTCTGCAATCTCGATCTGCTTGACCTAAAACGAATAGAAATTCAACAAATTATAGGTCACAAGGCATTTAAGTCGCTGAAATAATCTGATCTAAAATTAATCTTTATAGGTAAAGTGATCTTTCTCTTGACTTAATTGCTTCCGTTGGATTTGAATACAGAAAATGATAAAACACACTTTTTATTTCATAACATAATCATCAATTGCAATTAATTCAATTAAAAACATAATTTCACCCGATTCTAAAATCTTTGTGAAAAAACTATATACTTTATTTTATAGTAGGTACTACTTTTATTTTTTGTTCTACTTCTCAGTCCAAAATATTTCATTGAAAACGGTAAGTAAGTAACTTTGGATGAAACTTTGTTTTATTTCAAGCAAGTCGACCCTGCAGAAAATGAAAGGTATACTACTATTTTATTTGTTATATTACACCTATCTCAAAGTCAATTCGAAGACAGACTGTATAATGATAATGATTATGATTTGAAATCAATATTCCTAATTCTTATATCAAAGTCACCTCTCGCAATGATTTTTTTGATTTTCTCTATTTTATGACTTAAATTTAAATTATGAAGGAAGTTCAAATACTCTTTTTCTTTGAGAATGTTCTTTTACTGAAATATAGGGGGTGAAGTGTCGGCCAACGGAAGTTTTTTGTTTATTTCTCATAACTTTGTCTGAATTCAAGTACCTCAATGTATACTTGTCAAAATTTGATAGGATACATCGTTTCCGAGAAAATAAATCATTTAATGTGATAATCTCTGAGTGATGAAAAATTAAAAAAATCTATTCAGATTTTTTGTGGAATAAGAGCTGTAATATGACCCCGGAATCTACGCTACTGGGTGCTTCCGCATTTTTTCCAATGCTTACTTATTCAAGAAATGAGTATATACAGAAGATATTAGAATCAGTGGTCCACCCTGAGAAAAAAACTGTTTTGTCAACCCCCAATTAAACACCCTATATTTCAGATAAAAAAGTATTTGAACGTTCTCCATAATTTAGCTTCATCTACAAGCCCTTCATTTTATAGAACTTGCCACTGAATCACTGTGTATAGATTTAGTCGAAATCCAGTACAAAATACTATAAAAACGCAAGCTATGAGGAATAAGGAATATTTGTTTATTCTTGAATATCTTTATGATCAATATTGAAAGAAAACATCAAATACCTACCTCGTTTTACATTCTTGACTGACTCATACAGTTTTTTGTCAGAATGGAGCTCGAAATTCTGTAAGACTTCAATAACTTCAAACCATGGAATCATTGCCTACCTGAAAAGTATAATTTGTCATTTCTCATGAGGCATACATGCTGAGTAAAAAAAAATCCACATTTTATTATCATTCACAACTCATTTGTAACTTCGATTTTAAAATACTTCAATACCAGAAACAGTTTGTATATATACTTAATGATATTTGATTAAATTGAAAAATATTCAATGCCGTTCGTGGATAAATATTTCGAATTCCTTCAAATTTAGGAACTTTTTAAAAAACATGAAACTTTTGAGGCCACCGCATATACCAGATTTGATTTCAACTAAACGCTTACGATTCCAGCTCTGAGCTTGATCCTGTATTCTTATCCTAGGGTGTCTGAGAGCTGTTCTGGCAAGTAATGAATTGTTTTTTTTTGTCAAATATCAGGTAGTACATCAGCAGAAAATAAATTGGTCTTTTGGCAGATAATATTCTGGAAATGAAGTGACCCATTGTTTTCCTCAACTTCAGATTACCACCACTATAATCAGAAGTAGGTTGCATAAGTTAAGATGTAGGTATCTAATACTTACTGTAGAATTATGAATATTTCAAGAAGTTTTTTGCAAATAATTATTTTTCTATTTTACGTCTTTAATGAAGTCATTATGACACCCAAATGCGTATCCGACACAGTTTTGTGTGATCAGAACATTCAAACATATGTTCATTGTTACCAACTACTCACTTTATATTTATTTTTAATTTTTGATGTTGGATTTTATTTCTGTTGTTTTGCAGCTGGAAAAAATGGGAAATTATATTTTGATTTAGTTTTCTGATTAACTAATTAATAATTATGTGAACTGTTTTTCTCGTCCTTCAAATCTACAATCTTACCAAAAAAGTGACACTTATTATTATATATTATAAATTATAATATTCACAATTCACTAGTATTCTTCATTAATTGAACAACATCAATTTTGATTTTTGTGAGACATTTCAAAATGTAAGTGTGTGTGATTTGTACAGATACGACCTTAACATTGTAAAATGCATTATTTTTTATTCTCATTTTATCGAAGAATATCTCACAATACAAGAAATATTAGTAATTCTTAAAAAATTTTTACAGTAACATGAGTTTAAAATAACGTTATCTTTATATTTAATTTCAATATCGCAACTAGAGCAATTTGCTAAGGTAATTGATGGAAAAAGCTTCATTGTCAGTAATTTTACGTAAATATCTCAAAGTGACGCTCAAATTCTGAAACAAGTTATCTTCAGGTTAAAATCAAAATCAATAGAGAAGTATTTTTTGCACACTAAAAATTGTGGAAAGTAGTAACTTTCTTAACGATTTTAGAAAAAGTATATCTATAGCCTTATAAACGCATTTGCAATTGTGAAAAGCCCTGTCAATATTTTGGTAATATTCAGATATGAAAAGGGCTTTAACTTCGTTGTGAGGAAGTACCTACTGTAGTTCTTTGTTTTGCCAACTGAGTTTGTAGAGCCTAAAACATTTATGAAATTATAGATTTCTCTAGTGTATATTTTGGTTTTGTTTCTTGAAATATCTTGGAGAATAAGCTCTTGATAACTTTTCTAGTGATGCAAAATCTTTGGATTTTCTTCCTGTTGTTTTGCAGCTGGAAAAAATGGGAAATTATATTTTGATTCAGTTTTCTGATTAACTGATTAATAGTTATGTGAACTGTTTTTCTTGTCCTTCAAATCTACAATCTTACCAAAAAAATGACACTTATTATTATATACCTATTATAAATTATAATATTAAACAATTCACTAGTATTCTTCATTAATTAACAACATCAATTTTGATTTTTGTGAGACATTTCAAAATGTAAAAGTGTGTGTGATTTGTACAGATACGACCTTAACATTGTAAAATGCATTATTTTATTAATGCGCTAGTGGTCCCAAGATCATATATTTCCACCTTTTACTTGAAATTAACAAAAGTAAGAATGCATTTGAGTCACACGCCGACTATCATGACTATTCGCGGTTTTCAAGGTCATCAGATGATGTTGCGATGACATTTAAAGCTGCAGGAAAACATGTCTAACTTTCAATATATCCCAGGAGTTGGGATGTTTTCTCGTAGTTTAGTCAGCGCAACGTCATCTAATGACCTTGAAAACCGTGAATAAAGCAAGGAACTGTTGAAGGTGGCAAGTTCAAACTTAGGTTATCTTGTAACAATTCATTAGTTTTTCGACTCTTCAACTAGCAACAAATGTAAAAAACCCAAGATATCAGCTATTCAGGAAAGTATTGAAAGAGTATCTACTTTTCCACTGTTTCTGTTTCGATGAAAACATGGAGGCACCACTAGCTTTTTTCGATAGTCATAAGCTAATATTATGAATGATAGTGCTAGCGGTCCACCGGAAATATCAGAAAGAAACCGCATTTCTTATAGAAAGCAAGCCACTTTCCACACTTTTACTTGATACCCGAATGAATTATTTAACCCGCAGCACCAATTTTTAGGACATGTGGCTTCGATTTTCAGGGTAACCCTCCACGGTAACCCTCCACGGTAATTTGAAATATATCAAAATGACGCTACATTAGTGATCCAGATGTCGATTTCATTAGGAAATTATCCTGATTAATCTGATGGTAACATTCTTTCAGCTCTTAAATAACCGGAAGTAGCTCATGCCGGAATTTTGAAAATTGGTGGCCAATATGGTGTCATTGACATGCTTGCATTATTGGAAAAGTGTGAGGTATGTATTTACATGTTTTAGGGGATATGAATTCACTAACAAAATGATCCCAAAGTGAGTGATGTAATTCAATGTTCTGCGTGGTATATAACCAGGAAAGTAGTTGTTTTTCTCTCGTTATCTACCATTTCGTTCATTTATGAACATTTTTGGAAATGACAGTGCTTCCCGAATTAATTTTTTTTGACTAAATATCCTTCGCGAAAATCAATGGTTCCTCTCCAAACATTAAAAAGTGGAATTATCAGCATCCAGAAGTAGTATTAAGTGTTGTTCGTCTACTTTTTGCCAATTTTCAATATTATTGGCAGCCATTTTACAAGATGGCAGCTTTCGGTTAAGGTACGTGAACTAGTCATAAGGCAATGCTTCATCTATGTTAAATAAAGTATTTTTAGTAGAGTACGTCACTTTAATAATGAATTTGTCTTCATTACGTGATTTTTTTCAAAATATTCGCATATGCCTTTGATATCCTATTTCCTTCAAAAATTCTTATACTGAAGTAATCTTGACATAACTCTGATGGTACAACTATATTCAGAGACCCTTGAAACATGTAAAACCATCATCGAATCATGCTAGCATGTCAATATGGCATAATTGTCGCCGCCATTTTTCCAAATGGCGGTTTCTGATATATTTCTGGTTATCATAGAGCTGAAAAAAAAAATCACTTTCATATTTATCAAGACAATTTTATTAGCCCCTCCACTTACTAAAATGGGTCAAATCGTTCATTCGGGTCTAAAGAGCAAGTGTGCAAATTTGCCGAGAAATTTGCTTGCTTTCTATACGAAGTGCGGATTCATTCTGCGTACCTCTAGCAAGTTAATTATATTTCAATATTCGTTGTCTGTGACTGTGGGTTATACCATTATACCTTGTGTGCTCTTTGTTTTGATTTTATCCGTAATCTTACTGTCTGTCATCATAGTTTACAATATATGTTATTTCTATCTATCTATAATAAACTTAACCAGAGCTGATACTTTCTTTATTAGATTCACCATAGACCTTCTCTATCATATCAGAAAGTGATGTTTTACAGCTACTCATATCAATCTAGTTTAAACTCGATAAGCATTTGAACAACTACATATTACACCCAAAATACCACATAATATTTAGATAAGCCCAAACACGTATTTCAGAGGCTAAGTTGTCATCCTCAAAAATAAAGATTAGCTGACTGAAGCATTCTTCAAGATACTCTCCAGGAATAATAATAATTTTTGATAATTTAACCACCGTTTCAAAACTACACTTTACAATTATTTGAAAGCAATCAAAATGCATTCTTCAAACTTTCATGATCGTCTTACTATGTTTTCCAAAAATATTTAAAATGTTTTTCTCAATAACATTCCATTCGAATTCAATAGCTAAAGCCTTTCAAACTTCAAGAAACAAACCCCCACTTCACTTGAATTAGAATAAAAATGTCGTGTAAAATGTAAAATACATATTTAGATTTGTGTAAATAATATGTATATAGAATAATATCATAACTATCTATGAAAATGTATAAATATATTTAGACTAGGAAGGAGCTCATTCATTTCAATGGATGTACTCCTTATTACGGTTGAGTGGAGATATATCTGTAATATAATACTTGTTGTACATTTATGCTGGCTCAATAAAATCATCTATTATTATTATTATTAGATGTTCTTCCTTATGGTCTAAAGGGGTACCTACTTCAAAGGGTAATTAATGTAATAATTTAGTGTTTCCTGATCCTATAATACTTAATCTATTTCATATTGCCAAGATAGGAACCAAGAGTATTTCATCATAGCTAGTATTTGAAATCATATTAGGTAGATCTAGAAAATAATTCAATAATCAAACTAATCATTCATATTATCATAACATAACATTCCATTGAAGGAAATGCATATAATGTTTCACTCATGTTGGCAGCTCAGTCCACCTGAATTAAATACTGACATATGCATTAAAACGCTGACTATGATGAAATATTCTAAATAAATATCAAAAAACAGATAAAACAAAGACACAGTTTCTTCCTGATCAGCCAGCACTCATTATGGGTCATCCCCTGCATCTTCTAGAGCTCATTTTGTTAGTACTAATGTGCCTACCTTGATTGTGCCAAGCCATGACATCTCTCTTTATATGGGAAGTCTAATATATATTTTTAACCTTGTTTGTGAACCATTTTATGAATTCATTTTGAATAAACTCCAGTTATACAAGGAATAACTGTTTTTATCTCTCGGTCTCCCAAACGAGTCCCCCCATAGTTACCACCACCCGATAGCCATTGGTCCTGACAATATCTGCTGAGTTATATATATACCTATACTTTTTGATGATAATGAAAAAATATAATATAACAGTAATAACTCTACTTCAAGTGAATATCTGATTCCAATCGGGGCCCAATTTATTAATTCAAACATTTTCTTAGATTGTTTCACCACAGTGGTTTCAATATGTTTACATGTAAAAAAGCACGTAACTTTTCGTTCAGTGTGAATTTTATTAGTCTCGGAATTCGTCTAAAATCCTGCAATGTTCAGAATGGCACAATGATTGAAGTGAAAAAATGCGCTATTTCGCCGCTCGACAAAAAACGAGAAGGGACATGATACTGAAACCAATATATACCCATCTATTTTGTTGAGTTACAAAGGTTAACTTGACGTCGAAAACTCCAGTATTTTAGAATGACAATCACAGTGTAGAATATGTTGGTAATGTTAATTATAAGCAATGTTATAACAAGATCCGAACAGAATCGACCCGATGTGTTGTTATGTGAGGTAATTGGCCATCTTATGTTTTCTGAGCTGGTCTACCTATATCTTCCAGGATTATTGAAAAGCTCAACAGCTGGAAATAATTGATTCAATATTCCGTATTGAGGAGCCTTGCGTCAGGTCAAGAAGCACTGATTCAGTATTCAGTCAACCCAAAGCATTAAACGAGTGCCTCTGCAGTTTGAGCATCATTTCGCGAAACCTGGGGGTAAGTATTTTCTAGATAAATGTCTTCTCAGAATAATAGTTCTTGTACCTATACTAATTTGAAAAGGGATGTATTTGTTTCTACTAAATTTGCCTGGTTAATAATCATGACAGTGATGTACGTATTGTAAATTTCAGAAAAATTACTCGACTGCCTACTTTGATTTCTCTACGTCACAACGAGCGAGACGTTGTTTCCACATTTTCCCGCTAGATGGTGATGCTGTTATTGCTGCTGTTACGAGTGGAAATAAAATGGCAAATGGCATTTTAGGTACGCGGCACATATGTAACAGTGGGATTATTCAACTCTGAATACGAAAAATCTGCGACAATTTCAAAATTGACAGATGTCATAATTGTGCAATGTCGCCATCTATTAGAAGATCGACGGAACCATTGCTCTCGCTGTTCTCGAGAGGTCGAGTAAAATTTCTGAAACAAAAGCGCATCAGTAATTACACCATATCTTTCTTCCATCATTGTCCTGAGCTAGATTAAAATAATCAGTTAGTAATGAAATTCTTATTCAAGGTCATCAGTAGGGCCAATAAACTACCCAGTTAAGAGCCCAACTACCATCTTGAGATCCCTTCTATTGAGTGACAGGATCTCTCCTTCTTGAAGGTTCCTTTATATGGAGCTTTGATTGTCTCATTCCTGGTGTATCTCGCCATGTTTCAAGGAACTGCCTCTGTAGCATTTCCTTCATGAAGGACATAGCCGTACTATTGGGTATTCCCAATATCGGTTCTGGTCCAATGGGTGTCGTTCCTGAACCGATCTTGACTAGTCTGTCTGTCTCCTCGTTCCCCGGGATACCAGAGTGTCCAGGAACCCACATGAGGCTGACTTTCCTAGTTTTTGCCATATTTTCTAAGGCACTTCTACACTCGGACACCAATTTAGTTGTGATCCTATTGGATCTCAATGCCATCATAGCAGCTTTGCTGTCCGAGCATATGGTGACTGGTCCACGTCTACTTCTGCCGAAATTTTCTGGACACACGTCAGAATTGCAAACACTTCGGCCTGGAACACTGAAGCGTATTTGCCAAGAGGTGCTGAGATTCCTTTCCCTGTTCTTCCTTTATATACTCCTGCACCAGACCCGCCACCAAACCTTGAGCCATCCGTGAACCAGGTTGATTCGTTGGCAGGAAGCAAACCTGGTGTATTGCCAGTCCATTCCTCTCTTGTAGGAAAAATGACATGCGGAGCTTTCTTGAAATTCAGAACTGGCAGAGTGCTGTCCCTTACCATCAGCAGACTGGGACAGCTTTCTTCGACCTTGTTCCATATTAGGGAGTGTCCATAGTCTGCCTTTTCGATCCATTGGTTTGCACCTTTGAGTCTGAAGGCTGTGCGCATGGCTTCATGCTCTACAATCATATGTAGAGGGGGCAGGCCTAGTAGGACCTCAAGGGCCATAGTAGGCGCTTTCTCGACTCTTCCGATGCATTCTTGATGATAATAATAAAATAAAGCAGTCTGTACGTACACTTTGGGTTCGATATCCCAAATCGTTGTAATTGTCAAGTTGGCTGATGTTAGAGTACAATTTTGACGTTAGTTGATGAGTTTGTACTTTGTAATTGTGTTTTGTGTTGTAACATTATTCGTTAATGACAGTTATTGCTTACTCAATGACACACAAATTTGATAATAATGAACATGTTGTGTGTCTGTGGATTTAACTCAATACAATTTGTTGCAGCGACATTTTTGTTTGAAATGAAGTTATACTTTTTTTCGAGATGGGTATTGTTAAACATTTTCATAATTGTTGTTTTGAATGTAGTACAATTAACAAATATTTTCGAGTCGAAACCTACTTATTATTTTTTTCAAAGCGGACCCTGGAATAAGACTCTTTTTCATTAGGTCAATCGTCACCACTGCGGACAAAGAACATACAAACCAAATATAAAAAAATTGATAGGGTGGTTCATAAGTTATGATCAATTGAAAAAATGGGGAAAATCAATAAATCACCCTGTATCTTGGTTATGAAGAGTGATAGACCCATGAAATATACATTATTCAGAAGGACCTCGGTGTATTCCATCTACCCTTACTGTATGCGCATTTTCCAATAAATAACCCTGGATAACAAAAGCGGTCATTTGGTTGGAACAGATTCTCCTTCTTGGAATATTTTATTTCTTATTTTTTTTTCTGATAGTGAGAATGAAAATATCTACCATATTAGTCCAATAAAATGGTATTTGCACGTGGAAACAATTCAAGTAGTCGGACCCTCTGCGGTTTCATATGTTTTCAGGGGTGCTGAATCTGAATTTGAAGTTTGCAAACAAAATTTCCTGGAGCGTTCAGAGATATTCGCATTTTTGCCAGTATCTCGAAAACTGAACACTCTATAATGAACTGAAGTAAATGAAATTTTCTATACCCGGTGACACAGACTCATAGTATATCCCCGTTTTCTCCTTTGATTTTCCAGCTATATTTCTGAAATTTGGAACATCGAATATGCGCACTAGAGGGCACTTTCTCACATTTTACGAATTTTTTTTCATCTTCCGGTTTTCATGGAAATGACATCACCTTTCGATTTTCAAATGGAACACCCTGTATTTTATTCCATAATCGGCTAGAGATCATTATAAATAATTCAACAATACCGTGTTTGATTGGGTTTATTTCAAACGATTACGAAGATATTCTCTGTTGATATCATTTCCAGGTAAAACGGAAGATAAAAAAAACCTTGAATGTGAGGAAATGGCATCTAGTGAGCATATTCGAAGTTACAAAACACAGCAATATAGCTGAACAACAAAGGTGAAAAGGGAGGTATACACCATGAATCTGCATCACCCGGTAAATATACCTTAGGATAAGAGCCACAGTTAAGTTTGTATACCCCAGATTTTTGGAATTCAGGAGTAGTCGTTATTATTTTCGTTGAAGCTTCCCAACGTGTTATTTGTATTTGTTTATGTAGAAATGAGGATAATTTTTCAATTGATGATCCGAAATAAGTTATAGAATAGAAAAGAATAGAAACTTTATTGATCCATAAATTACCACAATTATAAGGGTGTTTTTTTTAACGCTTGGAGCGCACGAGAGGGAATCCCTATAATGTTCAACATCGTGCGTTCCTAGGGAGGATAGGGATAGGAGGTAGGTATTGGAATTTTTTTTGAACTTCTGGAGATTATATGTTGTTGGAAATACTTCCTCATGCAATGAATTCCAGAGCCTAGCCGTTCTATGGATGAAGGAGTTTTGATAATGTGCTGTTCGACATCTTTCGAGGTTGACAACGAATGGATGTGCTGCCTGGGCTTGTCTAGTTCGTCTGACTGGTATTGCTAGTGAAGGGATGATAGCAGAGATTTCCGAAGCACATTTCCCGTGGAAATATCGATAGAAAAGTGAAAGGTCGCCGACCATTCTACGGTGTTCCAATGATGTCAAAGAGTGAGTGAGTGTTGCGTCACCCACCAGGCGGATGGCTCTTCTCTGGATGGAATCTAAGAGCATCAGCGTATGTTTTGGTGCTGAACCCCATATGTGGAAACTATTCTAGAACAGGCCGTATCTGCGCTTTGTAGATCATAAGAAGCTGTTGAGGTGTAGAGTAGCTTCTCGCACGGAACAAGAATCCGAGTTTTTGTGAAGCAGCTTTTGCGATGGATCTGACATGATTATCCCATGAAAGAGTGTTGCTGATGGAAATACCGAGCATAGATATGGTGGGCTTGGTGGAGATGGTGGTGCCAGACATTACAATGTCGGGCATACTGAGTTCCGCCTTTCTAGAGAAAATACAGGCTTGAGTTTTGGTGGCGTTGAATTCAACTAGGTTGTTGGTTCCCCAGACTGTGATTTCAGCAAGGTCTTCATTTAAAGCATTGACCTGCCTGCGCCGTGAGTTCTTAGTTTCCTGGGAAGAAATGGGAAGTCTGGAAGAGAACGCAGTATGGTGGGTACTATCATCTGCAAAGCTGTGGATGGGGCAAGTTGTTACTCCCAACAGATCATTGAAATGAAGAAGGAATAATGTTGGTGTCAAAATTGATTCTTGTGGAACGCCGGAATTGATGCCAATGGTATCAGGCGATACACCGTCCACCACCACATGAAGCGAACTGCCTGAAAGAAAACTCGATAAGAGATGGCATAGCTGAGGTAGTAAGCGGTATGATGGTAGTTTGTGGAGGAGTCCTTCGTGCCAAACACGGTCAAATGCTTTCGATATGTCCAACGCGACAGCTAGAGATTCCCCGTGTTTCTCTAATGAAGCTTGCCATAAATGGGTGACGTAGGCAAGTAGATCTCCAGTAGATCTTCGGTGGCGAAAGCCGTATTGTCTATCATTGATGATTCCTGAGCTCTCCAGATATTTGATGAGCTCAATGTTGATGGCTTTCTCCATCACTTTGAAGATTACTGATAATAGGGCAATGGGCCTGTAGTTGTTGGGCAGGTTCTTGTTCCCTTTTTTGGGGATTGTTTGGACTCTAGCTGTCTTCCAGCATGATGGAAAAATACCCGACCTGTACGAGACGGTAAACAACTTGCAGAGAATCGGTGTTAATTCTGGTGCACATTTTTTGAGGATAATGGGTGGAATTCCATCAGGACCGTTAGCCTTATTCGTTTTGAGACCAAGCAAAATTCGTCGTGCTTTGACGGAAGACGAGTTGGGGCATTCGACTCTCAACCGGTGGAATGTCTGGCGGCACTTTTCCTTGGGAATCTAATGTAGAGTTTGCTGCAAATATTTTCTTTCTCCTGCGATGTTGTTGCTAATGTGCCGTCGGATTTGGACAGTGGTGGAAATGAACTATTAGTGAAATTTCTTCCGACAGCTTTAGCAAGGGACCAAAACGAACGAGAGCCATTGGGACAATTTATGAGTTTCGATCTTATCTTGGCATTGTATGTTTCTTTCGAAGCATCTATTGTTCGGCTGCAGTTATTCCTGGCATCAACGTATTCTGCTCTAGTCGCAAGGTTAGGGTTTTTGCGCCAGCGATGGTAGGCTGTTTGTTCTAAAATTGTTCTAAAATTGTTCTATCCGTCATTCGGTTGCCCCCTTACGAGCAACCCTCAGAAGTCTTCGAAAGTCTTGTGCGAGCAAGGAATGACGGGGGCCTTACCTTTTAACGTGTGATCCCAAACACTTTCTTAGGCCATCAGAAAAAGTCTGCGTTCGTGGGACTCGAACCCACGATCGATACCTCGACGTGAATCGATATTGAAGCATCGAAGCACTGAGGTACGCCGGCCTTGTTTCAAGGCAACAGTTCTAGAACAGTTTTCGTTGAACCAGGGTTTCGATTGTGATGATCTTTTCGAAGAATGAGGTATGTATGTGTCCATTCCGAGCATGATGATCTCGGATATTTCCGCAGCACACTGTGAAGGGTCCTCAGAGTCAAAGCATACTCTATGCCAAGGAAACTCGGAGAAAAACATGCGGAGACCGTCCCAATCTCCTGAATTGTAATGCCATATAAGACGTGGGGGTGCCAGAGCAGTTGATGGAATGAAGAATGGGCAGGTTGTGGAGATGAGTGTGTGGTCAGAGAACCACATGACATCAAACTTATTTGGTTCCAAAGTTTCTTCTCGTTGACATGAGAGATTCGTCAAGTCGTTTATACCTAGTGTAAAATTGAAATAAATTGGATTAAAACATCCTCAAATACATATAGCCCAATCACCTTAGTATCAAATTTGACGAATAGCGGGAATCGAACCCAAAGTTTTGAAAATTGGTGTACATGTTCCCTTTGGCATGACATTCAACCAAAAAAAAGTCACCACCTGTACCTGTAGAGCTAACTCCGCCATCTTGAAAAATGTGTGCACTTTTTCAGTTATTCGGTTATATCTCAGTATCTGTTAACTTTATCGATATCAATATGCTGAAGTAAAATGAAGGAAATTGAATTTAGAAAAAAAAAGTTCTCTACATAAATACTCGTTTAGTGCATGGTTTATCAGTAAATCGTAAAACAATATGCGATATTTGAGAAACTTACTCATAATTATTCTGATATACATATATTCCAACTACAAGTAACTGTCAGAGAGTCGGCGCCATATTCAAGGATCCACGCAACATAAGACAGCGATCGGCCATTACAGAATACCAGTGTTTTTTTATTGCTTGGAGCGCACGAAAGGGTATCCCTATAATGTTCAAAGAACATCGCGCGTTCCTAGGGAGGATAGGGACAGGAGGTAGGTATTAGAATTTTTTTAATTTTTGGAGATTATATGTTGTTGGGAATACTTCCACAGGCAATGAATTCCAGAGCCTATCCGTTCTATGATGGATGGAGGAGTCTTGATAAAGTGCCACATATTAATGGTTTTTTTTTCTTTTACATCGTATGATTTGGCAGTAAAATCAAACGTTCCTGTCAATCTGCTCCAGTTACATTGCCTACGTCAGGAAACACTACGGCTCTAATTCGGTGCTTGTTTTCGACGGGTACTCTGATGATGCTGATGGAACTAAAAAGGCTGAACAGCATAGACGTGCTCTTAAGAATACATGTGCAGACATATTATGTTTTGTTTGATGAAAACATGTCGGTCACTGTCGCACAAGAAAAATTACTAGCTAACCCGAAGAACAAGAAGCGATTGATTGCTATATTATCAGAAAAAATGAAGGGTTCATCACAAAGCAAGCAGTGGACGATGCGGATTCGCTAACAATACAGACAGCTATTGAAATGTCTTCCTCTACCCAAGTCACCGTTGTTGGATAAAATGTAGAACTACTTATTCTACTCATAGCTTTGGCTCCAGCAGAACGCAACATTTTTGTGAAACCAAAAAAAGGCAATGTATAAAGGCAAAAAGAAATACTGTTCCCGCGAACTACAAACCAATATCAAATAACAGATAACTATCCTTCTCTTACATACCTTTGGGGGTTGTGATACCACATCATGTTTATTCAAAAAATGAAACATAGATGAAAACCCAAAGTCATCTCCACAACTTTTAAAAGTTGTGGAAATGACTTTGGGTTTTCATCTATGAACTACATCACACCACTTTGAGTTACCATGGACTTCTTCCAAAGATTAAAGAAGGAAAGTTGAAATGCTTCAAATTCATGAAGGACCGGCCATCATTACGAGAAGTTGCGAAGGCTTTCAACAACCCGGAAGCTAAGAGTGAAGAAGTATCTACTACATGTGAAAGATTCTTTCTAGCTCTGTATGATGCCCATAAAATGAAAACATCATTGAAGAAGCTACGGTACAATCTGCCACCGACGGAAGCAGCTTTGAGGCAGCACTCCTTCAGAGTCAATCATCAGGTACAAGAGTCGTTAGGTAATCAAAAATGTCCTGAGTTTTGGGGGTGGAAGAGGAGTGCTGTTGGTCTGGTTCCTGTGCTAACTACGCTACCTGCTGCTCCAGATTCTTTGCTCCAGATGATTTCTAGCGATTGCAAGAAAAGATGCACGGCAGCCTGCGAATGCCGAAAAGCGGGTCTCAAATTCTCGATTAGTTGCGAATATTGCCTTGGAGCATCGTGCCTCAACGCACAATACTGTCAGGACAACGCCGAAACGCTGTAATCCGAGGTGAAGTTCGATTTTTCCGTTTCATCTCTTCTAAGTAATGAATACAATGTTTTGGACGAACCCGACCCGATGGTTGTATTTTCAAATAACGAAGAATACATGCCTTATTCTCTATGTTATACCCTGCGTCTTCGAAATGGGTGATATACCCGAAGCGTAAAGTTGTCCCAGTTGTCAGCAGAACGAGAGCGGCTGATGAGACCTGGTGGGTCGAAACAGTACTGTCTTGCTCCTGCTGACAATTGGGGCAACTCTGTCCATCCTGAAACTCTTGTTTATGAGATCTAGCAGCTTTTCTACTGGTCACCATGAGCGTATACAACTAAATTATAGTTGGTCCAGTCGGTTTGCAGTAGAATTTTATATTTTGCCAAATCGTTGTGGCGACATAAGTCCAAAACCGTGCATATTTCGGAAATAATCATTGAATACTTTTTTACGATAAATTTTGTTAGCTTCCTTTTACCTCTCCACCTTTATCGCGATAAAGTTGACAGTTACCGAGATATACGTGAAAAACTGAAATATTGCACCTATTTTCCAAGATGGCGGCGCAAGCTCTACAGGTATGAGTGGTGACTTTTTTTTGGTAAGATGTAATGCTAAAAGGAACACGTACACCAATTTTCAAAACTTTGGCTCCGATTCCCGCTATTTTTTCTAAGGTGACTGGGCTAATACATAAAATATTAGAAAAATACAATACAGTTATTATAGTACATTCAAAAAACATTGAGTCAAATAAACTAGGGTTGAATAAAATATGCAATATAAAATTATCTGTAAATTGACTATAGAGGCTATTCCTGTCCAAAAACTCATTTACGTGTATAGTTCTATAATTTTGATTATTGTTCTTGATGGTAGGATGAACTTTTTGAATTACTATATTACGGAGTTTTTTGGAAAGAATATTCTCTATTCAATTAACGTCATATCCGTTGTTGACTGCAATTTGTTTTATGATATTGAGTTCATTATTGAAATTTACTTCTGAAAGAGAGACATTCACTATATTCTGGAAACACCCCTTATCAACTTCTGAAAGAACTGATATTTGTTTTCTATATTCCTGTTATCGTTCACACTTGTTAAACGTTGATTTAAACTGAATTTGGAGTAAAAGTTCGTAAATCAATTTCATTTTCTCCTCTATCAATCTTCTCTCTTTGTTTATTAGTAATAAACTGAATTTGGCATATTTACAGGTAGAACGTTTTCTCAGCGGCATCATCAGTTTCACATCGATGAAGTGTTGAATCTACATTCCAGAAAAAGTCCATGTGAAATGTATTGTCGGATATATATTTTGTAAACTGACAATTCTGAATGATTAATCATAGGCTTAACCCAAGTTGAAACAATATTTGATCATATTCAATTTGACTTGTTTGGATTCTGTAGAATCTTCAATGAATCACAAAAACAAACAATAATCTTGAATAATTCAATTAGATTCAAACTGCTTATATCAAATCTGAGATTGAGAATAATTATGGCAAAATTTGTACCTCTAAACTTGAACAATGGCAATGAAGATTTGTTACTGAACTGTATTTTTTCAACAAGGAAATTGAATAGGGTTCATTTTCATGAAAAATACTCAGCATCATTATAGTAGTATTGCAACTATTTGAATGCATAGTTAGAATAGAGTAGGTACATGACAGTACTTGTTTTGCACAAACATTTCAAAAGTAATATTGCTTATCCTCAGAAGTTTATCACAAATTATATTGAAGTAAGCTTTGATTCTGAATTTTATGTTTTAGAATATGTAACTCAATTGTTTAGATATAATCAATTGTAAGGTGCATACTGGTGAAAACCATTTGAAAGGAACATCATATTGAATGAAAAGTTTATTGAACATAATATGTACCCTGCTGAAAAACCATTCAAATGTGACATTTGCCACAAAACATTTCCCTTAAAGGGAAGCTTAACTAGGCACATTATGATACACACTGGTGAAAAACCATTTGAATGCAACATTTGCCACATAAAATTTGTCACAAACGCAAAATTGAAGGTACATTCCATGGTTCACACTGGTGAAAAACCATTCGAATGTAATATTTGCCTTAGAAAATTTATCACAAGGGGACAATTGACGAGACATATAACGGTACACACCAGTGAGAAACCATTTGAATGTGCTATCTGTCATAACAAATTTCCTTTGAAGGAAAGATTGACTAGGCATATTAAGAAACATGCTAGTGAACAACCATCTGCATGTGATATTTGCCACAAAAAATATCCCACAAAGGAAAAACTGAAGATACATCTCAGGGTTCACACTAGTGAAAAACGATTCGAATGTAATGTTTGTCTTAAAAAATTTGTCAGGAAGGTGGAATTGAAGAGACATATCATGGTACATACTGGCGAGAGACCATTTGAATGTTATATATGCCACAAAAAGTTCATCTTGAAGGATACATTGTCTAGGCATACTAAAATTCACACTGGTGAAAAACCATTCGGATGTGATATTTGTCAAAAGAAGTTTATCTCAAAGGGAGATTTGAATAGACACATATGGGTGCACACTGATCAAAAACCATTAGAACAAATTTCTCATCATGGGCATGACAATTGTTCTGTTCCCCCACTTGAAATCGAATTTGTCAATGTTAATATTAAAGAAGAGGTCAAGATCGAAGATGTACATCAAGAATTTGAAGTAAACAACAAAGAATTTATTAATATAAAAGAAGAAGAGAATTCATTTTAATTCATGTAACTGGATCAAATTCGTATTAGTTACATACAAGCGTGACTGACCATTGATATCCTAAGTCATATTACTTTTATCACATTGCGTGCCATGTCTTTCATATATGAGCGACATTGAACTTTCCCAGGTTGCTTCGTCTCATATGTGAGAGACAGATACTATACTCTATCTGTGCGTGTCTCTCACAAATGCATTACGCTCTTTCTTCTAGAAAATATTTTTTCAGTTGAATATTCATCAATACACTTTTATTATTTTGTTTTGAACCTCTTTTCAGTTTGGATATCCATGAAATCGTGTTTCATTGGTATTTCAAACTACTATTTTTATTTTCTACTTCTATTTAGTTCGACAATCTATCTCGTTTTTTGAACTATACTATCAATTTTCTACTCCTATTCAGTTTGGCCTCGAGTTTGGCTATCTATAAGAGCATGTTTCATTGAAGATTTTCAAACTACTACTACTTCATGAGTTTCCCAATTTTAAAGAATAAAATCATAATCTCCGACCCCGAAAATCACCCAGATACATATTTTGAATGGAATCGGATCATAGTTACAAAACTCGTCCGCTATATTGGATCCGCCATCTCGAATTTCCAAATTTTGATAAAAGAATCATTATCTCTGAACCCGAAAACCACTCGATACCAATTCTGAATAAAATCTGACCATAATTACAAAACTCGTATGCCATATTGGATCCGCCATTATTAATTTCCTAATTTTGATGAAGAAATCATGATCTCCGACCTCGAAAACCCCCAGATACCAATTTTGAATGAAATCGGATAAAAATACTCGTCCGCCATATTGGATCCGCCATCTTGAATTTTCGATTTAAAAAATACATTACGACCGATTCTCATACCTACCTAATACGCACAAAAAATTTCATACGAATCGGTCGAGCCGTTTCGGAGGAGTTCGATCACTAACACCGTGACCGGGACAGGAGAATTTTATATATTAGAAGATTAACCAGATACAAATTGTGAATGCAATATAAAAATGAGGTACCTATACCTATTAATTTTTGAATAGTCCAGAGTTCGATGGACGTAATGAAATCCCTGATGGATGAATAAACTGAAGAATATGAAATAAATAATGTCTGTATGTTCTTCGAGGAGCCCCCGGTACCTTTCTCTGAGGTTCCCATTTCGAAAAACTTCCACCCGTTTTACTGGGTAAAAGTCCCTTGAAACTTGCCAACCAACCCCTACTCCTCCTGGAGTAGTCCTCATGTCATTTTCTTTTTGGTACCATTTCCTATGTCTGGTTTGTCTGTCTTTGTCCGTGTACTAGGCAAAATTGATCTTTTGGATCACGCTTCCTAGTGTGGTGTTGAGCTCAGCCTTACGGCTTTCAGAGCTGCTAGTCAGTAATTTTGTTGGTTGCAATGGGAATGCGTCACTTTTAAAAAGTGTAGTCTTCGTGTTTGTGTGTGTCGTCTCTGGGGCTTGTTTAGGGGGTGCCCTGCTGGTTAGCTTGCAATTTTCCTATTATGACTACTATGTCATAGAAGGATATTGCTATTCGGTCGTCATTTTCACTCACCTGATTCAATCTTCGTCGTCGCTGTGTAGTTGGCATTTGGGACGTTTGTGCCGTTCTCGAAATCTTGGATCATAATCCAGGATTTCTCGTAGACCTCTGTTGGGGTGTGTCTCTAGGAGTGTGAACCATTTTTCTGCCTTCTCTTTCATTTTAGTGGTCACTGGTGTGATTCTGAGGTCCCTGAAGATGGTCCTGTTCGAGACGTAGTAGGGGGCGTTTAAAGCCCACCTTAGGGCTAGGTTTTCTTGGGCTTGGATCCTCTTCCTGTTCGTTTTACACGTTTGTCCCCATGCTAGCGAGGCATAAGTGAGTATAGGCAGGATGACTGCTCTTATCAATGATAGTTTGTTGGTGAGGGACATCTTGCTCTTTCTACCTATAAGTGGAAATAATTTTTGTTTAGCTGCTTTAACTTTACTTACCGTGTGTTTGACATGTTCGCTGAAGGTTAGTCCTTGGTCCAAGGTAACTCCTAGGTACTGGGCTTTTTCTGACCATTGAATATTGTTTCCGCCTATTTCAACATGTCCTTCTGGTCTTTTACGCATTTTTCCTTTGAACAGTACTGCTTTGCTCTTATCCGGGTTGATGGCTATCTTCCATTTTACACACCAGTCTTCCAATTCAGTTGCAGCCCGTTGGAGATGTCGGGTTACAAGTTCCGGTCTCAGGGATCTCGCGGCTATCGCCGTGTCGTCTGCATATAATGATAAACAGGTGTTATCTGTCTTCGGGGTGTCTGATGTGTATATGGTATACAGCTTTGGGCTTAATACTGCGCCTTGCGGGACTCCTGCTTCCGTTGATCTGGATGATGATTTCTCATGTCCAATTTTGACTTTGAGTTTTCTGTTTCGGATATATGAGTCAATGAGTTTCAGTATAGATACTGGGTATCCTAGGTCCATCATTTTGGATATGAGTCCATCATGCCATACTCTGTCGAAAGCCTTGGAAACATCCAGGAAAACCGCCCCCGTGACCTGTTTCCTATTCAGCCCTTGAGCTGCATATTCGACAAGTCTCAGGACCTGGAGTTCTGTTGAATGTTTGTCTCGGAATCCGTACTGTTCGTCAGGGATAATGTTCAGGGCTTCTGTGCTAAAATCAAGTCTGTTAGCAATAATTCTTTCTGCAACTTTACTTACCGATGGGAGGAGGCTTATTGGTCGATAGTTCTGTGGAAATGTGCCATTCTTCTGTGGTTTAGGAATCATTATCACCTCTGCGTTTTTCCATCTCCTGGGAAAATAACGTAATCTTAATATGCCATTTATTATACTTACTATGGTAACCACTGCCTTCCTAGTGAGTTTTTTGAGCGCTCTGTTTGGTATGTTATCGCATCCAGGTGCTCGCTTTGTTGCCAATTTCTGGAGAATAAGTCTAACTTCTTCGGGAGAAGTAGGTGCAATGACTTCATTTTCTTCCATTTGTCTTAGGGCGCGTACCTGTCTCCTGACAGTTGCTTCATGTCGTGGATCTTCGTCTGGGTGGTTGTTTTCTCTACATTCCAGTTCAAGGCAGTCAGCAAATGCTTCTGCCTTCTCTCTTTCAGTGTAGACAATTCCCATTTCCCCATGTATAGGTGGCAGTGGTTTTCTTGTTGTTCTGATGATCTTTTGGAGATTCCATAGTCCTGGTGAATTAGGATCTATGCCTGCAACAAATCTTTCCCATTTATTATTATAATGTAACGTCAATTCATTTCTTACCTGTCTGTTTAATTCATTTGCAGCTTGTTTGTCTTGTCTTGCTAGCGTTCTTTGGGCTATCCGTTTCGCTCGGTTTTTCCTTCTTATCAGTTCTTTTATTTCATCAGGTATATCACCATACTTACTGTTTTTACGGGCGTGTCTCGTAGTGGTACTTTCCTCTAGAGCTCTTGTTATGTCCTCTTCTAATCCTTCAATGGCACTTTCAATATCCACTTCACTTTCAATCACTCTAATGGGGCGCATATTTCTTTCTATGTTTCTACGGAACATATCCCAGTCGACGTTTCGGATCATTTGGTCCTCTTCAGGATCATTATTATGGCCTATGTTGAATATTATTGGATTGTGGTTTGAAGAACCTTCTTGAATGACATGTAGATCAATAGGGAAGGTTATGTCTTTTGTCACAGCTATGTCTAGTACGTCCGGTCTTTGTTCTGCTTGTGGGTAGTGGGTGGGATGTATAGGTCCTATAACGTTTACGTCTGGGTATCTGTCTTGGAATTCGTCGAGTTTTCGTCCTTTTGTAGTTGTCGTTCTACTGTTCCAGTTGGGGGATTTCGCGTTTAAGTCGCCTATAAGTATTGTTTGTTGTCCTCTGGGTAGTAATGATTCTAGGTCTTCGTTATGTAATGTGTGGTTTGGTCTACAGTAAGCTGAAACTATTCTCACGCGTCCGTGGTTACGAGTGTTAATTGTGATAATGGTTGCTTCTATTGTCATTAGGTCGTTAGGTGTTGTCTCTCTATAGTGTTCTATTTCTCGTTTGATCATTATTGCTGTTCCTCCAGAATTTCTTCTGAAGTCATTTCTATATGTTATATAACCTTGTATATTGAAATCTATATTTTCTGTAAGTTTGGTTTCTTGTAGGGCCAAGACATCTATCTCTATTCTTTCTAGGATTTCTCCGATTTCGTGTTTTTTACTTAAAACCGAGTCCGCATTCCACGAGGCAATTTTAACATTGGTTGGTCTTTTGGGTTGTGTGTTCATTTTAGGTTTTGTGTGAATGAGCTCATCATCGCTGCCATTTGTGCAAATAGCTTTTTCATTTCTTCAATTTGATTTTGGTTAGGATCGTTTTTATTATTGGACTGTGAGGCAGAATTTGAATTGGTAATTTTAGCATAGCTTTTATTAGGGTCAACTTTTGCTGAATTATGTTTTGCCTTCATGTTCGGATTCGATTTTAAGTAAATACTACATCCTCTGAAGCTCGCGGGGTGTTCTCCGCCACAGTTTGCGCATTTGGCGGGCTGGTCTTTTTTGATACGGCACTCTGCCGCACGGTGGTTACCACCACAGATTACGCATCTGAGGGTGGCTGTGCATCTACTCTGACCGTGTCCGAAACGTTGACACCTATAGCACTGGGTGGGTCCGCTCTGTTTGTTTCAACACTGATTTTTAGGTAGTAGCATTCATTTAGGTCATATATATTACTCTCGTTTTTAGGGAGTTGAACTAGGAACATGGGTAGTGCATTTTTAGTTTTTCTGGAAGTCATTTGGCTGACTAATTTAGGGTGGAAACCTTTATTTTCCAGGTCTTGTTTAATTTCGTCTGGATCTGTTCCTGCCGGTATACCCTTGATTACTACGTGAAGTAATTTGTCTTCCGGTAACATTTAGGTATGGTATTCGACTTTCTTTTCATCAGATAATTTAATGAGTTTTCTATAGTCTTCGGGGGTATCGGGTTTAATTGAAACGCCATCGGTTATGTTTTTTGCATGTGCTATGCCAATCTTTTTATTTAGTGCATATCTACTTACTTGTCCCCATACTTCTGTGTTTCTGAGCACAATGGAGGGAGGGGAAATAATTTTGTCATCATTGTTTGGATTGTTCTGATTTGCGTCCTGAGTGGCACTAGAATTTTCTAGTGGTTCTGCTCCACTAGTTGCATTTGATTTGGCAATTTTATTGTTACTCGCGGATGAGTTTCCTGCGTCTTTCTTTGCTTTTCGTTTTTTACTGCTTGAAGAGGATGCTAGTTCCCATTCTCCATCTGGGTTAACTTCATTTGGTTTGTTTGAAATGGCATTCTCATTTTGGTTTACTATTTCCTCTGCCTCCATGTGTGTTTGTTTGTCTATATCATTATTTACCTTGATGAGAAGTTCTGTTACTTGTTGAGTAAGTTTTGCTATACTCTCGTTAGCTGCGCGAATTTCATCGAATAATTTGTCATTTTGCGCTTTTAACTCTTGGTTATAGGCTTCCGCGGCATCTAGTTTGCTTTGGAGGGCTTTCTGTTTAGTTTTATCGGACTTTTTTACTTTTATTTTCTCGTCTTTATCCGAATCTCTGGGTGAACGAGAACGTTCTGAATCTGAAGACATTTTAATTTGGGTTTCTTCAATTATGTGCTTGTGGATTTTGTGGATTTACTGCAGTGTGCTCGGATTTCCGGCACACTGCATAATTATCAATAAAGTAGTTATCAGATAATAATTATTTATTTATCAGTATGGGTGAATAGTTTTATTAGGGTGAGATTATAACAAACTGTTCAATTACAGGAGTACCTTCTTCGCACAGATTATTATAATTCCTATATAAATAACTTTTACAATGGGTTTTCACTTACCAACGATTTCGTGGGGCTCTTTCGTCACTGCTTTCTCTGAAAGTTTGTTGTCTCGATGAAACAACACTTCCTTTGGGAAAACTGTTCACTACTAAAACACTCACTATTGTCTTTGGGGGGGGGGGGGGGGTTGAATTTTTGTCGCGCACCGACTTTTCGCGTTTCGAGAACACTACTTTTCCGATGCACTATTGTCTTTGTTTCGATTGAAATTGTTCGCGTACCGACTTTTCGCGTTATCACTACTGGGACGATACACTATAGTCTTTGAATCACTGGATATTCACTACAAGTTGATATAGGTACATGCAATACAAGGAATGTGTTGGAGTTATACACACACTCCGGTGTGAGAGTAGTTATACTAAATTCACAGCAGAGTGTTTAATGTATAGACAAGAACAACTTACAAAACAATATATAGACTTACCCCAACTGGTAGATGGATACACTTATGAACTTTCACAACGTGGAGATGAAGCTATCGCACATCTGTACTGTTCAAGCACACAAGTCACTCTTTGTGTAATGTTCTTTTTTGAGTGTCTTCGAGGAGGTGAAATATTCATTTTGCAATATTTTTCGGGTTTTCTCTCCTCGTTTCTAAAAAAATATATATATTATAAGTGATCTGTAATGGAAAGAGTATTGAATACTCTACCGGAATGAAAATGGTGAATGGTAAATTCAAAATCAATTAGAAATTTCGAACGCACACTATTGTCTATAGAGTTTTCATTGTGAAGTGCCAATAGACATTAAATTGTCAAACAAAGCGCACACGACTGAGAAATAAGAAACAGTAAACCTCCATTTTGCTGGAAACGGGAACAGATTCGTTCCCAAAACGTCCAGAGCTAAGTTATTCTTCATACATTTTTCATAATTTTTCAATATTTTTTTTCAATTTCCATATTTCAAAACAAAGTGTCACTGACAATCATTAAATTTTTCTTTCAGGTTCCTGAAAGTTGAACTTCAAGCGCAGTGACATTCCGGGAGAGTATTCAATACTCTCCTTATTACAGTATTCAATACTCTTCTTATTACAGATCACTCATAATATTTCTTAAGAGACGAGGAGAGAAAACCTAAAAAAATATTACAGAATCGAAATTCAGCAAGGCACTTACCATCATCTGGATGACTATTTCCACAATTGTTACGAATGGAACCTGAGATTTTCCTACCAGATTGTTGCCTGTCACTGGTGAACCCAGTATTTTGCCCTAAAGCTGGTCCTTTCTTGTAGAAACTGGCGCCACCGCTTTTGTTTTTCACCGCGCACACCGACACAGAATGTTCTTTCGAGATTTCTTTTTGCGTTGCCGCACTACTTTCCATCAAACGACAGATTTGGATTGCATCTGGCAGTTTGAGATCAGAGTATTGCAACAATTTCTCTTGAATTCGCAAATCTCGGATACCCAAGACAAGTCTATCGCGTATCAGAGTGTCTTTTTCTTTGAACTCACAAGTCGAAGCACTTTGTTTGAGAGCGGTGACAAACTGATCGACTGTTTCATCAACTGCTTGGTCCCGTTTGAAACATTTAAAATGTTCATACACTAAGTTCATTGCAGGTTCACAGTATTCATCAAATTTTTTCACAACGGTTTCGAGTTTGTCTCGTTCCTCACCTTGCTGGTAAATAAATTAAAAATGATGATATGATGATATTTTGGACTAACTTAATATATTCTGTCTTATGTGTCATTTTGTTGCATTACTATAAAATCTTGTTCATTAGAAACTTTTTTTTTTTCATAAATAATATGGACAAAAACATTGCACCTAACTACTGCGGAGAATGTCTTTTCCCTCCCTGGACGGCTTGGCAGAACTCCGCTTCGCGTCGTTCGTGCAACTGCCGTCGCGTGCGGAAAACTGCTATTCTTCGCACTTGTTGGGTAAATAACTTTTTCCAACTTGGTATTTTTATTTTTCATTAAATTTCCTGATTTCTTACTTTTTTTTCTAGTGAACCTTCAAATATTTCTGCTCCAAATTTTCGATAATCTGCTGGTGAAAAGTTCATTTCGCCAACAAAAATGCAGTTGTTAGACTCGATAATTTCTAAATGAGTAAAGGAACGAGATAAATATTCCATGCAACACTTTAGAGAACATAATTTTTTGTAAATCCCACCCACGAATCAATTTGTCGAATGATATGAAAATAGATATTCATTGATTGAACCATTGTTCTGAAAATATAAATCAAAAATATTTATCAAAATGGAAGAATACAAATTTCATTTGTAGCATCAAAGGAGTGACAATCAACTTGAGAACAAATGAAAATCGTATAACATTCAATTTTTTAAAATTATTTTGACTCTTGAGATAGGTTCATTGAGTTTGGTGGTTTCTTATTCTCCACTCACCCTGTATTGCTGAGAGGCTAGAGATCCATTATCTTGGGTCAACACATGATGGTTCACACTAGTGAGATTCTTGATGTTGACGAATTATGTATTCAAGAAAGTTCAACTATACTGACGACAATACCGTCTTTACCATAAGGGCACACGGGGCCCGTGCCCAGGGCCCCCCATTCCCAGAGGACCCCGAAGGGCTGATTATAAAATATTTTTTCAAGCACAATACCGTCAAGCGGGGCTAAGAGGACCAAATTTTTCGATTTTTGCTAACTTTTCCTTCAGCTAATAAAAATTTTGATTCAAAAATTCAAATATAAAATCTACCATACCTTAGTAATTCAACCCTGAAAAATTTCGGTCTTAGGATTTTTAGTGTCAGATATATATATATTTTTTTAGTTGGTCCACTTTTCCCGTAGAGACGGTTAAGTGGACCACCTATGGATTTTGCATGTTATTGTCTTATTTGAACACTATATTGGGAAAGTGGTCCACAAAAAATGGTTTTCATTGATTATAAATCGAGATTTGGAAAACAAGAAATATTTGTTGAAAAATTTTGCACGTGGTTGTAGGTAGTAAAAAAATATTTTATTTTTAATGAAACAAATAACTACTATAATTATTACATATTATAAAATTGTAAACTTATGAATAATGGTTTGAGGATAACGAAGAAATATCGGTTTTCCTTTCCATGTTAAATAAATATCTGCCTCTACAATGCTTTCTAAGAGAAATTCTTTCCACAATATCTTCAACTTCCACAAGGCACTCGTCACGAACTTGAGGAAAACAAAAGTAAATATCTTTTCCTACTACTTTTCTCAAAAAATTTATCTGGTATTTGTCTTGTATTTTATTAATAATTACTCATTGTGTTCACTTTAATCGCCTTCATCTGAGGATGTTTCATTCTGTTCAAATGAAACACTTTTTCCGAGTGCTACTTTCATTTTTTTACCTCTTATTTTTTTTGCTGATTTCCGTGCATTCTTGTTATTTTTAGAAACTCGATTAACCCTTGGTTAATGGCATTAGGAGTGGTACGTTCATTCGGGGCTTCTTTTGGCAGTCGCTGTAAAACTTTCTGCCGATTTAACGGACAAATACCGCAAGCAGCAAAACCAGCTTTTAAATTTTCTGATGCAGTTTCAAGGACCTCCAAAGTTTCCTTTAAAAGTTTTGGGAAATCAGATTTTGGGACAACTCCCCTATTTTTTTGTTTCCACTCTAAAAGTACAGCTCTCCATTTTCGTTTCAATGGACCAAAAAATGCCACATCAAGAGGTTGACAAATTCCAGTAGGAGTAGCACAAATCTGATGTCATTTTCGTTACAAGTTTGAATGACATTTTGAGAAATATGGCTCGATAAATTATCCCCAATCAATACCCGAGGCGCAGGTTGTTTTTTCAAATATGGCAGAGCAATATACTGAAACCAATCTTCAAATGTCCTTTCGTCAAACCATCCGTTCTTTGATCTGTTATACCTAGTTTGTGCTGGGCCACCTTCAATCCATGTAGGATACAAGTTATCTGCCCGATATACAATATAAGGTGGAAGTAACACTCCATAGGCTGATCCACTTATCATTAAAGAAATGCTACTTTTTGAAGAGTCTATAACATATTTGGGGTGCTTAGAGCCTCTTCTCATAATCACTTTTTGCTTTCCCGGGTCGTCGCAGAAATTCGTTTCCTCGTAATTGACTACACTTTCTGCTGAAACACCTTCTAATGAATTTGAAAGTTGATCAAAATAAGAGTCTATGAGGTCGGCACCAACGGCAGCCCTACAACGTTTGATATTTTCAGAAAAGCTCACTGAGAGTTCAGGGTGCCTTTTCAAAAAAAGATTAATAAAGTCCTTTTCCGGCATATTGTTTTGGAATCGCGACTCTTGCCTTCCAATACGATCCAGAAATTGTTTTATAATTATTCTAATGTCTAGCTTGGTCAGCGGGAACCCCCATTCTCCATAATCTATGAGGCTTTGAGCTATTTGTTGCTCATCATCATTATTGAGAGCTGGTTGACGACCATATTTTCTTGGATGAGTTTCCTCCATTTTTCTTTTTATGGTTGTTTCCGGTATTGAATATTTTCCACCTATTTTTCTTAGGGATATCCTTCCTAGTCTTGCCTCTCTGATTGCCAAACTCAAGTTTTTTTCAGTGTAGTTGCAGTTGGGAGCTTCTCCTAACTTCCTTTTATATAGTTTCGGATCATTTTAAGTTGAAACTGTAAAAAAAATGTGTTCATTTTTTGCGATTAAAGTAGAATTATGTCCACTTTAGCCGGAAGGGTAAAAGTGGACCGGTCCGCTTACCCCAGACATTTGCATTTTTTTTAATCCATATACAAAACAAAATCAACAAAATTTGATAAAAAAAATCAACACTTACCTGTACTTCAAAAATGATTTATCTGTGAGCCCAATATTGATAGATTTCTGAAACTATACACTGATAGGAAATACATAGGAGGTTTTTCAGCTGTTTAAGGAAAACAACAAACGCACATACCCTTGTATTAGGATCTGACAACAATTCAAGGGAAACTTGAGCAGCATAATAATATAATTCAAATTGCTCAATAGAAGTCTGTTGCAGAAGAACTCTTATAGTTTTATAAACTAGTGCTTTGGTTTCAGACCCACCCATAACTTTTGACAGATTCTTACGCCAGTTATGGTCAACATGCCAGATACATAACAGTTTGTGAGGTACAGGAGCCATAACAGTTATGACGAGTTGACCATGCATTATAAAACACAGGATCATCATCACTCATAAAAATATTGGCAGTGATTATACCAGTTCTTGATTTGACCTGCTCAAAATATAACTTGAATATAAGTTCATCTGCTCTGTTTGAAAAACAAAATGCAACAGGACAACCTGAACTGAACTCATCTACAGTTAATAAAGTGTATAATTGGAAATCGTAGGCATTTGTGCCATGCGTTCCATCAATACAAATCTTATCACAACCAAATTTGTTCAACTGTTTGCACTGAACTGCAGTCATTATAATCAAACAGAAATCTTCTTTATTCAGGGGTCCTTCTGAATCAATTCCTTGCTCTTTGTAATATAAAATAGGGCTATCACTATTCAGAGCATTCATTTCATCAATCCACAACTTCACACTTACAGCATCATCATAATGACGCCTAGTTGCATGATGTATGTTGAAGTCCCGAGCAATATTGTGTAGATCTTTTCTTTCCAACAAATGAATACGTTGTGACAGCATATCACTTGTGGAACTTGTTCTTATATCATCTATGATGTGCTGAAATGTCACTCCTTGTTTTAGTTTACCTGGAAAAATTGAATTCATATTTATTTGTATTCAAAGATCATTTTAATATTTCACATACCAGCAATTTCAGTCCTTATCTCCTTACTCAGAAAACTTGTACCAAGATCAATTCAGTGTCCTACATGTGTTTTCCAAAATTTTACTTTGTAGCAGTTGCCTTCAGCAATTACTTCAATTCTTGAGGGACAAGCTGTTCCAATCTTATTTGATATTACACCTTTTCTGGCTCGAATATTTTTGCCAGAACTTTTGTATTGGTATGATCGATGACAGTTATAATACCACTTCTTATGTGTGGATCTTGAAGTAGCCAATACAAAATGTGCAATGGTTTTCTGCTCTACTACGCTCTTCCATTTGAGAAAATCTAAAATATTCACACAATTAGTATGCAGACAAATAAACAATATTTCATATGTGACTACCATTTTCAGAACTGAATTCATGCTCTTCATTTTCCAATACTAAGCCATGATGATTCATAAGATGTTCATGTAGTCCATTGTAGAATATAAATCTTTCACCACATTCTGAACATTCAATTCGTGTTTGAACTGTTTGGGTTGTAGAATGGTACATTTTTAAATGTTTATTCAGATTCGAAATTCGCAAAAAACGTTTTCCACAGAAATGGCGTAAAAATTCACCATTATCTTGAACTCCGGTAACGATATTTGAAACAGTTTCATGTTCTTTTCTAATATGCACATATAAATTTTTCTTAAACGCAAACTCCGAATCACACTCTTCACAAATAAATCCACCGCTATTAGCCAACACTAATAACAATAATTCAAAACAATCAACAATAAAAACGACGTACTTCTAAACGGTCACGGTGAAAATGAATAATAACAATAACCTCCAACTAGTACAAGTTTAAAATTGACGTTTATCAATTCCGCGCTTGCGCAGAGTACGAGTTGCAGCCAGGAACCAGTCTCTCGCGAGACACTCGTCTTGTATCAGCTTATAATAACCTCGCTACACGACTGAAGCCGCGTTCTATCGTTCTATGGTTCGTGAACAAATTGGCGCACGGAAGCGCTGTTGCCAGTTGAACGAAAACAAAATTGAAGACACACATTTCCAAATGTAGAAATCGCATTGAGAATCTTTTTGAGCTTGATGGTAACGGACAGTAGTGGGGAACGCCACTTCTTCGAATTGAAAAGGATTAAAAATAATTATTGAAAATTACAATGCTCCTAGAGAGATTACAGTTCCTCCATAGAATGTAATTTGCTCAAAAACATTGATTTAGATTCGATCGATTTAATTTGTGGATTATAGTGTAACTCTTCAGTTAATGTGTCTGTAGAAAAAATAAAAATGAATCAAGAACTTTGCGTATCCACTTTTTTGTCTATGTTAACAAAATGGTGCTCTGTCATGATTTTACATATAGGAGCCCCATTATCCTACTGTGAATTGTGTGCTTCAGATGCTGATGATCAGCCTGAAAATGGTTTTTTTTCATCAGTATGCATTTGAAATCGTCAATGTTATTGTTATAAAGAGGGGATCATGTTCGAAGTTGAATAGCATGTAATTCAATAAGATAACAACTGTTAAAAATAAAAGAAGATTATTGTAGATGTATTGTTTATTATATGAAGTTCATGAAGGGGAACTGTCAAAAAATAAAAGAGCATGTGTATCTTACGAAAAGTTCCGATCACGTTGAGATCGAATGCTCATGCGAGCATAATGTATCACGTGATTCATTGTGGCCAAAAAGATGATGAGATTTGGAATTGCTCCGTGGACTTTGTCTCTCGCCAAAAAAAATCGCATGCCATATCTCCGTTATTAGTTGTCCGATTTCGATGACCTTAAAGATAAATAAAATGACTTTCCACATCAAGTCATTGACTTAGCTCATCTTCATCATTAAAGTATATTCATCATTTAACACATTGGCTGCGGATTCTTTTAAGCTCACTGAACCTGGGTGCTAATTTTTTTTTTAAATGTTTTTCTTTTATTATCTTGTTGTAAATATAAATTCACTATTTTTACCAACATATACCGAGTGTTCGTGAACTTTGTATGCATGACACGGATCCGTGTCATGAGCATATAGTAACATTTTTCTTGTTTTTTGCTGACCGACACGGATCCGTGTCGATAAGTTTCTAATGTTTTTTTCTCTTCTTGCAGGCGGTAAAAATGCAAGCTACAGTCCACTTCGTAAAAAAATTCAATAAATTATTGCAGAACACAAATATATTGATAAAATACATTATGTCAAACATAAAATACATACATGAAAAAGACAAAATAAACATGAATTTTTTTTCTAAAATAAACATGAATTTTTTTCCTAAGATAAAAAGCATTATTTGGCATGGTATATTACAAAACATTTTCCTGGACACAAGCCAGGCGCATCAGGGCATTTCTCGCAGTGATAAATAGTGCTTTTTCTAATCCTATTTTGCGAGCATACCCTACACCTCTTTCTCTTGGTTTCGTTCTTAGTAGAATCGTCAGGAATTTTTGTTGGGTGGTGGGAAACAACTGTTGTGGCTTTGAATTCCGGAGTAGCTTTTGTCTCTATATCCAAGAGCTCTTCTATAACCGCCAACCGGAAATCATATAATGACATTTTTTGTTTTGAAGAATATTTTCCGTGCAAATAATAAGCATTCAAAAGCATTAGCTGGATAATATGAAGTCCCAATTTCTTGTACCACCGAAGCGTCTTTCTTTCACATGGATAATACGAGGTCATTTGATCTTGTCTGTCAACCCCTCCCATATACTTATTATACTCAAGGATAGGCAAAGGTTTTACTCGTACTCTATTTCTTTTATCTGTATATTCAACCATTTCATTTTCAAACTCCGTTGATATAAATAGGACATCCCTCCTGTCTTTCCCACCAATATTTTCTTTGAATATTTGGATATAGTCTCTCCTTTTCCCAGTTTTGCTTTAACCACTTTCTTTGGATTATTTTTTCGATCAGCACGAAGTGTTCCAGTACAGTAAGTCTGTTTTTGTAGTAAAGTTTCTGCTAAGCCACAACTGTTGTAAAAGTTGTCCAAGAAAAGGGAATGGCCACAATTCAGTTTACCTTCCATCAGATGCAACACAACGTTTGCCGCATGACCCTTTCCTCCTTTACTATCTAGTACTCCAGTGTACACAGCTATATTCAAAATGATACCATTTGGTTCCGAAAGCATATAGAGCTTTATTCCATATTTATGCCGCTTGTTTTTTATGTATTGCCTGAATAACAAGCGGCCCCTCCATAAAACCATTGACTCGTCCAGCGAAAGTTGTTTTCCTGGGTAGTAAACTGCGGCCATCTTTTGATTGAAAAAATTCAGAATGTGTGATATTTTATATAATCGATCATTTATAGGTTCACCTCAGTTGGATTCTTTGCGAAATGCAAACATCGCATAATGAGGAATCTGTCACGACTCATACGACTCGAAAAACATTTGAAATTGAACAGTGGATGCACTTTCCAGTAGTCTTGAATTTTGTTTAATTTAATCGTTCCTGTGTGCAATACCAGACCCAAAAATGTAAGTAATTCCGCTGTCGATAATGGTTTCCATCGAACAATTCTGGATTTTTCGGATATACCTGGCTGACAAAATACTTCTTCGGCATAAATATTGGTTTGCTCCACTATCAGGTTGAGGAAATCGTCGTCGAGCAGGAAACGAAAATAATCAATTGGTTTGTCACCCGGTAAAGGGACAAGAAGCTCATTTCTTTTCGAAAATGGGAAGTTGTACATCCCATTAGAACTTGCGTCCCATAAAAAAGGAATATTATCGGCGTCAGGCACTGCATTATTTGATGCTTGGTCATTGGCCACGTTAATTCTTGTAAAATTTATCAGAGGTACATCATCATCTGAAAAACACGATTGCCTCCTGAGTCCGAGTACAAAAGAACCACAATAAACACACTTACCCGAGTCGGATGTGTTAAAACTCTCATCGTCATTGTCGTCACTAGGAATGTAATCCGACGCTTCATCTATATCAAAGTCGCTACAGGATTCATACAATGCTGCCTGAAGCTCATCTTCAGTCAAATTACGAGGGTTTTTAAAAGTCGATTTCCTTTTTTTAGGCTCTGAGGGCCCTGCCACACTATCCGCCATTTTGTTGTAATATCAGCTGTTACGAACGTCCGATACGGAAACGGCGCGAAAAATATGAATTTCCTATGCTTTGGCTATATGCTAATAAGCGCACGACTGCTTTCCACCGATGCTCGCGGTACACTGCCAACCAGTGTTGTTCCATGGAGTAAAATAATTGTACTGGAAATTGGATGACAATTGTACTAAATTGTACTTAATTCAAAAAGTGGCGCCAAATTCAAAATTAAAACATGGCTGATTCTGAAAAACGTTTTATTAATAAAATAAAAAAATAATTCAACATTCTTTGGAATAATAAAAAAAATGAATACTATAATAGATTTAAAAAAAATAGTTCCAGCATAAAAATATCACGGAAAATTATTTCACATTTCAAAAAATATCATCATCCAGAGTTTCCATTTCACTATCAAATTCTTTGTAATTAACTTTAGAATAATCAAAACCACCATTAGTAACCTCATCTTTCACTCGCATTATTGCTTCACAGGTACTAATGAGAAGCCTATTCCTGGGTTTTGTTTTTATCAAAGTTAATTGTGAAAATGCTCTTTCACAGGTAGCAGATGAATGTGGCAATGTTAAAACGTATGAAACTACCCTGACAAGATTTTTAAATATAGGCTGAATAATAATAATTATAACTAATATTTACTTTTCCATAATCCTCCACTTAGCAGCAGTTTTTATTTTCTTATTTTTTTGTCATCAATACCACTGCTGACATCAATACGATTGACATATCTTTGACATATCTATGCGATTGACTCACGACTCACGTCACAAGTCACCACGATGATCACAAATCTTCTTGTTTCTTTTCTTTTCAGCCTGTTGATATGAGACATTACAAATAAATTCTTCTTCTTCATCTTTAGGAGAAATGCATCTTGCCTTTGCGAAGAAGTATAGTTGTCTAGGTTCAGAATTATTTCAAATTGTACTAAATTTGGCAGAGAGGTGCTGTTGTACTCTTTCTAGTCGGATTGTACTGAATTTAGTAGGTACAATTGTAGGGTGTGGAACAACACTGCTGCCAACCTGACTTAACAAATAATACGGGCGACACGGATCCTTGTCATGCGCACGTGGCTACAAGTGAGAGGTGACACGGATCCGGGTCATCAGCATTGAATGTGTTAAGAAAAAAACCGGGTGACACAGGAGACATGTGTAGTTTTTTTATTTGAAGATAAAAATTTGAAATTCACAAGGCTGATATTATCGATGATGGCGCTTGTCTTGAGCTCAATGACAATTTTCTCCAACCACCTGTTTGATCGAAAGTAGACCCAACTTGACTTTTTAAAACCCTCCTTGCAGTTTCTCGATTTACGCCGATTTGTTCCTCAATTTGTCTTAGAGATATCGTAGGATCTGCTTGGAGATCCAAATCCCAGATTTAATTTTGTTTCAAAGATTCTCGTGAGAAACGTTTTTTCATTCTGAATTTCTCTTCTACTTCAGCATTATAAATTTTGAAAAGCTCACTTATATTTAAAGTTGATGGCAGATTCAGTCTTTGACTCTTCTTTCGAGAATAATGACTTTTAGTCGCTTTCAACTTTGAAATAAATTCTTGTACTCTCATTATTTTTTCTTCAAATTTAACACTCTTTCGATCTCCACCTCGCTTGTCTATCACACCTTTTCCCGGTTTCGTACCCTCAGCTATTGTATTCAATCTCCTTTGACCCACATTGAAGAGTTTCTTGGAGAAATCAGAACAGATCGGCATGTGCTCACTTTTTGATTTCTAGAAGTATTTAACCACAAAGCGATTTCTTTTGTTTTTCCTAACCGCTCCACGAATACGGCTTCGTTTAGGTACCCCCACATTCATCAGGAATGACAACCTGTAGTCTTGTTCTTTTTTATTCGGCTTAAAGAATACATTCCTCTTAGCTCTGGCAAGCACGTTTCTTGAAACTGTGAGGCATTTGAATCGGCCCTCCCTGTGATGATAAGAAGGTTGAAAATTGATTAGTGATGGGTCCTTATCTTTATACCTGAAATAATATTAATACAATCAAAAACAAATTCATTCTCGATCTGATCATGAAAGCGTGGAAACATGATTAATTCAATACACTCGCCTGTTTTCAAAATCCTGTTCTCTTTTTTGTTTTCGTCTCGACTTTTTCCGCGACAGTAACACTATTATCTAAGACCATATTATCCCAGATAGCACGAAAATATTACATAGAATATACCTAGAATATTTCACAACAACATCGGGAGACTTCATATAATTATCCGTATGGATTATTATAGGGTGAATCAAATGTCCGCACCTGAGAATATTTTAGGAATATTCCATAGAATATTTCATAGATAATCCAGAATATTCTCAAAACAATCAGATAATATCCAAAATTGATCCTGGTATATTCTGTGGGAATATTTTTTGATTATTCAAGGATATTATTCCAGATAATATTCCATAGATAATCCAGAATATTTTCAGAATAATCTTATAATATTCAAAATTGATCCAGGTATATTCTATAGGAATATTCTTTAATTAATTAAAGATATTATTCTAGAGCGATTCAAATTCCCCCTCCTGAAAATGTCCCAGGAATATTCCAGTGAATATTCCAGATTATTTTTGGAACAATCATATGATATCCGAAATTGATCCAGGTATAGTCCATTGGATAATATTCTCTGAGTATTTCAAGGTATTCTATTTTATATAAAATGTTCTTACCTGAGTGTTTCAGGAATAATTGGATGAATATTCCAGATAAGAATCTAATCATCGAATTTGTATTATATAACTATGAGAAATATAATTTATATTTCAGAAGAACAATACATGATTATTCCAATGGATCGTTAGATATTATGTTTCGATCTGAGGATTAAAATTTTATGAGTAAGTCCCAGAGTGAAAGAATACAATAATATTCTACAAGAAACTCAGGCAATATTGTGTTCAGTTCTCTTTTCTTCCCACATTTATTTGAACGAGGAAACTTCAAGTATCAATTATTTAGCCTCAACTTTTTTAGTGTGCAAATAAGAATAAATTTCCATATCCATCAGACCTCTTATGATGGTAGGTTGAAGGTGGTTTGGGTCGAACCATGACCCATCTTTCTGCAGACCTAGTGAAACTGAACTCAAGAAATGAAAGATGCATGAATTGTTATACTAACATTGTAATGTTTGATTTACAAAAACATAAATAAAATATACTTTTTCGAAACATAATATAAAATTCAAAATATAAAACCATCCAAGTTGTAACCTAAAAAAAAATGCGTTGTTAGCAACATACTCTGGGACATATTTTGTTCATTAAATAATATATACAGTGTATCTGCTTAACTCGCAAGTACTACCCCCAAAAAAATAACGTAACTACTATCCGCGGGTCAAGTTGACCCGTAGTAAATGTCGATGTTTTTTTTTCAGTTCCATGAAAATGATATTCAACTATGCATATGATATTTATTATGTATATACATTCAAATAAGGAGAAAAATTTAGGAAGAACATTCTGGGCAGATATTCTTCACGCACTGTCCACAAAGAGGGGTTGAGCACTTGAAGTAGCTACTGCTGGCTTTTCTGTCATTTCGACTAGGACATACACAGCATCTTCTTCTCTTCGATGCACCAACTCTTTGTTGAACCCCAGGTGGTACCATGGGATTTGTTGGAATTAGTATTTTCATTATACCTGATGCAATCGAGCGAACATTGGATATGGAATAATTTAGGATAATTGTTCATATGATAGTCCCTTTTATTTTTGATAGATGAAAAATATTAGTGAATTTTATTTCTTCTTTGAATTACACCACATATCTATCAATACTAACCTACAATAACAGATGACATGGACACTTTAGAAAAATCTTTCTTCCCTTTGTGCCTCCTGAAACTATATTGTGCAGCCAATTCTGGCGAAAGACATCTTTCCATAATTTTTCATCCACAGTCTTCAAAGGTGTTCCCACTCTCTAACCTATGGGTGAAATATTTTATTTGAAGTGTCAGTAATAGAATAGGGTAATAGTGGGCATATTGTTTAACAAGCACGAAAGAATAGTCATTTCCTGCACGAGACTGAGAATCATACGAGTGGGAAATCAGCATTCCGTGCGAGTTATACACTATACTTTTACTACGGCTGTAACAGATAAAAGCGAAGTTTTTGATTTCTTCGGCTTGTAGCCATATGAGTTTCTCTTAAGTAATGGTAGACAGGGCTGTCATTGCTTGAAATCTGACATTTCATGGGAGATGAGATTCATTGTGAAATAATAACACATTATGTGTTATCATATAACGGAATGAAATTGAAGACACACAATATACCTCATTAATTTATCGAAAACAGTAAAACAAGAGCAATTTTGTGTCATAGCCCTAGAAAATATTTTTTTTTATGACTAACACAAAATAATTGCTTTTGATTTACTGTGTTCAATAAATCAATGAGGTACTTTGTATGTGATGGTCATTAAGCAGAAAGAATAACTTCTGAACTAAATTTCAGAAAATATATTTTTTTGACAACTATATCAAAATTACCATTACCGTCACCTATATAGTGTGTCAATTCAAAACTTAACATATAATATATATAAATTGCACGTTGCTTCATTTATCCAACACCCCCTCTCAACGTGGATTTACTAATGATCCCTAGTGTTACTAAATGTTTCGTTAAGGTGGGGCTGCTGAGCGATTTTGTGAAAATGTCCGCAACCATGTCATGCGTTGGCATGTAGAGAACATCTATCTTCTGTTGGTTGAAAACTTCCCTGACATAATGGTATCGAATGTCTATATGCTGCGTACGAGAATGGTGAACAGGATTATGAATCAATTTTTGTGCACCCTGATTATCACAATAAAGCACCGTTGGCTCATTCAGTCTTGTGGGAAATTCCAACTCTTGTAGAATTGTTCGAAGGTAAACAGCTTCCTTCGTTGCTTCGGACAAAGCAACATATTCAGCTTCGGTACTCGATAGAGATACACATTTCTGCTTTCTTGCCTCCCAACTTATCGGACAATTTGATGAAATGAAAACGAAGCCACTGTATGATCGTCGGTCGTTCAAGTCTCCACCCCAATCTGCATCAACATATCCATGCATTGGTTGCAGTGATTTTCTAAACGTCAAAGTGAAACTTTGAGTTCCTTTCAAATACCTTAACAAACTCTTCACTGCATTCCAATGTGCCATCCCTGGATCATTATTGAATTGACTTAGAGCGCTTACAGAAAACGATGTAGTTGCTAGTAGTACAATAGTGACCCGATAGCTTGTCGGTAGGGTATCTTTTTCATTTCTTCTCTTTCTTCATTGGTTGTAGGATTCATGTCTTTCGTTAGTTTAGTGTTAACGTCCATTGGAGTAGAAATTGTTTTACAATTCATCATGTTGAACTTCTTCAAAATGTCTGAAGTATATTTACATTGTGACATAATGATTGCATTATTAGTCTGATTAAATTCAATATCAAGGCAATAATGTAGGTAGAGTCCGACCACGATAACTTTGGGACAGCACGTGGTCGCGTATGCAGTGAATATGCCTATGCGTTGCGTCACATGCTGTCCCAAAGTTAACGTGGTCGGACTCTATCCAAGATCTTTTATTTTGAGTTCTGCCGCCAAATCATCTTTAAGTTTTGTATAACTGTTGATATTGTTTGTTGCAAGGATCAAATCATCAACATATACTGCAATTATCAGAATATTACCATTTTGTTTCATTGTGTAGACACATTTATCGCTCTCCAGCGGTTTTAGTCCAATGACAGTCTGTAGGTAGTGATCAAGTTTCTTGTACCATTGTCTTCCCGACTGTTTCAAGCCGTATAAGGATTTGTGTAAATGATATTCACCCGGTTGTATGAATGAATCAGCTTGGTTCATGAAGATATCTTCGTCAAGTTCCCCATTGATATATGCCATAACGACATCCATTTGATATAGGGTGAGTCCCAATTCTATTGATAAAGAGAGTAAAATTCTTACGGAACTTTTCCGTGTTACTGGTGAACTCTTTTCATGATAATCCACTCCTGGCTGCTGAGCATATCCTTTCGCGACTAAACGTGCCTTCCTTCGTTCTATAGTTCCATCTGCTCTATATTTTGTTCGTAGAACCCACTTGCATCCTATTATGTTTCTGTTCTGAGGTCTCTCAACTAATGACCAAGCTTTACTTTTCCCAAGGCTTGAAATTCTTCCATTGCCTCTTTCCACTCCTGAGCATTTAACCCATTCAGAGCTTCTTCAACACTTGGATTATCTATTCCTTCAGATATCATTTGAGCTTCTTCTTTACTTTCTATCATGTTGAATTGTTTTCTAGGTCTTCCTCTCGAATCATCTCTGAGTAATTTCGGTCTTCCTTTTCCTTCAATGATGTTGGGTTCTTAGTTATCATGTTCTCTGTATCATCAATGTCTTTGGAATCTGTCACTAATTCTTTTTCATAATCATTTTCTTCTTGAGAATATATGTCTTCTTCCTCTTCGCTTCCATCTGTTGTTCTTTGTTTCACATCTCCTTCTAGAATATCGACAAATATTGAATTTTCTATTTTCTTGTCTTCCCTTTCTTCAGCTTCTGTCTTTTCAGTTTCAATGAATTTCACGTCCCTGCTTGTGATGATTCTTTTCCCTTCAGGGTCCCATAGACGATAAGCTTTTGACTCTGATGAATAACCTATGAAAGTGCATTCCTTTGATCTTGAATCACATTTCGTTTTTGGAGATTTAATTAATGCAAATGCTTTTGAACCGAAAGTTTTAAAATGAGATACAACAGGTTTTCTTCCATTCCAAACTTCATAAGGAGTGCTGCTGTCATCAAGACTTCGAGAAGGACACCGATTTCTGATATATGCTGCTGTTGATACAGCTTCTGCCCAAAAACTTTGTGATAATTTCGATTGTTCCAGCATACATCGATTCGAGCCATTTCAACTGAGGTTCGATTCATACGCTCAGCAACGCCATTTTGCTGAGGCGTGTAAGCTGTTGAATATTCTTTTCTTATCCCATTTTCTTTCAAAATTTCATTGAAATCTTTGCCGCAATACTCTAGTCCATTATCGGTCCTCAAAATTTTTATTTTTCTCCCAGTTTCTGTTTCCGTATGATTTTTGAAATTGACGAATGCTTTCTTCACCTCATCTTTCGATTTTAAGAAATATACCTGCACCAGTCTAGATTTGTCATCTATAAATGTAGCAAAATATCGTGCACCTCCTAAAGATTTGTTTTTCATGGGGCCACAAATATCTGAATGTATAAGATCCAATATGCCTCTTGCTCTTGAATGAGATGTAGGAAATGACGATGTTACTTGCTTACTTTTGATGCATATTTCGCAATTATTCAAATTTTCTGAAGTGTTAAATTTCATACCTTCAACCAAATTTTTCGAAACAATAGTTTTCAAATGTTTTTCGTTGAGATGGCCAAAACGAAAATGCCATTTTTGTATGTCACTAAAGATTGGTGATTTTAGTACGGAAACGGATTCGGATTCTCCAATTTGCTGGATATAATATAGTTCTCCTCTTCTTTCAGCTCTCAAGACTATATCTTCATTTTCATTGACAATTTCAGCATGATTTTTCAGAAATTTTGTAATTCTTCCTCTTGACGCTGCCTTCGATATTGAAATCAAATTTGTCTTCAGTTCAGGTACATACAAAGTGTTTTCCAAATTGATTGTCCTCATTCCTGATTGTCTATTATCCACTGTTATCTTGACAGTTCCTCTGCCAAGAATATTTGTCTTTTTATCAAAAGCCAAGCAAACTTTCTGATTTTTCAAATCATTAAAACTAGTGAATCTCGATTTGTCGTTGCACATATGTGATGTTGCGCCGCTGTCTAAACACCATTCGTTTTTACTAGTTTGCTCAACCCAATTTGCTTCTGCCATTGTTGTCCTTTCTGAAATCATGAATGCTTCCTCATTCACCTCTTGAATGCCTTCTACTTTGGATACTTCGTGTTTTTCATTCCCAGTTTTATATCTGCAATCTGAACCTTTATGTCCATATTTATGACAGTTGTTGCATTTGAAAGGAAAAAACTCCTTATTCTGACTTTTTCTATAGTTATTATGTTCAGTCTTCTGATCATATTTGTCCTGATCATGATTTCGATTCTTCCTACTCCAATGTGTATTATTGTACTTAGACCTGGATGCGAATAGAACGTTTTGTGTAATTCCCTGATTATCTGATTATCGCTTCGCATTAAATTCATCTAAGAGTTTGTTCTTCAACATTTCGGGCTTGGGGAGTTCATCTCTAGCTTCAATTGCGCATCGAAAGTTCTCATATGAATTTGGTATTGAATATAGCATGAGTATGGATAGAATGTCATCTCCAACATTGATTCCTATTTCACCCAGTTGATCGACTACATTGAAAAAAGTATTCAGATGATCTATCATAATGTCAGCAATGGTTTTGTCAGGGAGATGTATGGAGCAAATGTAAATTATAATCAATAATAAAAATACCATTCAAATTGTTTACAAAATATAAATATGAGAGCACCTTCCTTTATCCTCTTGCAGAAATGGTTTTGTCAGCGAAATGTATGGAGCAAATGAGTGATTGAATGATTTTACATGCAAATTCTCTCAAATTACTATCATCTGCATAGAAAGATAATCATCCTGAAAAAAATCAGTGCCAGTCAAGTTGTATATTATCAAATCATTCTATTCCATATGAATCGGATGATATATGCCTTTGTTATCAGTTTGGTGTAATGAAACTTATCATTCAAAGTTCTTTTATGAAAAATATCATAATATTGGTACTTACCTACTCATAAATTTTATGTTAAATGTCACTTTATTATCTAGATTTTTGGTGAATTCGAGGGTAAAGTAATGTTGTATTACCTACCTAATTCATATGAGTAGAGGAAGATTTCCAATTCACATATCCCTGATGAAAATATATACCAGTTCAACAATGGACTACTTCCAAATCATTCTTATAGTCATTTTGAAATCAGTAACTATTAAGAAATGATAGAATACCTTGAAATATACAAGATAATCTGGATCATAAAAATTGAAGAACAAATAATATAATACGAAAATGGAAAACAGAAACACAACTGCTAGTAACTGTACATTTTATTCAAGAAGGAACTTATCACACTATCACAGGAACACCAGGAAAAACTAGAAAAATCACTCGAAAAATATAAATTCACGAATCACGAATATAGGTTATGAATTCATCGAAATCTCACAATCAAAAACAGCGTGAAACCCATGATAATTTCGATTATCATCAGTTCTGCCAACTTTGGAGCTGGCGCCCCCTTCAGGTAACTAGTGACTCTTACGTAAAGCGATTTGGTTGAAACAAAACACTAACTGTGATTACACCATCTTCCCTACATCGTGACCACAACCAAAGTGAAACAAATAAATTCTATAATGTGTGTTTTTTTTATAGATGGATCTTAATGCAATGAATTCAATCTCTCCTATAGAAACTGATAAAGCAGTTACAAAGCTGACAGATTTGGTTGTGGGTGAACCAAATACAATATATTCAGCAAAATTAGTGAATAGGGAGACGGTCATACTAGAATTAGAGATGAACATAGTGTTCCTGCCCCAACGAGTTACCCAGGGAGTACAAGCCAAATATACAATACTTCACAGCGGCAAAGTATGCTGTAATATTCAGGGGGGCCAAGAAAGTTGGGAAACCTCATCCTGCCACATATTTTTAAAAATAATCGAATTGAAATAAATTTGGAGGTGAGTTACTTTTTTTATAAATAATTAGTGATACATTATGGATGAATTCAGAGGAACACTGTCAAAAATTGATGAAACGCTCAAGTTGATCAAAAGCAATTCCGCTGAAAGAAGTTCAATCAAAGCAATCAATCAACATATAAAAAAGTGTAATGAAGCTTTGGATAAATTAAAACTCAAAGTCGGGCAGAAAAGTAAAATAATTACAAAAATTGGACAATCGAAACGATTAAAGTGTTTAATTGAGTTGAAAAATAAAAATGGGAGGTCGAGGAAGGAGCGTAAGGTTTATTGGGAAGATGTCAATTCTTGTTTCAATAACAGAGTAAAGACAGGAGTCATCATCAATGTAAAGCATGAAGAAATAAAAGCATTTTTTTGCTGATGGATTTAATTTGTTTAAAAAAATTATCAACAAAAATCAAATGACGAGGTAATGATTAGACAAAAATATTTCATTTCACCGAATGCAGTTTTAGATCGGGGGACGGATCTCGTTGTGTGGTATCAAGAACATGTTGATGATCACATCCTAAATAAATTGTCTGAGTTTTCTCAAGAAAAGAGCGGTTGGGCATTACAAAAAATTCTATTGTTGGAAGTTGCAATAAACAATCATTTTACTTGGTTCTTTTGGGATTTTCTCTCCTCGTTTCTATAAAATAAAAGTATTCGTATTATTTCAATATATTTGTAGAGGGACAAATCAGATTATTTGCCCCAAAATGTCACTGCGTTTAACAAATTTTTCTATCAGGGAGTCTAAAAGAAAAATCCAGTAGCTTGTCAGTGACAATTTGTTTGAAAAAATTTTTGAAGGAAAGAAATATAGATATATTGAAAAAATATCGAATTTTTACTTATCTTTGGACGTTTCGGGACCGATTCTGCTCCCGTTCTCAACATGTAAATGCAAATTATTTTTCTTTGAAAGTTGTGCTGCGTATAGTTTGACACTTTTCAGTGTCATACTGATGTTGGCATATGAATGAGTGATTTTAGTCTACAAATGAGTTACAGGATGTTTTCATTAATTGATCTTGAATCTACCATTTTTATGTTCAGTTTTCAGTAGTGAATACCATGTTCTATCAATATCAACTGAACAGGAAGCAATGCTATTGTCTCCGTTTAGAAGAATGCAAGCGGATTCCTTTATTTTTCTTTTTTGTTTGTTATCTTCCTTTCCTATGATTTTGATATTATTCCACTTGAAATAATATCAAAATCATAGGAAAGGAAGATAACAAACAAAAAAGAAAAATAAAGGAATCCGCTTGCATTCTTCTAAACGGAGACAATAGCATTGCTTCCTGTTCAGTTGATATTGATAGAACATGGTATTCACTACTGAAAACTGAACATAAAAATGGTAGATTCAAGATCAATTAATGAAAACATCCTGTAACTCATTTGTAGACTAAAATCACTCATTCATATGCCAACATCAGTATGACACTGAAAAGTGTCAAACTATACGCAGCACAACTTTCAAAGAAAAATAATTTGCATTTACATGTTGAGTCCGGGAGCAGAATCGGTCCCGAAACGTCCAAAGATAAGTAAAAATTCGATATTTTTTCAATATATCTATATTTCTTTCCTTCAAAAATTTTTTCAAACAAATTGTCACTGACAAGCTACTGGATTTTTCTTTTAGACTCCCTGATAGAAAAATTCGTTAAACGCAGTGACATTTTGGGGCAAATAATCTGATTTGTCCCTCTACAAATATATTGAAATAATACGAATACTTTTATTTTATAGAAACGAGGAGAGAAAATCCCAAAAGAACCAAGTAAAATGAATGTACCACCTCCTCGATTAACCTACAGACAGTATTAAACAAATATGCAATAAACAAATATGAAATTGGTGATGGAACATCTTTTATTTAAATACCATTAGAAATTTCGAGAAAGAAAGCATGTATCAACATTCAGAATGATGATGAAGCATGCTTCTTCTGGAGTATAGTTAGTGCTTTAATCGCTATACAACTTCCTATCCGCATTACAGTCTAGTATTGAATACTGGAGGTTCAGAAATGCCAATGAAACTGAATCATATAAATAAATTTGAGAAATTGAATAATATATCTGTGAACGTTTATGCGTTGGAATTGAATCTTTCCACCAAAGGTTCATCTCATGTGGTAGTACCCGTGAGACTCGCTAAAAGTAAACTAGAACGTCATGTCAATTTGCTATTAATTCAAAACCATTATGTTCCCGAACTGAATGATTGTACAGCACCAATGCCAGATGACAATGAAGAAACTGAAATAAAGTTTCACTATTGTTGGATAAAAAATATGTCGCGACTGATATCGATGCAAGTTAGCAAAACGAAACAAAAAATTCATTTATGTGATCGTTGTTTGAATTATTTCTATAGTGAGGAAAAATTGAAAACTCATTATGTATTGTGTGAGAAAACGAACGATTGCAGAATATCATTCCCAAAGTATGACTTTGTAGAATTTAGGAATTATGTTTACAAGCAGAAAGTACCTTTTGTAATCTATGTTGATATATATATTATGATAACCGTGCAAGTCAAGATTATCACAAACAACTACGAAATATCAACTACATAAGGCATTTTCGGTAGGTTATTACCTTCAGTGTTGTTATGATGATTCCATTTCTCATTTCAATAGTTATGAGGGTGAAGATTGCATGGAATGGTTCTCAGGTGAGATAAAACGAATTGCGAAGTTCGTAGAGAACAAAATACTAGATATTGTACCCATGATAGAAAAACCGAATAAAAACGGAAATTGCAGAGCTTGTCACATTTGTGAAAAAATATTTTAACCGAATGACGTCATCGTGAGAGATCATGATCATTTTACTGGTCAGTTTCGTGGATTTGCGCATCAAAACAGCAATTTAATTTTTAAGAAATTGTTTGTTTTACCAGTTATTTGTCATAATATGTCAAATTATCATGCACACTTCATTATTAAAGATATGGCCAAACGAGGCTCTTTGAGTGTGCTTCCATTGAACAAGGAAAAATATATTTCTTCCACTCTCAATGACAATGATAGTAAGATGAAATTTAGATTTATCGATTCTTTCAGATTCATGGGTGCGAGTCTTGATGAACTCGTATCCACTTTATGCAGGATAATCTTCGAAATTTGAAGCGAGAGTTCAAAGAGTTGGTTGATGAAACATTCAAACTATTGAATAGAAAAGGGGTATTTCCCTATGATTATTTTGATAATGTAAAAAAATTAAAAAATACTCAACTTCCATCCATTGAAAAATTCTATAACAAATTGAGTGATGTAGAATTGTGTGAAGAAGACTACATTCATGCACAAAATGTATGGAATGCATTCAAAATGGAAACTCTTAAGAGATTATAGTGACGTGTATGAAAACTGATATTTTGCTACTTGCAGATGTCATGGAAAATTTTAGGGAAACTGCATCGAATACTTATGGT